>BLKM01012032.1:251831-635587 GCA_013340265.1 Coptotermes formosanus
CTTTCTTGAAGTCTATAAATAGCTGATGCACTGCCTCATTGTATTCCAGTTTTTTCTCAAGTATTTGACGAATGCTGAATGTACGATCAAATCCACACTGATGATCACCAATAATTTCCTCTGCATATGGAGTTAACCTTGACAAAAGAATGTTGGATAGAATTTTGTACGTAGTCGACAAAAGTGATATGCCTCGATAGTTACTGCAATCTGTCTTATCACCCTTCTTATAAATAGGCACAATGACCGACTCCTTCCATTCCTCAGGCAATTCCTCCTTTTTTCAAATAGAAATAATAAGTTTATGGATTTCAGACCGAATAATCCTACCCCGTGCTTTAATCAATTCTGCTGGAATCTGATCAATACCTGGTGATTTGTGACTTTTTAGTTTTTCAATAGCCATCTCAACCTCAAAAGCACTGGGCTCAGGCACTAGTGGCTCTGCTGTGTGTACTTCAATCTGCCTAACATCATTAACCCTGTGTATATTCAACAACTGGGAGAAATGATTCCTCCACCTAGCCAAAATACTGTGGGAGTCTGCAACCAGGTCACCCTTCTCATCCTTTACTACACTAATTCTAGGCTGGTACCCCCTCTTAAACTCATTGATACCCCTATACAAGTCTCTTATATTCTTGTTCTTACTGTTTGTTTCAATTTCATTAATTTGAGCTTTCAGATATTCCTTCTTTTTGTGCCTGAAATGTCTACTAGCTTCACGTCTTACGTTGTGCAGATTATCTCCATTATTTTGGTTTGGATTCTGTAACCACTGAATTTTAGCCTGCTTCCTTTTATCTAAAAATTCTGCACATTCTGCATCAAACCATGGTTTATGCTGCTTCCGTTCGTGTAGACCTAGACTCTCTTGAGCCGAGATTTTGATATTCTCTTTAATGTGTTCCCAAGCCCTATTCATGTCCTCACTAACATTTAAGTTTTCCAGAGCTGCAAACCTGTTTGAGATCTTAAGCTGATACTGTTTCCTAGCCTCTAGTTCACTTAGCTTCTTGAGATTAAATCTCTCTACGTCAAACTTCTGTGCTGCTTGTTTACTTACTGCCAGTCTTTCCCTAACTTCCGCAACCACCAGATAGTGATCAGTATCACAGTAAGCTCCCCTGAAAGATCGCACATCGAGTATACTGGAATGCCGTCTCCTATCTATGAATATGTGATCGATCTGATTGTGAGTCTTCCCATCAGGAGAGGTCCAGGTGTATTTATGAATGTTTCGGTGCGGAAACATAGTGCTCTTAACAACTAGATTCATTGATGTGGCAAAGTTTACTACTCTAACACCATTATCGTTGCTATCCTGATGTAAACTCTCATTCGCAATAGTCGGTTTGAAAATATCCTCTCTCCCCACTTTTGCATTAAAATCTCCTAACAGAATTTTCATATGGTACTTAGGAAAATGATCAAAAACCCCTTCTAATTACTCATAGAAGCTGTCCTTTGAATCATCACCCTTCTCTTCTGTTGGTGCATGCACATTCAGAACAATGATATTACACCAGCGGCCTCTCAGCACTATGTATGACATCCTAGCACTAACAAACTCCACTCTCTTGATTGCTGATACCATTCTCTGGTGCACAAAAAAACCTGTTCCCAATTGATGCTTTTCCTGCCCTTTGCCATAGAAAAAAGTATACCCCCCGCTCTTAACGTCCCTTCTTTGTCCCACCTAACCTCCTGTACACCCACTAAGTCTAACTTGTACTTAGCTAATTCCCTGGCCACTGTCATAAGTGACCCTGGCCTATACATGCTCCTCACATTCCGTGTTCCAAAACTCATATCCTTTTTCCGTAGCTGGGGTCGTACCAAAGAATCGGTCCAGGTCCGAGGCTTTGTAGGCTGTTTCGTAACATCATAATTTTTTACAGTGAGGAGTTGTTAGCACCTCGCCCAACCCCCAAGCTGGAGGAGCACCCCTTGTCGGCTGTCCGCGACTGCTTATTCAATGTATTCGCAGCTACCCTCCATACCTGGAGGCCGTTCCTCCATCCGTAACCCGAGGACGCGCCATGCCGTGGTGACAGGGACCCACTTAACATCGGCATAATGTTAACAGTGTAATATTTTGCATCTGTATGGTGTTTTGATATTCAGACATGTAGCTCAGTCATGTTCCAGTCTAGTCAATGGTGATGTTTGTTTTTGCTGGAAGCTTGCTCAAAAGTTTGTGTGTGCGTGCATGCATTTGCATACATGTGTGTGGGTGTGTGTGTACAAGTTTCTATGAATGTGCATGAGAGAGAGAAGGGGAGGAAGGTGGCAAGAACTTTACACTAGAAGACTTTATTAGTAAAAATGTGATACATAGTAAACATACCAGTTTATATCTCCCAGTTTCTGTGCCAAAATGCAGTCTGATGAAACATCCAAGACAGTTTTAATTCAGTTACTTTTGGTAACTACTTCCATCATGACCCACCCAGCCTGCAGTACAATGGGTACGGGGTCTCCTTCTGGGGCAGTAAAACAGCCGGGGCGTGGCGTTGGCCACCCACCCCCATTTAGCACCGAGGTCAAAGAAAGAATCGAGCTATACCTCTACTCTCCCTGTGGACCTTCATGGCCTCTTACAGGGTGAACTTTATCTTTACGTTCATCATGAAGTCAGTAATTATTAGCCTGTTAAACTTAATGCAAAGCATTTTATTAGTCTCCTGCTTGAATATGCAGTAAAGTAGACTTGACGTTTTAATAGAAATGAATAACGTTCCCAAGAATGATATGCAACTAGAAATGTATCATACATTCCTTATTTACAGGACCAGACCAAGTGCTCCCAGCCACTGGTTTGTTTACATCAAGTGCCAATGGCCGAGTTAAAATAAAGTTTGAAGAGAGTGGTATAGGTGCTATGAAACCCATCTCTGTACCTGGACGTCTGCAGAAGACAGCTCGAGAATACCCAAATCACCCGGCTCTTGCTTCCAAAGGAGAAGATAATCAGTGGAAGATCATAACTTATAAGTATGAACTCTGTTGTTAAAGTGCCACATTAGCTTCAGCACAAGGTTCATGTGAGAACCGTGAGTGCAGTGTTTAGGTACTCATAATGTATTAGTGTAATTGTGTGACTTGCTCAGACATTAACAGAAAAATGAAAAGTTATGGCAACAAACAGAAATAAAGAGCAACTTAAGCTTGAAGATTTTAAAACTGTGTTCAGTTACTGTATCAATTTTTTTTTTTAGGGACTATGAAGAATATGTAAGGACATGTGCCAAGGGGTTCCTCAAGCTAGGTCTGAAGAGGTATCATTCTGTCTGCATCATGGGCTTCAATTCACCAGAATGGTTCTTTTCTTATTTGGGTGCAATTTATGCTGGGTAAGATAAAAATACAATTTTTTATTTATGTGTTACTTGAGGAGTTTAATGGTATAAAAGCATTCCTAGTTTCATTGTGATTTTTTGGTTATGTAGGATTATTATTTTATCAGATGTATTGTTTGTTGCTTCCTGTCATATCTCCTATCATATTAGCATAGCCCACTTACCTGACTACCTTACATGTGGCAGCATAGTGGCAGAAAGTGCCAAACAGGTTGTACAATATATCAACGTAGACCAACCACATACACCTGAGTAGTGAATCAGTGAAATGTTATTAATTCATCTCTGATATTTCAAGATAGTAAGTTGTGAATTTATATAAATGTTGTATGTTGAGGGTTGTGACTTGCATTGCTGATTGATAGTGCAATGATATGGGATCTAATAAAACAGCTACAACCATCAGTTTTATGTAATGCGCATAAAGAACAAAAATGTAGTAGAAGCTGACAGGAAGGGGGGGGGGGGGGGGCAAGGCAGGGACCTTTTTGACAAGATGAGCTGTTGACAGTTTTGCAAGAATCCAAAATGCAACAGAAGTTTGGAAACACTTGTGGAATGGTGGCAGGATTCGGTTTAGTAACATCTGTAACAGGTTGCAGTAGGCCTGGTACTGGAAAGGATAATGTGGTGATAGTGTAAATAAAAGTATAATGTTACTATGAAGAAGGTCTCTGTTCTTCTGGGATGTGACACTAAGTCTCTGGGAGACTGGTACCTGAGTTTGCAAGGTTGCACGGTGGTTTCATCTTCAAGGGTTGAAATATCCAAATTCTGGGGCCTTCCTCATCAGACGCTAGTAACAGTCTTGTAATGGTGGTTAAAATGCATGTACAACAACAACCCCCCCCCCCAACCTCAAGAAACACACACACACACACACACACACACACACACACACACACACACACACACAGAGAGGGAGAGAGAGAGAGAGAGAGAGTTAAAGATGTGTCAGGAAACTGGTAAATTTTAATTCAGGGTCATATTTTTAACTATGTATGAATGTGTGTTCATTGAAGGTTCAAAGTTTTGACAGTGGTGACTATGAAGATGCAGTTTTGTGGGAAGTGTTTGCATGTAGTCTGCTAGTATAATGTCTTTTCACAGGAACCTGATGCCTCCAGGTACATGAGTCCTGGTCTGCTTTCATGATGGAGGCAGCACATTCCTCCAAAGTGTTGGTAAATTCCAACCAAACTATACATTGTCAAATTCAGTAACATTCAGTAATGTTCAGTGTGAGATCTTGCTTTTACTATTACACATTAGCAGCAAAAGTTATTTGCGTTGTGGTCTGGGTGATATCACCATGTATTTTGGTTCACAGTGTCACAACACAGAACAGCTGAATGTAAACCCTCAACACCATTAAAACAAGTCTTATAAACTGCTCTTCTTTCCAAATGCATGTGAGTTTCCCAATTCTGTTTTCGCAGTTTTCACAGTTACATTTCCAAATACTCTGCCGTTTAAAATTCAGGGAGGGAAGACAGTGAATTTTCAGCTCTTCTAAGAAGAGACTGCTATGTTATTACTTGTTCCATTCCTAATTTTGGTACCTGCTAATTTATTTCAGGGGCTTGGCAGCAGGAATTTACACAACAAACTCTCCAGAGGCCTGCCATTACTGTGCTGTAAAATGTAATGCTGATATTATTGTAGTCGAGGACAAGAAGCAGCTAGAGAAAATCCTGATCATCAGAGACAAGCTGCCAGCGCTTAAAGCTGTCGTGCTGTGCGATGGCAAACCTGAAGCTGAAGGAGTTATCAGTGTAAGAAATTGATGTAATGTAGAACGTTCCAAGTTCCTGTTCAGTTTACTTTACTGGCCACGTGTTGCAGTACTGTAATGGCACATGGGGTTGGTCTAGCTGACTAATCATGGCATTTTCTGATACAAATGCCATTACCCTGGAGTCAGGTCTTAAAACAATAAGCAGTTTCAAAAACTGTGTATTCAGAACTGAACTCATCACCTCCATAATCGTAATCATAATTGTAAACAGAATGCCTGAGTTAAAATATCTGCCAGCCTGTAGAACTTGGGGACTTAAAATCCCTTATTGTGGGACTGTACTTTGATATCTTAAAATTAAAGTATGGCTGTCAACTCTGTAGTAGCAGGAAATATGTTGTTCTGTCACCCACTAAATTTGCCGAAGCTGTTGGAGCTCCAGTAGGCATTTGTTGTTGATTAAGTGCTTATTTTATGATTGTTCCAATACTGAACTTATGTGGCACTGAATGAATGTGTGAAATTAGTTAGAAAAAATGTAGGGTTAAGTGGTGGTTGCCTGCATTCAGTCACTGTCATTGCATATGGTAACAGGAGTTGAAGTGAACCATGACATACCTCAGCAAGGATTCAGTAGAAGTCAGATGCATTTCACCTGTGACAAGGAAAATCATTCATAACATGTGTGGCATGGATGAGAAACAGCCTGGCCAGATTCAGTAAAGGCATTTAAATGTGGTTGTTAAATGTAGCTTCTTGCACAATTATACAGTTACTATTTCCATTTGTGTTTGTAATTTCCAGTTGCAGCCAGTGTTGCATTGTGAACAAATGTAAAGAACAAAACCTTCATAAAATTGGAGATCACCAGGTTTCAGACAGAATTTAAACATAAATGTGGCTAATTAATATTTTGAGAATGTGGTAAACTCAAATATTCAGGAATAACTGTGATGTATCAAAATTTTCCTTCATTTAGGTGTTTGTAAATTATTTTTAATACCTATTCTCCTTCAGAGAGGTTTTAGATGGAATTTTGCTGTAATTCTTCAGATAAACATTTTACTTTTTTGTCTTAAAATATAATGGGGTTTCTGGGTTTTAAAGAAAAAATGTGGCATTTTTAGTTATTAGTGTCAGTAGTTGGATTACAAAACAGTATTGGCTGCCTTTCAAGTCCTCATATGAAATCAGAAAATGCCACAAATTTAATTTCTGAAATGTAAAACCTTGGTGAGTGTGTAAGTTAAAAATATGGAGTTCAGCTGTGTAATATGTTCAAACTAACAGGGGGGACCAGTAGTCAGATAACAGATGTGTAAAATGTACAGTAAAATACATCATAAATTTAAAAAAATCGTTGGAAATGAGATTGTCCATGTTCAATGCAAATTTACAATGATGTTATGCTGTTGTAAATCTACAAAAATTGTTTGAAATGAGATTGCCCATGTTCAGTGCAAACTTACAATGATTTGATACTGTTTTACACAGTTGACTGGCATCAGTAAGGCTTCCTGACTCATGCAGAACATAATTTAATTTTGGTGAACTGACTTTTGGGCAACCTGTATTTCAGCATTCTTCAGGGTGAAGGAGGTGGAAGGGGGAATTGAAACAGTTGGAACGATTGTGTTGCCGTGGGGTTGGGGAGTTCAGCACTGGCCAGTGGCATGGAGGCATGTGGTGAAGAAAAGGGGTTGTAGAAAAAGAGGTGCAGGCTAGCCCTATCCCCAAAGTTCATATCTGCCTTCATTGTTGAGGTTTTGAGGGTGTTCAACTGGTGTAATAGCTTTCCTAATGTTTCAAGCATAGTGTGTATGTTGCTAGGGCTTGAATTTGATAAAAAATGATGTTATCTTTGATATTGTTGGATTATAACAGTATAGGAACGCTCCATGCAATGTTACGAGTTTTTCTTTCATGCAGTGGGAAGAGCTGATGAAGATAGGACGTGAAGAGCCAGACCTACACCTGAACAGTATACTGAAAACCATCGGTGTCAATGAGTGCTGCTCGGTTGTATTTACTGTGAGTATTGTATGTGTGCTACATCGTGACGCATGTGGTAGACAGACTAATTCTAACCAAAAACATGGAGCCTCTCCGCTGCTATCTGAAGTGTATGCATTACAATATTACACACATTTTGTAGTGAAATATTGTAATATTTGGTTTTTAGTTTATGAATATGTGTAATAGACGTGTTGTTATGGTCATTGCTTATACATTTCCAATATGGCATAATTATTTTCAGACATAGAGCGCATGGTGATTTTGTGTTGCCAGCACTGTTTAGCACCATCCTAATCAGTTAGCAAAGTAACCAATGTCTGTGTTGTAGCACATTACAGAACACTCCCAGAAGTTGTCTGACCTTCACAAGGTATGGTATACTTTCCAACAAACTATATTGTATCAGCCATGGCTCAGGCGGTTAGTTACCAGACTGTCGCTCCTAAGGCCCAGTCGGTGTGGGATTTGTGGTGGATGAAGTGGCATTGGAATAGGTTCTTGTCATAGTACCTTGGCTGTCCGTGTTAGTATTACTTCACAAGTGCTCCGTGATCTTCGAGTCATCTGCCACTGACAGTAAATAATTTCATCGATGGACGGTGTTGTTAAATAGCATGCAGTTGCATTGTATCCAAATCAAGATGCAAGTTTACAGTACAGTTAGTTCTCGCTCGTATGAGTTATACAAAGTTAGGGCTGTTATTAAATTCTGGTCGGTGTCAGTCAGTAGGTCATTTGTTTGTTTGTTTGTTTGTTTGTTTGTTTCTGTTAGTATTATTGCACAAATGCTCCATGATTGTTGAGTCATCTGTCACTGACAGTAAGTATTTTCATTGGTTGACAGTGTCATTAAATAGCATGCGCTTTCATTGTATCCAAACCAAGATGCAAGTTTACAGTCCAGTTAGTGCTCACTCCTATGAGTTATGCAAAATTGGGCTGTTACTAAGTTCTGTGTGGTTTGTTTGTTTGTTTGTTTGTTTGTTTGTTTGTTTGTTTGTTTGTTTGTGTGTGTGTGTGTGTTTGTATGTTTGTTTGTTTCTGCTGGTGCCTGGTAGGATTTTCAACAGCCGAAGGCAGTGGTTCAGTTGTTACTTGTCTCTTGTTGTATGAGCAGTATATTTCAGTGCTTTTGTATGGTACTCTTTGTTCTACCCCTGCATTATGGCTTCCACATGCACTTTATCTCCATCAGTAACATTGCCAAGGCATGGGGATGATATTGCAGAGAGATGTATGAACAATGTGTGAGGTAAGCTTTCGCCCAAGTCCACCCGTAATTTCAGAGGATTTAAAATTGTTGTTCCTGCCATTATAACGGCCAAGATTTCCTTACTAATGCATTCGTAAGGAAATATTGGTCATGGCTAGACATGTTGGGTTCATTGAATTGGAGAATTAGAGTATTCATATTTGTTTTACCACATACCATCCTTTTTTGTTTCTCTTGTGTGTAAAAAAGAGATGGTGACATGTGTAATAAATAGCCATATATAGCCTTGTAATAATGTCATATGGGGTAAGCTAGGAATGTTGAGGAACACATCTCAGGTGTTTTAGTTAAGTAAATTAATTATTATGGGAGAAAATGCTCCATTCTGTGTTGTTTCACTCTGCACGGCGATTGTCAAGACCATAATGCCGACATTTAAGCAAGGGCTTTCTCTTCCCTTGAAAGTTAGGTTCACTGAGTCATAATCTTCGCCTTGCCATTACATTCCAGTAGCACTGCAGTGCTGGAGTTAGTGTGTGCATGTAAATGTATATAACATTTTTATTGTTGAATATATTTTACCTTCTTCAAATAGTGTGGCGTTTTATAACAAGACAGGCAGTGAATATATAAATGTAACATTGAGGCGCATTCACATAACCATTGTTGCCATGGAAAAGAAATGAATATTAAATTGTGTGTGTGTGTGCGCACATGCTCGCGTGTGGGGTGTCTTAGTTATCCATCATGCAGAGCACATGCACTGTGTTGTTTTGTCATTTGTGGCCTGTCTGGCTGTACCTTGTGTTTCTACATTATCTCACAAATGACATGATTTTCAGAAAAAAAATTGAACATAAAATGTGTGTGTTTATTTTCTCTGCAACTTTTGTCTGAGACATTTCTCAGTTGACGAATAATTCAGTGAGGTATTATCATAAGTGTATATACATCTTCATGTACAGTACCTGTTATTATCAGATTTTGATGAAAATTGGATTTGCTCAACAGATTGTCAAAAAGTACTCGTATCAAATTTCATGAAAATGCATGCATTGGAAGTTGAGTTTTTCTATGCAGACAGACAGACATGGTGAAGCTAATAATCTCTCCTGCAGTTTTGTGAACACTTGCAAGAGAGAGAGAGAAACTGAAGTTACAGAAAACCTTGAAGTGTGTGTGTATAGTCACACAGTACAATTCTTTGTCATACAAGACGGTAACTGTTAATTCTTTTAATTACAGTCGGGGACAGTTGGTAACCCCAAAGCCGCCATGTTGAGTCATGACAACTTTACTTGGGATGCTGAATCTGTTGCAGAATGTGTGGGAGTTGGCAAGGCAAATGAATCCCTTGTCAGTTTTCTACCACTTAGCCATGTTGCTGCACAGGTAATGGCTTGACGTTCAATCCAAGATCCAAATACTTCTTACTTGTTGGATCCTGCTGTGTTGTTCAGATTATGATATACTGTGTGTTTGACATTATAGACTGTACCTAAAATCGGTATAGTAAAACACGAGTGAAAACCAATACTTTGAATGACAGGGTTTTAGAACTAATATAGTATAGACGCCCTGCAAGGAACTGTTTGTATGTTGTATATTCATGTTTGTTAACCTGATGGTGGCTCACAAGAGCTGAAACATGAGCTGTTTGTCGACTGTATACCAATTTGTTAATCAAATAAGTTGTGCTAAAAGATAGGTTGTCACAACCCTTCCAAGATACAAAATTGTTATCTGACTGGGAAGTGTTCATTAAAAATAACATAAAGTCAGTTATTGAACTGAGGATTATTGTGATTGTATATGGTCATAGGCATGACTGAAATGAATGAAATTTTTGACATTGTCCGTCTTTGTAAGCTAAAAGATGTACGCCATTTTGGAGGCTAGATCTGCCTCCATCTTCACATGATGTGGGGAAAAGGGAGAACCCTCCGTGGTGGGTCTGTTAGAAAGAGCTACTGTCGATCCAATGACTGTGAAAATCTTACATGTTTTGTTGTACTGTGATGAAGATTTTGGGCATTTGTGTAGCTGTTTCAACTGTAGCAGTTGGACAAATCATGTATGTGCTGTTTGTTGCAGATCCTGGACATCCATGTTGCTATGGCAGCTGCGGGAACTGTTTACTTTGCTGACAAAGATGCCCTTAGAGTAAGTATATTATGAATAAGGGAAGATACAGGCAACTGATCCCATCAGCATGTAATTTTATCCACTTCTTTAACATGCAGCCAAAGCCCATTAATGTGGAACCATTAATTATATTGTCTCTCTGGTCCTGCGCACAAACCTACAAAGCAAGGGTGCAATGTGTCTTTTTATGCTTTGGTTTGAATTGTTTAATGTATTGACAGTTGTGCTAGACACTGCAGGCAAGTTGACATCAGAACTTATTATTTATCATTACTTTTTCATATGGGAAGGTGTAACATGCTGTACACAAGGTTGTGGTGTTTGAAAAAAACGTACCTGTGAAACTCAGTATGCATGATAACATTGTTGAGAGCTGAATGCCATATTTCCCACCTGTAACAAACCAGCCGTATTCTTATTTAACCATGCGTACTGGCATGTGGCCTTTGATTTATGATACAGTGTGCTGTTATAGGTGGTTACAGTATTTCTGAACAACATATTGCCCCATCTTCAGGTTATAAGTGACCCTGGAATGTTGGTAGTCACCAACCATACTACATGATGTCACAAGGCAGAAGACCACAACATGAATCCTGGCCATCATGAAAACTTCATGTTTCATAATTCATAATGACTGTCACTTGCCATTTTATATGGGTTTGTGTGTGCATTTAATTGAGTGTTGTTGCCTAAATCCATATGATAACCGCATCAGTCTGTTTCACATTATTTCATATGACAATTTTCATACTTCTCAGGGAAGTCTACTGAAAACGCTTCAGGAGGTTCGTCCTACTCGAATCCTTGCTGTACCGCGAGTGTGGGAGAAGATTTATGAGAAGATGCAAGAAGTTGGTAGGCAGTCAGGTGCAATTAAAAGAGCTATGACAACTTGGGCAAAGGGTCATGGACTTCAGCATCACCTTGATAGGATGAATGGGTGAGCTGGAACATAAGCTTTATGTGATTTACCTCATTGTTACAAATTGCATCATGGTACAGTTCACACAGTTTCCAATTTCTGAAGTACCTGTGAAGCCTTTGTTTGTGGATAATGGAACCTGCAATACAGATTTTGAAAGCCTGGAGGGGGGGGGGGGGTGAGCAGAAGGGGAATAAGAATCCTTACATTAATAAGTGAAGTTTATACAAACCTTTCCTTGTAACCTTTCATTTAATGTTATTTGCTTAATGTTAGGTGTACCACTGTGTATATTTGAGGAAGAAAATTGTCAATTTTTCTGTCTCAACTTTTATTAACCCTTGATAGTAATTGTTAATTCATGGAAGGCTACTTGTTTCATCCCCTCAAGTTGTGGAGATTGAAACAAAACCGTTTTTGTCAATGTTATTTACTATTGTTATCATTGACACTGGTGTCACCGGTTTTGCATTTGTTCATATTTTACATATTTAAAAATAGTGTACTTGGCAAGTTATGCAGAGTGTTCAGAGGAGACAACAAAATATAAAATATTATTATGAAAATGTATAGAACTACAAGAGTTCAACTCTGAAAGTATTGATTTGTGCTGCATACCGTAGTGGGCATATTTCGATGTGTGTTTACACCAAACTGAGTGACACTTGAGGGATTGCCATGGCCAGCACACATTTTCTCTGAGAATGACATGGAACCACCCAGAAGTTAAATGTGTGTGTGTGTGGTGAATGGCAGGAACAAAACCAGATCAAAGTGCTCAAAGAAATTCCAGAACAACTTACAGTGAAAGCACTTTATCTCGTTATACACTGCATAGAATGTTTCAAACCAACTGGCAGCATAGGGAAAGGGAAGAGCCTCAGATTGCCCTCACCTTTACCATGTAAAGGGGAAATTATAAGGTGGGTTTTTTCTGAGCTGCTTTGAGCATTTATGACTGGTTTGTTTTTGCCACCCCTTCCTCCCCTTCACACACACAGAAAGTTACAAACACAGAGAGAGAAAGAGATTGAGATATCATTCTGATGGTCTGCCTATGCCATTCTGAGAATAATTTGCCTGCTCCTCTTGGCAGCCTCTCCAGTGTCCAACAGTTTGGTGCATGTATGCACCTTGCAACATGTGTCATAAATTAAACTTCTCAAGATTTTATTTGGTTTAAACCAAACCCTTATATCTGACAGATTTTAATAATATTTTTAACCAGGGCTGTGGAGTCGGAGTCATGGCGTCAGAGTCGGAGTCTGAGCGGGAAGGAATTTTAGGTGGAGTTGGTGTTGGAGTGTGTAAAAATGTACTGACTCCGACTCCGACCTCAATCTAAAATCTTGACTAGATACTTCAACTCCAGACCCCTGATAGCTATAATAACCATTAGACTTATACTTAAATATAAGTTACTGTTATAAGTCTAAAAAGTGACCTCATGATTCACATGGTGGTGATGAAATGTCTCATAGGTTTACCATTATTAATACGTACTGAGTTTTATGAAGGAGTCGGAGTTGGAGTTTTAAAAATTGAGGAGTCGGAGTCAGAAGTTTTGTGTACCAACTCCATAGCCCTGTTTTTAACATGTCTTTCATCCCCAGACACTTCATAGTCAGGAATACATTGTGTGTAAATATCATAGAATGTTGTGACTGTATGCCTTAAATTTTAGTGTGGTGACTTAATTATAAAAAAGTACAATTCCTTTGATGTTACAGAATTGACAGGAACACATTCTCTTACATGCTGGCAAAGACGCTTATATTCTCTCGAATCAAACAAGCTTTAGGTTTGGATCGCTGTGTCACTTTTCTGTCAGGAGCTGCACCAATTTCTGTTGACGTCAAGAAGTACTTCATGAGCATTGACATACCACTCCTTGATGTAAGAACATTAAATCATGCATTTTAAACTGTGTGTATCAGAAGTATGAATTTCTTAACCCGTTAATGGCCAGTAGGTTATATCTGTACCATCAGGTGTAATATTTACAGACTCTGTTCTGTAAGTGTTTTAGCTTCAGTGATCCCTAAGAGCTGTACCAGAGCCAGGGTACCATAGTTGGTGTAGTGACTGGGCTGTGGGGTGGATGATCCGAGGTTTGAATCCCAGCAGGGCCAAGAGATGTTTCTTCTCTCTAAAATGTTCAGACACGCCACCCAGTCTCCTATTTAATGGGTAATGGGTTCTTTACTGGACGTAAAACAGCTGGGGCATGAAGTTGACCACTTCCGTCTAGTGCCAAGGTTAAGAATGATGGGAGCTGTACCGGTACTCCTCCTGTATGGCTTCATGGCATGGGCAGGGACTTCTTCGCATTTGTACTTTTTTAGAAGATTTATACCAAATTCAGGATGCTGCATTAAGACTGCTGTAGAAAATATATAGATCATGTTTCTGTAATGAATCACCAGCCCAGAACTGTTAATATGCAAACATTTGTAAATAAAAGTCTGAAGAACATAATTTTATTCTATATTTTATTTTTAAACAATTCCTGGTAGGCAACTGAATAGAGAAAAATGGAAGTGGAATTAATGTGAAAAATTATTTGAGGAACTAGGCCACATAATATTCACAATTTTATTGGGTAAGACTACATCAGTAACATTTTCTAAACATGATATTGTAACATACACAACATGTACTATTAAATGTGTATAAAAACTACCATCTACAGTATTTGTAGAGTTAGAAGTTTGTACATGGCAAGAATAAAGAAAATTATACTATGTGGAATGAGAGAGTTTGTGTGAAGTGCCAATTCTGTGGTGGTGCTGCACTCTGGTGCAGTACAAGTAGGATCTCAGGTGAAAATAAAAACCTTGGCCTGGGTGGTTGTGCACCGTACATGTCACTCCTGGCGTTTGAGTTTTAGTTAGTAACGAAAGATTTATTGTAGTGTGCCTGCCCCTTCTCCTCCTCTTCGCCACCGCCACTGCCACCACCCCTCCAGGAGTGCTAAGATATTCACAGTTACCTTTCCATTAACGTGATCATTATAATTTTTCTTATTCATTTAAGTTACTAGTCCTCATTCAGTCATAACATACTCTTGTTCTGCCCTTGTTTGTTTGGTTCACCATAAGGAGACCCAAACTTGAATATGCATCAGTTTAGTTTGTTATATGCGCTGATGCCATAATGCTTGAATGCATCTAGCATAAGTTTGAATATTTGTGTCACAACTGTTTTTTCCTTCCCCCTGAAGATTTTAAACATGATGATACATTTCAGTCACTAAAGCTTTGTACCCTTCAGGTCAGAAGACATCACCTTGATGCTCTTTTTTTCTTTTGATGCTCATACTGATCTAAAAATCTGTTGATCCTTTTGAACATCACAGGTCTGATCCCCGTTGTCATTTGTAATGTTACGAGACTCTCCCGTCTAGTCAGCACCTAAACTCCCCTTATTTTTCTGCCATCTTTCTCCTTTTTTTAAATTTCATTTCACTGTGCAGTTGTTTTCTTTTACTTGTTTTTGTGTATCAAAAAATGGGTGTGTTCAACATAACAGCATTGTAATATGGTGTTGGGCCAACACTTAACACTTAGCTCACCATCAAGACCATTGTTCAAGCTCATACAGTTTTCTGCAATCCACATGCATGTAAATAAAATGTGCCTTGTTAATGCAATTGCCAGGATGCATTCTCTATTGTTATTGATGTTTATTGTTAAAAAAATGTTTCAGGCATTTGGGATGACAGAAACTACAGGGGGACACATTCTCAGTAGTGAAAAGGAATTTAGGCTAGAGGCTGCAGGGAGGAAGAGAGATGGTGTTCACTCAAAGATTGTAAACCCTGATGAGGATCAACAGGGAGAGGTGAGAGACAGTTTTCCGCTGATGTTACATGTTGTGTAAAGGTGATAAAGACTTTTTCTTCTATGTGCAGTTTCTGTTAATGCTGCTGAGAAAGCATCATTCAATAAATTAACAAATCCACTATTCATGGCATGGTACTTTTCCAGTTGCATATGTGTTTGTCAAAGGACAGGATCATTATGAATCATGTATTTCAGAGGTTTTGGAAGGTATTAACAGTTCATTTTAAGATGTTATCTCTGCACTTGGACAAAATGAGGAAAACCATGAAAAATCTTAGTCATTTTAGCTGGTCTTCGGGTTTGAGAAATGAAACTGGTATCTTCTGGGTACAAAGTAATAGTGCATTCAGTCACAATACCCGGTAGCATAATGACCATCACTGATGTTCGTAGGTACCTGTTTTAAAATTTCACCAAGCAATGATCTGTCTTTATTCACGTCTTTTTCTTTCTACCTGACCACCTTCCTCCCTCCTTTCTATTCCCACCCACTCACTATTCCTTTCTTCTTCCCTTCCCTTCCCTTGCTCCCTCTTTCCTTCCTTCCTTCCTTCCTTCCTTCCTTCCTTCCTTCCTTCCTCCCTCCTCCTTTCCTTCCTTCCTTCCCTCCCTCCATCTCTTCAGGTTAGTTGCTTCTAAATTGCATTCTACAGGCCCCTCAAATTCTGGAGTTTAATCAAATTCAAAAGATAGTTCTGTACTGTCTGTATGTTGAGTCATGGTCCAAGGGGTTTTAGCAACAACATTTAATGCATTGAGTCTGTGGATGATGATTAGCAAAAACAGATTTTGAACTTGAAAAAAGTTACATTATCAGGAATGTAAAGGTACAGTGCATGTTTACTAAAGCTTGGTGTTACACGTATGATCTGGTAATTCTGATGCTGCAGTGAGTGACACAATGAATAAATTGTACTTTCCTTCACTGTTGCCTGGGGCAGTCTGTTTTTAATGTACTTCATATCTAAATGTGCGGTGCATAGGCCATTTTATTCCTCTGTGGAAATTGGAGCAAATGTACACACTGATACACGTGTGCACTATTCTGGCCTCTTTTTCTGTGTCTGTGGGCCATAATTTTGGGCTTGCATTCTGTCAGTATTTGTATCATCAGAAAGCATTTTGCACATGGAAAAGTGACTTGTGAGGTATGGTGCAGCACGTTCTCAAGATGAACGGTGAAAAACATTGAGATGCACAGCTGCATAGACATGAACGGTAAAGAGGGTTTGTGGAGAGCAGTATGGATGCCCGCACCAGGACCTAAGTTGCTGTTGTTCAAGATTTTTGGTTCTCACAGCAGTGTTTCTGAAGATTCCAGTCTTGTGATATGTGACACTGTGTCATTAGGTGAGTAGTTTCTGACATTTTGAAGGGTTGTGGTGCTTTTTGGACTGCTTGACCATGAACATGATGGCACTGTAGTCCTTTGAAACATGGGAGCTGCTGACCCAATGACAGTTCACATTCCTGAAGTCTCTAATCATAAGTTGCTGCTGTTATGTTGGAACACAGAACTGATGAGCACACCACCATGCAGAAATGTGTAAGTAAATTTTAAAAACTAAAGATTTCTTGTGTTGTGTTATACTTGTTTAATCAGTGCTATATATTTCAGATTAAAAATAACGACTTTACTGATAATACAATTACATAATGTGCATATGCTGTGCATTTAAACACAATCCTGTCATCTTCAAGCATGCAAACAAGTTTATCATTTATGCAGCATGCTAAAGTTATCCACGGTAAAAATGTTTGAAGGTTAAAACTGCGTTATGTATACTTATTATACGTTTTTTTAAAACTTACCTAAGGAGGGAAAAGGTTTAGGTTAATATCCTGAAAGTCGTTTTTAACTTAGTAGCTCGTGAATCTGCAGGTCAGTTGTATCGCCATCTTGATTAGGGTTTTTATGAGTCTGTAAATACATGAATGGTGCAGTTGTCTCAGTGGCAGTCACAATGCAGAAGGGCGATTGTGCTGTAGGCCAGGTCTTTTATTGTGGTTACATTAGTATACTGCTGCTTGCACTGGAGTTTTCTACTGTTATTGCCTTAAATGCTTGTGCTCACAGTTTAAAACTATTTATAGATTTTTATATATTTGCAACATATGTATGTCAATTGAGACTTTTTTTATTATTACTAGTGAGTAGCACAAATGTGTTATCTATATTTATGTGGTAGTACATACTGATACGTGGATCTGTTACCACGTAGCAGTGTTGCTTGCCTACATTAGGCTGATAGAGTATCTTCAGTATCCTGTTGCATTTTTCCCAAACTAGTGGAACATTCTGAATGGAATAAAGAATGTCAGTACAGAATGTTTCCCAAGGACAACAACTGCATTCTTCATACATTCATAAAGTGGTGGATAAAACACTTGCGAAGTATGAAGCAGATTTATTCAAGCAAAAAGGAAATACTTACCAGAAATATCTTACATGATTCCTAGTGATGTAATGTATTTTTTAATTTGCTGCATTTAGGCTTGTTTCAATGGGCGGCATATTTTCATGGGTTACCTGGACGATCCAGAGAAGACTTCTGAAGCTCTGGATGAGGAAGGATGGCTTCACTCAGGAGATATTGGAAAAATTGATGAAGATGGGTTTCTTTATATCACTGGCAGGATCAAGGTACTATAAACATGAGTGCTTTGGGTTCATGGCAGTGAGTGTGAACAGCACTGTCTTTTGGGATGTGATGCTGTATATGTAGTCTAGTAGAAGTTTACTGACAATTGGGCGATCCTACTGCATCCATCTTCAGGGAGGAAGTGTAATTAAATGTGTTTTCTGCTTTTGTTAATCAATTCATTTAAAATTTTTTAAGTTTATTCCATTAGCTCAGACCATGTACAGTCAAAGAATGGGGTGACTGGGGAATACTTCCTTGGAAAGCATGTGAAAGGAAGTGGTCAGAGCCTAATTTGAGGTACTATCCAAGCATCTGCTTGAAGGCAGTGAGGAAAATGAGGAAAAGGCGCAGAATATGAATTCTCTGGCCCAAAATTTGTGCTGGTATGTTCAGTATGTTAAGCATCAGTGCTACCATAAGTCACTTTGACCAGCATGTAACAGGTTTTGAAGAAATAAAGAGCTCCAATCAAGTATAGTTTTTTCGTTCCAGTTTTGCAGAGTTCTAGTTTTACATGTGTATAACTCCTATACATTTTTATAGGAACTGATTATCACAGCTGGTGGTGAGAACATTGCCCCTGTCTTAATTGAAGAAGAAGTGAAAGCTCAACTACCATGCATTAGCAATGCAGTGCTCATTGGAGACAAAAGGAAATTCCTCTCAATTCTTCTCACATTAAAGGTACTTTCAGTACACAGCAGTCAGTAGTCTGTTAAACAGCCTAAGATTACATCAGTAGGGAGAGTCAAAATTCTGGAAACACAGGGGTTTTTTTCTTTTAGATTAGTGGGGTTGCAGAGGAAGTAAAAGAACATGACTGTACCAGTGTGAATGATGGAACTGAACTCTGACTGATGCTTAGGTGCCGAATCCTCTGAGACGTTACAACACAGATCAGTTACCTCTTCTACATACTCACAGTAGGTGTGGAGGTTGTTTATTTGCACTTGATCACACTCAAACACACACCACAATTGGTAGGACTCCTCTGGACGAGGGAGTGGCCTGTCGCAGAGACCTCTACCTGACAACACAAACACTGTACAAGACAAACATCCGTGCCTCCGGTGGGATTTGAACCCATGATCCCAGCACGCGCTCAGCCGCAGACTTACACCTTAGACCGCGTGGCCACTGGAATTGGCTGTACCACTCATATTCATGCGTATTCATCTGTAAGTAGTACTTAACATTTAATTATGGATACGTGCATTACATTTCCAATTAATTTTGTAAAAATATTCAGTATTGTATAAAAATGAAGGTAAAGGTAAAGCAATTCTGTACTGGCGTGGACAGGCCCATAGGGCTTCAGGAGGTTGAGGCTCCCTGAATTTCAGGACAGTCGGCACATGAAGGTGGTAAGGTTGTCAGCCCTACGCGTCAGATAATCCAGTTATGGACAGTGCCATAACAGTTTTCCTGCAACACAAATTTCCTGTGCTTCCAGTGTTTCAAGACTTTTGACTCGCCCTTTCGTCCTGTAGAAAATGCTTGTAAAATTATAATAAAATTAAGTATGACTTGGTGGCTGAGTAGAACATAACTTTGTTGGAAAGAAAAATGTTATGCATGCAAAGCTATAAAAAAGTCATGTGAATTTTCTAATAACTGCAGGTTTTAAAAGGAACTTTAATGTAAGGATGAAAATATTTGCTAAAATACTGCTGAGGTTACTGTTGAAGTACAATATTAGTACCACATGGAACAGAATAATGTTCTTTAAAGAGTTGCAGCAAATTATGAACTGTAGGTAGACATTGTGTGATTGTAACCTGTTACACAAACTTACTTCGCAGTGGCATGCTTTATATTGTGCTTGGAAGCATTTTAATCTCAATTTCTTTTTGAACAGACTGAAATTAACTTGGACACCGGTGAGCCACTGGAAGAATTAGCACCAGTCACGAAACAGTGGTGCAAGAAGCTTGGTTGTGAAGCTAATACTGTGAAAGATGTTCTGACTGGACCAAACAAACAGGTAGCCCAGAAATCTTATAACTTACCTGCAGGAATTTACAAAGTATGAAGTGTAACAAAACCTAAATTTCAGAAAATTAATGGAAAAGGATATACTACAGAAGAGTTAAGTTTACCATTGTTTTTATTTCCAGTGTGAAGGTTTTAATTGTCTCTATTTATTTTCCTGTTTATTTGTCTGTTTAATTATGCCTTTTTTTATTTTGGTATGATTAACAAATATATGAATGTCATGGTTGATTGAGTATTGGTCATTCTTTATATTTATGAGATCATGTTCAGATCTTAGCATGTAGACTAGCTGTGATGTGCGAGTGTTTTGTTGTTTTCCTGTCCCTGGAAGCAGATGCTGGGAGGCTACATCAGATCAGGGTGTGACTGCTTCGTCCCACATCCTTTGCAATTCATTTGTCAATCACACCACATGATGGTGAACAGTCTGAGCTACTGACAGTGTCAGTAAATGAATCTTAACTAAGGACTCCAGTTTTTATGGATGTGATGCTATGTCACTGGGTAGTTAGTCCCCATTATTTTGAAAGAATATGGTGCCTTCGTCTTCAAGAGTCCAAAGGTGTGAGAAGAATACCAGGGTGAACTACTAGGTCCCCCGTGGTTGGCCTGTCAGCCAGCCACAGATGGTTTATACTGATGTATATACTGTATTTACTGTTCACACCGTGCCGTGGTAATATGCTGGTTAATCCAAACTGAGATGAAACAGAATTAAAAGTTACATGTTTTAGGTCTCTGTTTATTCAATCCTATGGCTGAACCCATAAATATTGTTTCAAAATAAATTGTATGTAGTAATATAAAACCTGTGACGATATGAAGGTATGGACAATTCTTAATATGCATTTTAGATTTCATAGCCATCTTTTTTGTTAACAGCTTCATTTTTTCAGTATTGGGGTATTTTCATGTTAACTTGTGTCTCAGATTATGTTACCAAGGCATATGTCAGGCCATTGTGATGTGTCATTTTTGTGGTGAACTACTGTACTTTTATATAGAGTGAACTGGACTGCCGTCTCTGACAAACCTGTAACTGTGTACTGATCGATATCATGTCACATCCCTCAAGCATTTAATCTTTATAAACACTGCTGAGAGAACCTCAGGTCTCATGTAAACTTCATGTGCTTAGTTCCTGGGGTTTGTAGAATGCTAAGTGCAGATCACATGCAGCTGCTAAAGTCTATTGCCATACCTCATTTTGTGACCGTAAATTCAGTGGCACTAGTGTTGCTCTCACTTCACAAATTTGTATGTCTGTCTTATTGCCAGTGATTGTAGGAAAATGAAATGTATGAGGTGGCCTCCAAGGGCATGATGTTCATACCAGATTTCATGATTATTCGTCAGTTAATCCACAAGTTGAAAGAGAGCACACACATATCCAGACAGTGTGGTAATTTCACTTACCTACTTTGAAATGGACAGTAAAAAACTAATGAACTACCCATTGAAAATTAAGTGGAAAGATGTTACAAATTCCATATCTTACACAGTGACTCTTCAATTGAGCCACTATTGTACAGTATGGGATCTTTTGGTGGAATATTTATAGTAATAAGCATAGAGCCTGTTCTGTTTACTAGCGTTTGATCTGAGTTCATTTTCTCCTATAAATGCACATTATCATATAAAATATAGAAAGCAGCCATGAGGGCTTGATGGAATAAGCATTTTTACCATGTAATCTAGGGGTAGAGTAGTTTCTGGGAGTAGTCAACACAATCATACCAACCAAAACTTGCATTCCAATGCCATTTGTTTATTTATTTGTTTTTTATTTACATTCCATGGATCCTAACATGGTTGGAAAAACCAATGGATAGAGAAATAGTCAGAGACATCAAAACAAGTCACGATGACTACATAAATACATAATTAGTCACTATAAATACATAACTCAGACATACAGCTGTATAGTATACAAGACAAGTCATAGTCGTCTGGTGGTGCTGTTGCAAATGGCTGCGATTTTCATTTGGTATTCATAGAAGCTGACAACAGTACAACCAGCCAATGGACAAACATTATGATGAACAAAGAATGCTTCCTGGAGGCTTCATATACAGTGGTGACTATTGTGAAATTAACTTGGCTATGTCATTAATAATTTTAATTCCAGATCATGGCAGCAATACAGAAAGGTATTGATCAGGCAAACGCCAAGGCGATATCCAATGCACAGCGTGTACAAAAATTTCAGATACTTTCACATGACTTCTCAATCCCAACTGGTGAAGTGGGTAAGTTGTCTATATTAGGATCTGCTACACTCTTTTCTGCAAGTTCAGATGATAATAATACAGCACCTTCCGTAACTTAATGTATGAATGTGCCCTGTATTAGCAGGGTATTTACTTTCGTGGCACATGTCATTCATTAGCTTTATTGATTGAATTGAATTTTGTGTGTGAGACAAGGAATTGGCATCAGCCTTTATTCGTAATTTTCTTGCATTAACAACATGGTATTATTTATTATATATTTAGGAAGTAAGTCAGTTTGGTCTTTATGCTAGTGCAAATGACCCTTTAGCAACAACACTGAATATATGTAAGATGTAAAATTTTTATGTTCCAAATTTTCATTTTGAGCCATAATAGTACACTAATATATAATGGATCACGTAGCTGCTGGTAGGGCCACCCATGCTGTACAGGTTTTGTGTAAGGTGCCCTGGTCCCAGGCTGGGGATTTGGCATGAGGCTGACATCCTCGCCTCATAAAAACTCAGTTGTCATGAAACCCTGGCAGTGGGGAGGTCATGGCCCGAATATGGGCTGAAGTGCCATAGGAGGAGGAGGAGGAGGAGGAGGAAAAGAAGGATGAGGAGGAGGAGGAGGACAACTGCAACAACATAAAAGAGGAAGAACAAGAAGAAGACAAAAAGGGACTAATGGTGTCTGCACAGTTAGTTTATGTATAAAATAAACAGAATTGTTCTTTGTCAGAGGATATTGTCATCTGGTACTGTATTCATGTATTGTGTATACTTTACTGTTTCATGATTCCTATTTAATGTTTTATTCATTACTGTGATCTAACCAACAGGGCCAACAATGAAACTGAAGCGCAATGTTGTGGCAAAGAAATATGCAGACATCATTGAAAGGTTCTACCAAGAAACATAACAATGATAACAACAGGACCTGCATTCTGTTTGGTCAATATAAAGCCATCAGGATTCCTAGTGATCTACACAACTGCATTCTTGAATTTCATGTTTATACTGGGATCACTCCAAAAGGACATGCTGTTTCTGACAAATGAGGTCTACTGTGGTGGTATATATTTTTTTTCTCAAGTTCTGCAGAGTTCTAATGATGCAAAGGACACTTAACATTATTGATTTTTAGACTCTGTTTTCCAGTATATTTAAAAATACAAAAAGTTGAATACAACTCTCAAACCAAAGTTCAGAGTAGTGCTGTCTAATCAGCCCAACCATGTAGATGCCTCCCCACCCCACCTCTTCTTTATGTGAAGATGGAGGTAAGCCTGTCTCTGGAACATTACATTCAGTTAGCTGTATTTGAAACACTGGATGATGGACAAAGTCCAAACAATGGACATTGCTAACTTCGTTGTCTCATGTACTTAGTCTACGACAGTTCTTCCAAATACTGTAGTGAAGTGGTATACAGACATTTGGCTGCATTATCTGTCTTAAGGACAAGGCTTCGTATGTGTAAAGGAACTAGATAAGAAGTTTTTAAAGGGACCAAGATGCTCATTGTTACATAGACGTATAAAAATGAAGACTGCATTGTATAGCAAAGTTGACTAGAAATTCTATAATATTTTCTGTGTGATTATCATTAACGTGCAGAGTTTTTTTCCCCTTCTTCTTCTTCTTCTCCTCCTCCTCTTCCTCCTCCTCCTCCTCCTCCTCCTTCTCCTCCTCCCCCCCCCTGTCTGAGGTATAAGACTGATGTTGATTAGCTAGTTCACATTTTGATTGCTTGAATGATGACATACAAATTATGATGTCTGAAGTTGCATCTTCAAATGACAGATTTCAAACTACAGCCTTAAAGTGATGGAAGATTTAATGTGTAGCTGAATCTAGTATGAAGGCTGTAATTGAATATACTATTTTGTTATTGGTGTGAGATACCAGTTTCTCATGGTGGTCCGATGAAAGTAGCAGTCTTTTGCTTCTTTATTACTACATTGTGGTGCAAAACAAACACAGATACATTAAAATGGTCAGGGATGCACAACGCTGTTGTTACATGAAAAATGTTTTTGTGCTATTTTATGACCGATGAAAAGAATGTTGTCAACCTCTGGATGGCTGTGGTTGTTGAATGTTGTCATTGCCTTAGACTAAAATGCTAGGCACTACAGGTAGTTCCTTTGAAAACCAAACCTGGATGCACAGCAAGCTTAATGGCCTTACATTTTTGCATGTCATTCTGCTATTTAGAATATAACTTACTGCATGTTAGAGTAGGTGCTGGAAATTGTCTCCCTCAGCTCTCAGGCATGAATGATTTTGAATGAGCTGAAACATTGGGAGATGGTAGTGTAAATTTCCTGTGACACTTCTCATAAGATTGCTTCCAAATATATGTTTTCACAGTGAAAGTCCTCCGTATTAAAGTGTACTGCATACTCACAAAGAAAACCAATGTACGTTACACTGTGCTTTGCATGTCTGTTACACACAGCAGACTAAACTGGACTGTGTGACTTAAAGACTTTAGATGGTTCAGTATTAATATTAGTATTAGTATTTATTCATAATTCAAAAATCCATTATTTCTAATACAACCATTGGATATAGAACTTGTCCAAAATATATATAGCATTCTAAAGATTACATATAGAACAAGTCATAAAATTAAATCAACTTTGTCATTACTTATAGCCAATAACAAATTAGTTGTAAATATAAATATGCAGAACAGATATACTAAGAAATCTGTAACCTCTATCATATGAGCTTACACAGACTGTATCAACAGTCAAGAGTCTAAAATAGATAAAATAAAATCAACTGATCATAAAACCTTGATTATAAATTTCAAAGTACGTGTCAACAGTACATCAAATATGACAACTCCAGTGATGGAAGGGATAAAATTAGCATTAAAAAATTACCTCCAAAGAGATGTATAACATTTGATAAGTCTCACAATATATCAAATCATTAATTCAATAATAATAATATATAATACTTAACATAGTGTGTTATGTTTAAATTTTAGTTCTATTGTGATTAAAATATTCATCTAAAGTATGAAATGACTGCAGTTGTAAAAAATTTTTGAGAGCTGTTTTAAATTGATTAACATTACATGATAAATTCTTTATTTGAGATGGAGGATTGTTATACACCTTGAAGCCAAAATAGTGTGGTCCTTTCTGATAAATCATTAAATGTGATGATAGTTGGGAAAGATGGGAGTTATTGCTAGTTTTAATATTATGCATTTGAAAATTTTCCATAAATAAACTTTTGTTGGTAACTACAAACAGGGCTAAAGAAAATAAATCCTGAGATGTTAGAGGTAACATTTTTAAAAGTTTAAAAAGTTCTCTACGAACGTCTCTTATTCTGGCTCCCATTATAATTCTGATAACTTTTCTTTGTAGTCTAAAAATATTAACACTGTGAGAAGTTTCCCGAAAGTATAGTCCCATAATTTATAATAGAGTGAAAGTATGCATAAGATATCATCTTTAAGGAATCCCATGATAGAAATGATTTAACCCCTCTAACTATATAACAGGCTTGGCTTAATTTGGGTGTAATCATGTCTATATAACTTCTCCAGGACAATTTATCAATTATAATTCCTAGAAACTTTATGGTAGAGTAACCATACACATGATGATGATGATGATGATGATGATGATGATGATACTGGCAATTTGCAAGTCATGACAGTGCCAATAAACTTTCTGTGCAGTATCAGCAGTTCCTAAATAAGAACTTCAGACAGTGTTAAATTTCTCAGTTAAACGCATCTCCTGTTGTGTTTTACTGAGAAATTTAACGTTGGTACTGTATGGAGCACAATGGGATGGGACATCTGAAAATATTCACACGGTGTTTAATAATCTGTTCACTAGGTGTCAGGCATGTCTGAGAGCTGAAGGTCATTTCAAACATACACTCCTACCATATCAGTTATGTAATACATATGTATACACACATACATGCAAGGAAATGTAAGGCTGTTGCTTGCTGTGCATCTGAATTTGGTTTTCAGTTGCACTCCCTGTTTTTCTAAATTAGGAGGAACTTCAGCTATCATTGCAAGTTCTTAAAACTCTCTAAATTAAAATCACAATTTCAGCTTGGATATTAACACAACCTCACTGATAATGTTATTTTATCGTTAATGAAAATTGAAGTCCATTTAATTTAAATGTCCATGTTCTCTATGACTGTGCATTGTAAAGCAGTGTATTTTTTTGCACACTGAATATTTTCTCTGGCAGTGACTATTTTAAAATGTGTGTTACATTTTTGTGCCAGTTCTTAGCTGCAGTTCTGAAGTAAGTTTGCCATAATTGCGTGTGATGCTGTGTTATGTCACACCTTTCAAGTGTGCTATTTGGAATGTAGTTTGTCAATCATATCCAAATATTTGGGTACAGTGACAGTAGGGAGTGAGATTTGATATGCTTTACTAGTATCTGTCCTAAGTATGAATCTTTAAAATCACACTTCTGGAAGTTTTTATTTGCGATTTCGTCAATATTTGTATTTCTTTGAATAAGTGTGCATTAGTCCTTTTGCCATTGGGTTTGTTTTTGAATCCGCATTTACATAATGGATTTTTGCACCATTTTACAGACTTACTGCTACACATGTAGGGATATACCGAAGCCTTCTGTTTGATTAACTTCAGATTGGTATGTAACCATTAGCTTGTGCATATCCAGATTCCTTGAAACATGGAATAGCATACAATGCAATAATGCAACCTACTCGCTCATTGAAGTGCAGCTAAAGTTCATGTGGCAAAAGAATTTCATGGCACTTGGTCCTGTCTACTGAGAAAATGTAAACTTCATAGTGCTTAATATAGACAAAGGAAGACACGAAGTGTCTGTGTTTTGCACTTTGCTTTGAATTACACATAAGTGAGAATTTCTTAATCTTTGTGTGCGTGTGTGTGTGTGGGGGGGGGGGGGCACACATGCATATGCATACATCATAATCGTAGCCTCTGCAGTCATGTGCAAGTGCTTAATATAGACAAAGGAAGACACAAAGTGTCTCTGTTTTGCACTTTGCTTTGAATTACACATAAGTGAGAATTTCTTAATCTTTGTGTGTGTGTGTGTGTGTGTGTGTGGGGGGGGGGGGGGCCACATGCATACGCATACATCATAATCGTAGCCTCTGCAGTCATGTGCAAGTTGTGTAATGACCTTGAAAAGGGCAACTTCTACTGAAGTGTACTTCTATTTTAGATATTCTTTACATTATGGTATGTAACATACAGTATATTTAAGAAGTGGAATCGTGTGTGTGCTTCTGCACAGAATAAAGGGGAGGTAAGGTTTAAATACGGTGGTCACAGAAGTACTAAGTGCTTTTGTTTGAACATCAGCTGTGAATGCACATTGAATAATAAAACTGCAACTTAATAAAGTGCAATTTGTAACAGAAAGTTGTATATTTAACCAATAAAGAAGACTATATTTTTCAAGTACTGATATTATATTAAAAATAATTCTTCAGCTCTCTGTCTCGCCAATATCCGGGTAATATCTGTGGATGGTTTCTCTGAAATTGGGAAGGAGTGAGAAAAAATTACATGATGAGGGGCTTTGTAATTTGTACTTTCATTTAATATTGTTAAGATGGGACATGTAACATGTATAAGGAAATTATAACAGTATTTTGTTCAGGAAACCTCTAGGGAAGAGATGACCTGGAAAACAGGTGTGAAAGTAAAGGGCAAAGGTGTGGACAGACTGAACTTGCTCTGGATGTGGTCTAGCATTGGGCTTTTATGAACATTGTAATGAAACTTTGTTGTGCAGATTCACTTATTCACAGAAACATTGTGACCTCCCTCATGCACCACAGCGCAGGTTCCATGCTTAATCGCAGTTGCACTTGCATAATACAGAAGAGGCCACATCCCCATGTGTGCCTAACCCAGTAGCTATCTAGGTATCCTAGGTATTGTACAGTGCAGAATGTACTTTGATTACACTTCTTACTATTTTTATAACTAAATGTTACTTGTGTGTTTTCCTTATGTGTGAGGAAGTGGTGATGTGATGATGAGTCGAGGATTAAAAAAAATGAAAGTGCCATCTCTGTCAGAGCAAGTATATATGTTGGATAAGTTGGCCAAGGGTATGGGAATTGCTGCTGTCGGGCAGCGGTATGGTCAGGAGCTGCTGATAGTGGCAGGGGAAGGGCAGCAGTGAAAGGCAGCATTGTTTGTGGAAACAGCTGTTGTCCGTGATATTGCTAAAACCCACTCATGATAAACACCCTTAGGGTCACAGGCCATGGGTTTTCTTCCACGAGCAGTTTGGGCCCACTGCTATCAACGGACTTCAGTTTTCTCACAAGTGGCGCTGCTACATTCCTGCCACCATCAGCAACTTCCTGCTAGGAGCAGCCTGTGATAACAGCAGCTCTTGATAAAGGCAGGATTGTTCCCTCTACCTCAGCTAGCAGTGCTGCATAATTAGACGTTGGCAGCTTATGCAGCGCCATGACCTTCTACAGCGCACGGTCATGTAAATACATCCATTTAAATTTATGCATCCATAGGACAACTCTGGTCCATGCTGTAGGCAGCACTCTGCTTGTGTAAAAAGACCATTAAGGCCAGTTTTCCATCAACTGCAAAAATTTCTTGTGTAAGTCACCCTTTCTTGGAGAGACTGAACGGGCATTCTGTGTATGTCTGGAAGATAACGCACAGAAAGGCTTGTCAATGGTGCTGTGGTGAAGAAAGGCCATACAGTTAACCACTATGCACAGTCTTGGGGGTGAGGAGGAGGACAGCTTCCATGTCAGTCAGGAGTGGTTTGAGAAGTTTAAGGAGCAAATGAGCCTGCAGAATGTTAAGAGAACAGGAGAATCAGCATCTCCTTATCCTTTGGCTCACAATAAGTACCCAGAGCATTTCAAGAGGATAATTGAGGAGAAGGACTACTTACCACAGCAAATTTTTAACCTTAGGGAGACAGGCCTGAAATTTAAGCATGAGGTGGAAGCTTCTGTGGCACCATACAAGATGTACATACAGAAGAAAGCAAAGCAATCAGAGATCACCTTTTTGCTACACAGTCTTTAGCTGCCCCTTCCATCACGGACACTGTTACTTAATCACCGTGATAGCCTTCAATCAGGAACATAAATATCATTCTAACAAATGGCAGCATAAATGGTTTTCATTTTTTGTATAATGTACCCACTTTTTCCTGTAATGTCTGAATTTCATGCATCAGGGTTATACCACAATTCACAGTTTTTTCCAGGAATGGAACCCCCATGTAAAATAGTCCATTGGAGTTATTTTCTGTACTGAAATATGTTTATGTTGCTGGTTCTTATTGTAATATACTTCTCAATGCACTGTCTTAAATTTTTTGTAATATACAGTATGTTAGGAAGCACTGGTGTTACATGTTCATAGTCTGAAAACATGGTTGTCTGCAGTTTGATTACCAAGGATTTTAATAATGAGTATGACCTGGCAGCCCCTGTCAGTCATAGTTGTTTATAGTTTTTGCATCTCACTTCAGACTGATTTTCTTGACAATTGTCTTTTGTTGTAAAGGAGTCTGTTTTGTATTGCGTGGACATTGCAATATCTGACTTACCACTGGATTGTGTCCTGTTCTGGAGAAGAAGTGCAGAGAATGTCACCTGGCAGCTATAGTGGCTGTGAGAGTTACCTGAGCAATTGTCAGTGTATATAAAATTCAGAGCACGAAGGACTTTGTGCAACTTGGATATGGCTCAGGCAAGTAATATGACCGAAGATAAATTAGAGTGAGAGCCCCAGACCTGGGTGTAAAATTGGGATCTTATGGGGCAGTATATGTCCTTGATTTGTCCATTTTGGCCAAGGCAATTTTGAAATGTTCTGTTGACATAGAGAATGCCTGTGATTTTGAGTTGTTTTCACAGAACATTTATAGTTTGTCAAACCTTCTGTAAAGGGAAGCCTTGAAATTCTTTGGCAACAAACATGCTGGGGCAACTCATGGGAGCAATGTACATTCCATGCCTTGAGTGAGTATTTTCTTTTTATAGTTCTGAAAAATGAATTCAGGAGATTGTAGTTTCCAGTTTTCAAATTTATTGTTGTCCCTTGTGGGAATTTATCAATGCAACAGAATTCTTACAGGATTTGGCTACTGAGCAAGAAGTTATACATTATGTTGTGCTGAATTCATATCCAGGGCTTTTATATTTATTCGCGTATTGTTGTATTGATGAATAAATAGAACCCTAGTGCCTGCCTAATACACCCTGTATTTTGTGTGGTGGTTATATGAACACTAACCTGTGTTCTGAACTATTAGTTCATCTTCAGATGTTATCATTAGGTTTCTGTTCCTCATTCATGTGTAGAACTGTGAAAATGGGTTGGACATTTTGAGGAAAAGCTGGTAGTGTTGGGTGAATGTTAACGGCTAGGCCCATTGCTAGATGTTCCTGCTGTGGCTCATGTTGTGTTAGTTAATTACATTTGTCACTAACCTGAGCCAGATAGATCCAGTCCACACCCCCATACTCTAGTTCTTTAAAATCCATTTTAATATTCTCCCATCTACATCTCAGTCTCCTAAGTGGTCAACATCTGCCCAAAAGTATTCATTCACATGGTATTCAAAATTCATCACTCCTATAGTTGAATTCAGTATGTTATTAGTTTTTCTGTGAATATAATAAAATAATAAACCACTACACTGTGGGAATAAGACACAAACACATATAGTCTTACTGAATGTATATCTAGACCAAACTTATTTGCATCAAAAGCAGCTAATGTGAGTCAACTCAAATCACTCCTGACTTTTTGGGCTGTCCTAATTGTGTATTGCAGAGCAAATCTGAAATTGGACAATGACAATTCACCTTCTGATTTCAGACTGTTATAAGCATTAAATGCATCAGAAACATTCAACTGTATAATTCTCAGTCAACTGGGAACACCTCATTCTTTCAGACTTAGCTGTGTCTCCCCACCCTTCTGTCTGAGGATGTGGAAAGATCCAGTTCCTGAAACAGTGTTCTCTTTTTAAGTAAAATCAACAAACCCTAAAAAACAAGTAACCCTGCCTCTAATCAATGGATTTAAATGGAATTTGGTGTTGGGGCCTAAAACAATAATTTGTTAATGTGACTTAAAATTGCTGCAGACTAGGACCTGTACTCCAAACATTTAAATGCTAAACATTTAACAAAATAAAGAATACATATATTGGCATAAGAAAGTTTATATTATTAGAACATGCATTTTTGTCATGGACTAACAAATACCAACTCATGCACTATTGGGAAGTTTATATTAAAACTTATATAAGGCCCTACATATGTTTCGATGAGCAAGTAGTCATCTTCACAGGGTCATTCATTGGAGTAAGGTCCACTTAGGTGTCCCTATGTGAAGATCACAATAAAGGTTGAACTAGCTGGATCTTGTGACCACTGTACACATGAATCCTTCGAAGTGTTAACATGTGTTAAAAGCACATTAAAGGTTAAACTCGTTGGATTTTACAAGCACTGTATACAGTAGTGTGGATACAGTGCTTGTGAAATCCAGTGAGAGACGACCTGCTCATCAAAACATGGAGGGGCTTATATAAGTTTTAATATAAACTTTCCAATAGTGCATTAATTCGTATTTGTTAGTCCATGGGATAAGAAAGATTTCTGAAAATATGAGGCAGCATTTAGATTAAAAATTTGTTTTACTGTGTGATAAATAGTGCCTGAATGATCACAAGAATGTGCAAATGATTCTAAGTCACAGACAATGAAGTGGATGAATTCTGCTTAATATAAAACCAATATGCAAATGAAAATATACGTATAGAATATATTTAGTTTATTTTCCACCCTCATTTCTGTGTGGTGTTATTCTGCACATGAAAAAATGTGACGACTCGCCTTCAGAACACCCCTGTCGAGTAGACTAGAGATTAAACTAAGGCTGTAGCGTCAATGACAAACAACAGAAGATGCTACATGGATAGGCTGTGAAATGGTCAGGTTTAATTTTTAGGTGTGTTTCCAACACTTGCATAGTGTGTATTGAAACTGCTCCTTGCACCTGTTTATGTGTACAAACAAAACAACTGCTACATAGATAAATATGAAATTTGATTTCGGGACATTACTAAAATTTGTAAAATTATCTCAATTTCCGTTTACACAGCATATTTTAAAGACTGCTGTACATGGAGGCTTAAATGCGTTTCTGCATGCAATGCCAACAGTCACAAATCATCAGATGAAAAATGTTTCAAACAACAGTTGCAGAGAAGAATCTAACACATACTACAGTGTATGTTCAATACAGTGTTTCTGCAAATCTTTCAATTTTTAGGATAATTAAATGAGAGGGGCATGACGTGCATTTCTAACCTACTGTTCATAATAATGAAACAGGTGCTTACCACCTGGATTTGGAGTTACACATATGCAGTATATAAGGAACATACATAAATATACATTCAATTAAAATATAATTTAATGTGGCACTACAACCAGTACTTTATCAAAATTTAAACCCTTCTAAGTGAAACAAAAGACAGTACATTCACCAAAACTGTTAGGCTGTGCATACATACACACCAGTCTGCCAGTTCATGTGAATCAACACGGGGGTATTCCATCTGGTCTCACAAAAATGATACGCAACAATCTGAAGACAATATTCATGAGTATCATTTATTTTCAAATTATGGAGGTTTTGAATGAACTGTAACTGAAAAGCATACAAAACAGTGAGTGTAGTCACAAGAGAAATGTTTTTTCAAGTCATGTGTTCATCTGTAGTTTTCTTTCCATCACTTCAAGCAGCAGCTGTTAACAATGACATTTTACTGAGAGACCAAAACCACTCTGAAAAGTGGTACTTTATATCCCTCCCATATTGCCACAAAGACATTTTTGTCACATACAAATGGAGATTCATATTACTGCCCTTCATTACATAAACCTCTTACATATTCATTTCATTAAATATAGAATGTGACTACACAAAACAATTAGTTTATCAAAGTAATATGAACATCACGATTTACTGTAATTTAAATTTTCTTAATCTTTCTAACTTTGTTAGCACTTCCCCTCAAACATGGTCTCAGGTAAACTTAAAATTTGTTACCTTAAAGTTAGTCAGTCATACCAGTTTGCAAGCACAGAGACCACACATGGGGGATATGCTCATAACAAAATAACATGGGTCTTGAAAAACTGACACATGGGCATGCTATGAAATTTAAAGCTTCTGTGTGATGTATAAACACATCATGCAACACTTTTTATTATCTTCTTAATTCATCCATGGTTATTCTACAATTCTTCTTTCCCGACCTTCAAACACAGTACTGTCTAATCAGCAGCAAGTTCCAAAACTTAAAAATGGTTACACTATACACTAAAACATTATTATTATAATTTCAAAGAAGCTTTACTTTGTATGGTTCCACATATTCAGTTCCCTTTCATTATAGCAGTGGAAAAAATCTGCATCTATGTGGTGGAGCTGGAAGTAAATTTTGTGGGCTGGATAATGGATGTCTTGCGGACGGGCACAGTCTCAGGTGTTGGTATTGCATCACCAGTTGCATATCCCAGGACAGCTGGAGCTTGGCGTGCCTTGGCAGCAGACTTCTGTTTGGCCATTTGGTAATCACCAGAATCAAAGTACTTTTGCTGTCAACATAGATAAAAGTTATTACACACAGGAAAATGCCAATCCCACTGGCCGCATGGTCTAGGGTGTAGGTCTGCGGCCCGGCACTTGCTGGGATCGTGGACTTGAATCCCACTGGGGGCATGGATGTTTGTCTCTTGTGAGTGTTTGTGTTGTCAGGTAGAGGTCTCTGCGACAGGCCGATCCCTCATCCAGGAGAGTCCTACCGACTGTGGCGTGTGAGTGTGATCAAGTGAAAATAAAACAACCTTGACACCTACTGTGAGTAGGTGGAAGAAGTAAGGACTACAAAATGAAACATACATGAAAATGAGAAAGAAGTACAGTATTTGTTCATATCATATTTTATATTTCCTGCCTAGTCCTAATGCATTTCATAAGTGAAAAATAAAATCATACTGTCATACCCTTTTCCATGGTTTCTGTTAAGAACAGCCTGTTTCAACACATTTCACATCTTTCATAGCAAACTTACCTCAATGTAAGCAACTGACAGTAAAACCCTTTTGTTCCCAGTCAAGTTAATATTCAACTACACAATTCAACAGAATTTCTAGCACCTGAAGTCTGTTTATAACATTTTATTAACCTTACGAAGATATACATTTGCATATACAAATGCACGTTTAAAGAACCTAAAAACTCATTTTATATACAGTCAAACTCCGTTACAACATTTGTTTATACAACACCTCTTCTACAGAGTCAGATATACTGTGGTACTAATTAATTCCCCACTGTTAACCATATCATTACACTTGGTTCTAATGACACCCATTTATAATGACACAAAGTATTCAGTCCCTTTGGTGATGTTATAACCCAGTTCGACTGTATTTACACAATAAGAAAATTTATTGTATTATTAATTTTCAGAAATTTTAACTTCTGCTAACATACAAACAAAGATGAACCCCAGTAAACCAAATGCACCACTTTCAAAATATGTTCCTTCTGAATATCCCTTATTGGCCTCAGTGTTCAAATTGCATGAACAAATGTACTGTTGTCAAGAGATGTGAACAATATAGATACTGATGCTGAACTAATTTTGTGTATGATAGCACTATGTGGAACTTAGAAACTGAACTACAATGAAAGGGAAACCTTAAATTATAAAATAGTTGGTAAATTAAAAGGTGAACTTGTAACAGATTAATTACCCGATTTGCAAGTCTTTTCTGGAGAAAAACAGAGTGGCCACTCATAGGCCTTCCTGCCATCGGAAATTTGGCTTTCAGTTTAGCTTCTTCCAGTTTTTCTATATCTGTTGTAGAAATCTGGAATAACAAAACTGTATTCTACAGATCATTTCATTTTAGACATGAAAGTCCTAGGAAAAAAGTGGATGGGACTGGAAGTAAATGCTGATGAAAATATGGTACAAACATAATATCATACATAAAAACACAGGAAAAAACAAACATGGTAGGAAGGGGATTTCTCCACAAATAGACAAGAAAGAACATGTCACAAGGGGATTTGTCTAGGAACACAAAAAGCACAGTATATATTCATGCCTCATTACCATGACAAAATTATAATACAACAGCTAATAAATCCTTTCAAAATGTGGGAAGTAGAGATATATGGGAATGACAGTAACAAATTAAAATCACACTCATGGAGAAATTGGGAGCAGATAAAATGTGGGGAATATTTTCCACCATTCTGTTCAAGACATTTTGTTTTCCAGTTTCCCATCAAATGTAAAGAAGAATACACACACAAAACAATTTCATTTTATTTGTATGGGCATGAAACTTGGCTCCTCACCCTCAGGTAAGACACAGAGTGAGGGTGTCTGAGAATGGGGCCTGGAGGAGAAATTTTGGTCTAACAGATGGGAAGTAATTGGATGATGAGAAACCTGCATGATGAGGGATCTTCATAATACATACCCTTCACTAAATATTGTTAGGTGAGACTGGGTGTATAGTAAGGCCCTTTTCACATCAAGTTATCACAATTACTAATGATCAACTTATCGTCATACCTGTTTTTCATTACGCATTTCTGGACATTTGGGAATTAGGGATAATTTAAATCTACCTCAGGGTAATTTGGTAGAGATTAAATTGCTCCATCTCACTTTACTTAACCTGGATCTGTCAACAACCTAAGAAGACAAACTATAGCATACCACTGCTTTCACAGGGTTCCCAAAGAAGCCACTAACAGGAACACCTGCACTTTAGAGTCAAGCTTAGAAACCACTCGAACTTTAGATTCATCTAAACTGGGGTTTGCTTGACAGGAATGAAACTGGAATAAAGTTTTATGTAAATTAACTTTTAAAATGTTTCCCCAGTTTGGAAACTTCTACGCCATCATGTCTTTTGTTATAACTACATGACATTTACAAATGCTTCCATTAAAATCACACTAACTTTCCTGAAACACTAACACAATTAAGAAAACTATACACATATGATTGATTCAGTCATATTACATACTTAAATAACGAATGTGACCTAAAATAGGTCATTAGTCTCCAGCCACCTTTAAACTTGAAGCAGGCAATGAATGAACATGTTGTATGTACTATTCTATCAGTACTAGTAACATAAGCGTGCAGTTATATTATCAGCTTTTACTTGCATAAATACTGTGTGTACACTCACATCTTCTGGTGTATTTTCTTGATCGTTTTCACTTTCGGTTGTCAGAGTTTCATCACCAGGTGTTGTATTATCCTCTTGTTCAGACATTGCTTTCAGATCAGTTCAGTCCTGCGGGTGAAAAACCTGTTACAAATTTTCCGTGCGAACTACAAAATACAAACACGCAGAAATATATATTTAAGTTCCTAACTTCGTAGTAAGACCGCTCCTTGGCACACTGGCAGGTTTGTCAAAAACCATACGGATTGCAAATTTGAAGAGTAACTAATTCCAACCCTGAAAATATCGTTGGAATCAATATAATAGTGCTATAACTAAAAATATATGCACAGCAAACACAAAAAGAAACCCCCACATGCACCTTCTGATAAAGAAACAAACATAAAATAACTCATTCAGACAGGTATACCCAACTTTAAGGTCACTACTCCGTAACCTAGCCCACCGATTACCCGCAATACGTACCACGATACTGACAACTGGCGCCGAAGCTCTAATCCGTGACCACTGTAACCGAACCATCGTGCAGTCCATCGACGACAGTTGCGTACCTCTTATCTGTAATCCGTGCCTATACCAACGTCGCGGCATCACATTCCAGAAGACTAATCTTCATAGGTACTTCCGTTACAGCTTTAACAGAAACTTTTCTAACATGTAAGAGTTGTGATAAAAGGATCTTGTGCAGAAGTGTGTGCTGCAAAACATTTTAACATTTGCGACGTTTACAGATAAAAATCCAGGTATAAATCGTGCACTTGGTAGTTGGTAGTAATGGAGGTTACGTGATACTCGCATGGGATCGTTAGCACTAGAACAAATGCGCGAGCGATACGCTGTGGTGATCATTGGTCGGTGCTTGATGCTGAAATGGCGGGATATTCACCGGCAGTAAGTTTCTGTTTTCCTTTTATATCAAGCATAGGGTTTAGAAAGTAGTGTCGTAATATTATGTCGTGGTTTACTGCAGAGCTCCCTTGTCCTGTTGGTGTGGGAATCAACCAGATAACGGTTAGTCGAAGATCACAAAGATGATTCCTGACCTGTATATGTTAGCTCATATCATGCAGTAGTCAAGAACTGTGGTGTGCGGAGTGTAAAAAGTGAAATGCTCTTTCACGTACTTTTATTGTTTTGCAGTTTATTTATCCGGTAAAATGGAACCATTGATTTGACACTGGTAGCCCTGTCTAATGGTTTGCGACTGTATAATCAAGTTAATGTACTACACTTTATTGTTCACAAAAGACATGAAGATTTAAAGAGTATCATGAAATATGAAAGTAACCCACTAATACGTAATAGTGTATGGCCAGACTGTCACGGTTCCAAATATTATGTTGGATTGTTATGTACCACTGTAGGGTTAGAAGTTGGGTATAGCAGTACTTATGTCCTGACGTGATTATTGTAGTATGAAGAGTATTAAAAATTAATGGGTACTGTTGTACCCACTGATTTCCATAGTTGTATTGTTATGTTGTATGGTAGGGTTAGGAATTAAATTTCGCAAAATTTGTGTCTTGTCACAATGACACAAATGTTGCGAAACTTTAATTATAATGAAATAATGTTAAAGAGATATTTACTACTGCATAAATATTGTTTCTCATCTTGTATCATTCCCAGTCAGTGGTTCTCAAGATGTCCATGAATTTACCAAGCTGGTCAGTGTTTTATGCTTTTTATTTCTTCATGAACCTGTGATGTGACAGGATAAGGTGTATTTTTTTCTGTTCTTTGCGTTGGGTGTTGTTTTCATATGTTTCCATGCTGATTTGGTGATATTTGTATATACTCTGTCTCTTTGACAAACAGGTAGTGTGTTAAAGACAGCCCAGCAGTTGCTGTTGCAGAGCCTGGGTGAACCCAGTCTTTGATAATCTGTTTCACTGGTATCATGTATAGCTCCTAGGAATTTGTACCTATTTCACTTTCAGTTCCTTCCAGCATTCATTGTTGTTTTATGTTATGTCCTCTGTTGTACTTTCTTCTTCCAAAGGTTTTCCTGATCATTCCGCATGGCTAAACATCAGAAAAGCCTTTGCACCAGCACATAATTCAGATTACCACAAAGCAAGTTTTTTAAGTTTCTTATTCTTTTGCTATTAATAATAAAAAAATCTATTTAATAATAATATGTAACATAAAAATTGAAGATTGGTGTTCTGTAGTTACAGGAGTCCCCCTCAAGGCTGAACAACAACATCATAGAAACTTCCCTTTCACCTGGAAATACTAGACATTAATTTTAATTATTCAATTTTAAACTCTTTTTTTTTTACAAAGTTTGGTATCATCATTATGTTGTACTTCTTAATCGATGTCCATTTTTATTATCAGAACAAACACAACATCTTAAAAAGTATGTCTTCATTTATCTCCTATGACATGTTTCAGCCATTCGTATCAGCTGTCATCAGTTAGAATCACAGTGACATAAATGAAAAAGCATACTGAGGTGGAGGCCTCCAATTCACAGTTAAGACATTAAAAGTACATAAACTTGACTACTATTCCCTATAAAGGAATAATATTAAGACATGTACAGTGGTAGTTAAATTGGTTAAGATCAATTATCAAGTTTTAGACGGAACAGATTTCTTTGTTTTTTGTGGAGTATGTAGCCAACAAGGTCCATGTAACTGGCTTTGTTTGATGCAGTCTTAGTTGATGTTACATTGAGTTTCCTTATACATCGTAAATTTTCTTATTGGGTTGCATTAAATGCTCATAGTGAGCTTTCTTCCTTATGGAACACTGTGTTTCGGTGGAGGCTGCTGAAGGCTGTGACATAGTCTGCCTGGAAATGGCATGCGTAAGCTACAACAACTACAGTGGCACATGCACAACCGTTGTGCTATATATACAATCACTGCAATGTTTACATGTCACTGCTTCAGAATAGATGAGTGTTTAGATCCCTATACACAACAAAATGAACAAAACTGAACCTACCATTGTAATTAATTTATCATAATCAAGAAGTGCCAGATGAATGTACCAAAGATTAAGATATGAAAACTGTGTCAGCCAAACATATGAAAAGCCCATTTCTACCATGTCTGTAGTGTTGTGTTTGTGATTTTTATTTTAGTTCATCCATGAGTGCGGACAGCAAACCATTAAAGTAGAAGAAAGTAACAGGAGTTGTGATAATGACATTGACCAGGTTATGAGTGTCCTTACACAAGTACAAGAGGAATATAAGTCTTCAGGTAGGGTACCTTAGAATGCTAGGAATTCTCCCACGTTTCATCATTTTTACTGTTATTCCCATGCACCTTATGCATTTAGGTGTTTGTAACCTCAAATTACCCATGTTATTACTGTCAGCAATGCTTAATTATGTGTTAAAGATAAACTACTGTATTGGCTTCAGTTTTCCAATCAAAATGTCTCTGCTTTCTGCATTTATAGTTACAGTCCATAATTAAATTTTCAAATTTTTTGAGCTTGGAATAATGCTTCTTGCCAAGAAAAAATGTCGTCAGATTTTTGAATACAAGTGTCTGTGATAAGTAACATGAGTGTTTCTGTTATTTTATAGTAGTATGTTTTAAAATTTCAGCACTTGTTCCAAAGGCAGTAATTCATGAAACTGGTAATCACGTGGGACTGCTGATAATGATTTACATTAGAGGAAACTTGTTTGCATTACTTTCTCTTTCTTTCATTCTTTCACCTCATCCCCCAGTGCATTATTTTTAAACCTTTTTTTTGTCATGTGGCCTATATCATTTTCAGTCCTAGCGGCAACATAGTTCAAAGCCATGTTCCCACAAGTGGTATATTTGACATTTGTCACTTGTGGATATTTGCCACATTGTGGAAATGGTGGAGTTGTACAAATATTGGCCACTTGTCTGTTTCCCACTGATTGTTGATAGATCTAACAAAAGTCAAAGGGAATTGCTAGTGTTCATTTACTTACCAACTTGAAGCTTGTTGCATTCCCGTGACTCTTTAATATTTTACAAGCAGAGACTTGGGTGTGGACATTTGGTATCATTCAGTACATACAGCGGTAAGTGTATTTTGCTGTTATGGCTGCATGGAAAGTAATCAGGAAAACAATGCTCAAATTAAGTGACGTCAAAATTTTTGCCTTTGTATGTACAAAAGCAAAAATCCAAAAGAACTCTTGCACGAAAATTGCAGTGCGGTAGCTTATAGTTGGAAAAGAATTTGAAGGGTAAGTATTAACAATAAAGTGTTCAATGAAAGAGTTAAGAAGAAAAAGGAATCACAGCAACTTTTTCCCACTTTTAAACAAAGTGAATGTCAGCATGTTTGAGATACTATGCCTCTTAGAAAAAAAGAACAATATGTGTAATTTGTGCAACATTATGTCATAAAAATATACAGAGGTGTAAAATTGTTGACTAAAAAACTACACAAAACAGTGCACGGAAATAATTCCTTTATGAAAATAGATGATATTTAAAATTCAAGTAACAGAAGCGTAAAAAAAAGTACTACCACCTATTTGGTGCTGGCAATGATCTGTTCACTAGCCATTTCCAACTGACCAAAATGCGACTTTTTAGGAGTGCCTCACATACTGTAGCAAGTATACGATTTGTCAGACTGCCATAAAAATCATGAGGCACGCATTCGGCAAAATATATCTGATTACAAATGTTTCCCAGATAAGCCAGTTGTGGAAACAGTATGGCAATTATTCAGTTGGCTCCTTGCACAGTGAAAAATTACTAGTATATCTGTCAAATACACCAGCTGTGGGAACACCTCATAAGGTTCACATAGTTAAGATAATACAAGCTCAGATCCTCTAAAGAGTACAGAAGTTTGTTCAGGCTTTTTTGTGTCACGAATTTGTGGGGCTGTACCTCCGCTTCCTCATATGCCTTCATGGTATCCACAGACACAGCTTTATCTATACCTTCTTTTTTGGATTATTTTTTTGAAAGACATGTATGGAATACTCCTGTCTGTCTGAAGAGACTTTGAAAGATGTGTTGGAATTTAGTGCCAAGAAGAACCTATTTAATTACTGAATTCCACATCAACTGCATTGTTGGACTGAAGCACATCAAACTGTTGTAATATGGAAATTCATTCTCCCTTCATGCTAATGTGAGTTAAAAATACCCATGTGAGATGAAAGATAGGCAGTTTGTCGATCGAAGTGTGAGTACAATGTTTACTTTGATTTAACATCATAATGAGAACACTGAAGCATGTATGTGGTTTTACAAATAAGAGTGATATAAAATAGGACAACATGTGTGTCAAACTGTTGGCCAAGAATTCAAGTCTTCAAATGACCTCAGCAGACTGGAAACATCTGTCAGTGTTGTGGGTTTTCTGGGTTCTGACTCTGAAGTCCGGTAGGCAGGTAGAAGACTTCAAGGTAGAACCTTCAACCCTGAAGATGGAGGAACACTGGTACCCACCTACCAGACTATAGTGTAACAATCTACAAGATCATAATACGAATCTTCACTGCCATGAAAGCCTGAAATCTTTTACGTATATGGAAGTATTCATGATTGAGGAATGGTCATCCAGGAATAAGAGAACATACAGTCTACACTTTAATTCTGGGCTTAGTCCTCCTGCATGCAAAAGAGCAAAATTTAATACAGATGTAAATCATATATTTTACAGTTCTCAAGATGCAGGGGATTTTGGAAAAACTCATTACACCAGATGACCTTTCTGGAAATGCTAAACGTGTACTTTATGAAACAGTAGCTTGTCTGCAGGTAAGAATAATTGTTCACCAGTGTATAACATATTTAACCAAATATAAGACAATTTTTCCCCTAATTCATCACCTGAACAGTGGCGTCAGGTTATAACTGTTTACAAAATTAAATATGTTCTGTGCAGGTATTTTCCAGAAAATTGCAGATGGTAATATTGTGCTCTCCTGATTAAGGGTTGGTCAACACTGATTTTGCATGCTACAGTCACGGCCAATCATCAAAACAGTATTCAAGGTTAACTGTAACTCCAAACATAATGTATAATTTATACATGTTCTCCCCCACCCTATTAACAGAAGGGATCTCGAAAGTTCAAGTCTTCTGTGATGACACCACATTAATCAGGTACCAACATTTTGGAGGAGCTTGCTGTCGCCATCTACAGGGTCTAAATATTTCAAGCATTCACACTTCTTGGACTGCTTAGACCCTGAAGCTAGACGTATCAAGTTCCATCAAAATGTTCAGCAGTTCAAATACAGTTATTTGTGATATTCACAGTGCACACAGAAAAAAGCATAATTTAGTCTAAATTTGGTTGATCTGCAGTCATAAAGTAAGTGTGTATAAATTTCATTTACACATTTTAACAATTTTTTCTGCAGTATTTCATTATAAGGGGGCATTCCTTTATATTGTATTATCACATTATGTATTCATTGAAGGTTATATGTTGTAGGCTTTGAATATTGATGCTGCAATCCCAACTAACATAGTTCTTCAAAGTACAAAGATGGTAATGGAAGAATCTCGTCTTTTGAGAAAAAAGTTGCAGTTTAAAAGTAAACTGCAATGCCAGTCTTCAGAGAAACAAAGACTTACGGAGTTAGAAGGGTCAGTATTGTTGTAAAGTTCCACATTCATGAGTTGCTTTCATTCAGATCTTGTTGGTTTATAACAATTAAATTTACACTGTTTGATGGGAGTAGAAAAGGAATCACGAGTAGGGATGTTATTCTGTATTTATAAACGTGTTCCTTACTTGATAGGAATATTCAGTCTGTAAAGAAAGAAGGCAAGGCTTTCAGAGAAATGATGAAGGGGAAGGTTGCCGAAACTCGATTCCTTCAACACCAGATAGAAGGACATAAACATACATTACAAAAGCTCAAGGTACTGTTTTCTCATTAATTCTGTGTCATTACAGTATATGATACAACTTTGTCCATCATCATTGTCTAAACCTTTACATGACATTTCATCACAGGCTGAAGAGCAGAGACTCGGTATTCTAGTACACCACAAAGTCATCCAGGATAGAGTGGAAGCCATTGCAAAACTGAAAAATGAATGTGCCACATTAAGACAAAAGCTTGAGAAGTACGAAGGACTTCCACCAAATTTGGCACAGGCACAGGAAATGCTGGCTCAGGTTAAACAAAAGTATGTTCATGTTGACCAACAAGTTCAGACTCAACTTATGAAACATAAAGAATTGACTGCTAGACTGATGTCTGTGCCTCGACCCCAAGCATCCTGGAACTTCAGGCGGCCCAAAGATGAACCAGGGAACACGTAATACTAATCCTAGAAACCATATTTGGACTGTGTTTGTTTGCGAGACATCCGATTCTGGGACCACTGGTTCTTCAGTTCCAATTCATTTTCCTTTGCCTGGAACAAAAACCACAAACAAAAGAAAACTAATTTGTGCAACAGACATTTTTGCTATTGTAAGTACCCATAGGATTGTAGTGCATGCGCTGAACTAATCTTTTATATCATGTTTATATTGAAAAAAAATACAGTTTACTAATTTTCAGGAGAATTCTAATGTATGCAAGGAAAACTAAGAAAAGGTAAACAAAAATATGATTTGGTTTATAATGAAGCATATCACCAGGATAAACTGTTTTATGTGCTTTATCATGGACACCACAATTTCACTGTTATAATGAAGTTTCATATTAATTTATCACTGATAAGATTCTTTGTCATCAGATAAAAATGTGGGTATTTGTGGAAGTGAAATAAAATATGCAATTGAAGTAACAAATATTTTACTTTAAACTAAATAAGCTCAGAGACTGAAAAAGAACAACAACTTGGGGCATGGGCAGTCTTTGGCCTGTGACTTAATTTGAGTGCAATATAATGAACCACAGGCTTAAGATATATAATTAGAGGAAAAAGTCTTAAAGATTTCAGAACTGAGACAATGAAATTCTATTAAATGGGAATTCACAATTATATTTTAATTTAAATACAGGCAGGCCTATAAATTCAGGTGGACAGAAACTTTATTATGTATAACAAGTGTGTAATGTTGATGTCTTCAGAAGACCACTATGGACCATTAAATATACAAGTTTTGAAATATGCATAGCATAACAATCATTTGTTTACATACCTCAAAATCCAAGGCTTACAGAGCAAGTGAATTGGACATGAAGTGTGCACTTTACTCATTTGTACAACTTTTGTTTGAAACACTTTTCACTCAGATACATGTTCAGTGAGTTTTGCTTGAGTTGAAGACCTTTGTGTGGAGTCCCCATTACTTTTGTGCTGTTTAAGCCTAACTAAAACTGGAATGTGTAAAAAAATTTCATAAAATACTATAGAAATAAACAGTTTTTTTTTTTCTCAAGCTGTTCTATGTGAACAGATGGGCAAATACGGTAATGTTAATGGTGCATTTTTTCAATTTTTCATCATGAACTTGCCCAAAACCTGTTCCTTGCACTGTTGCTTCCAAAACATATACACATTCGCAGAAGTGAGTTTTATTTTGTGGCATATCAAAAACTACAGCGTGAAGGTTTGTGATGCCTATTTCTAAATAATCAGGTAACTGTTACACATTAATCACTTTTATTTTCCTTTTTGTGTAATGCATTTCAGACTTCGCTTGACTTTTCCATTAAAATCAAAGTACGTGAATTCCCAACTGAAATACAGTATGTATAATCTGCCTTCCCTACTTCTGTAGCCTCACTATTCAATAATCTAATTTTATCTGAGCAACATTTATAACATTTAATAATAGCAAAAACAGCCTGTGGTTGTTCCAGTAGTTAATGTCAATGGTTTGGCTCTGTCCTTAGTGTGTGATTGTTGGAAATAATGCTAAATATATTTTTTCCTTGTTCTGTTATTGCTAATGATCAACACAAGGCAGAATGTGTAATTAAGGTCATACGAGTGAACAGGCAAGGCAATAAAGTTTTTCTCACCACACAATAGAAAAGCCAGATTTCAAACCTAGTCAGTTTTACTCAACCACAACAATATTTACACCACATTTAATGTTCAAGTGGTTAGCATTCCTGATTCATATGTGGGAGGTCTTGCATTCAATTTCAGTCCAAAGACCAACTATCCTACGCTTTTTCTCAGTCCCTCCTCACAAATGTGGGCATGATCCCTTAAATTAGGCTATGACAGCTTCCTTACACATCTTTTCCAATTCATTTATCATTATCATATGACAACACTATATAACTTGAGCAACTGAAAGCACTGTTAAATAAACCACAAATAAATAAATAAAACAAGATTCCTCCTTATCTGCTACCAAACTACTAGAATTTGAACTCAGCTTTTATCCATACCTGGAAAGCAAGATATGTAATTTGGTGTTTGCGCCTCTGCTGTGTAGTTGGCCCATCGTTTTTCCTGTGACTGTGGGTTTTAGTCTCTTGCTCCTGTGTCATTTGTTTAGTAAGCCACTCATTAGGGTCAGGCATTATTGCATCTCCACTAACTTCAATCAGCTGCATGTCTTGCTGTTGCCTCTTTGCCCTTCGCCCACATAAACGCTGCAACTGAAGATACATAATTCCATTAGGGATCAAGAAAATAAACTGAATAATGAGTTGCATACCATCTCACAGTCTCCAGTATATGCATGGACTGGACCTAGAAATGATTCAGTCTGCACAACACTGAAAACATTATCATATTTTCAAAATTAACTTGATTTTACGACTGTCAAAACATTTTTCACCTCACTACTGCATGTAGATGGGCTGTGAGGCCAACACAGAAGAGAATAGCAACTGTAGAGGTAATACGTGTGACAACTTAAATAAAACCTGGACACCATAATAAAATTTTTCAAAACAGTTAATTTGAGAATCATGTGAGAATAAATTAGTATGAAAATATTGAAGATAGGATTCCACAGCAAATTATATAATATCAAACCTATAGAAGATACCTAAGAAAACCTACAAGAAGACAGAAGTTTATTTAGTATTTTATACTAAACATTTATACAGTACTAATGCATCTTACTGCTTCATCATCCAGTTGCAGATCTTCCTGCTGCACTGAAATGTAATCATCACTGCTGCCATATGTCTGTGTTGTAGGTTCCTTGTCATTCTGCCATTGCTCATAAACTTCATGTCCACTGTGAGATGGACCACTTGCCAGTAGTGATGGATTGAACTCAGAATTGAGGGTAAGAGGTTCATCACTTGATTTCAGTGCATCTCCTTTATTAGCAGGAATACTATCATTTGTACCAGAACCACTATCTGCCATGACAGAAGTCACTGATTTTGTAGTGTGAGCACAGTTTACTCCTTCAACTTCATGATGCATTTTCAAGGCGAAAAAATCACCCTCTCCATCTGATTCTTCTTCAGAGTCTTCATAATTTATTAAAGATGATCCATTTTTAATTGAGTCATCAGTTTCAGATTTGAATATAGAAGCAGCAGGAGTGATGCTTGGTGTTTTTTTTGTCAAAACATGAGGTACTAGTGGACGCTTTTTTTCCTTTACAGACAAATTTTTTGGAGCAGGAAGTATTGCAAACAAGCCAGAACCCTTCTGTAACAGAGAAAATTTTATACACAGAAATGTTAGTGACGCTGCAAAATCCAGATGGTTCACTAATTTGCTTGAAGTTCTGTTATAAATATTTGGGCCTGTGAGAGATGAAGTAATGGTTGAATGGATCCAAGTTACATAGCAAGGGATTCCCCAAAATATGCACTGATCGTCCTTAAAGTTTATCCTACCAGAGTGGGTATTTAAAATTTGGCACATGCGTTGTGAAAAACATATTATTTGAACAGAAAAAGATAAAAATTTTGAAATAAACTGCATTTTGTTTACAATAAAACAGTTTATGCAGATGTCTTAAAAATGCAGCGAATGTCCTTGTTGCCTAAATACATAACATGAATTTCTAGGGCTGTTTTCCTATATGTGTTCACATTTGGTAACATGGGGATTTAAAACATTAATATTATTATGGTGATTAGGTCATGAAGGATCATGTGTGGGGCACATTAACATGAAAGTTTCCATTAAGAATTGCATAGAAATTTTGGTGGGGAAACCTCAGAATTAACATATACTGAAGTGATCAGACTCAGTTTGGATTTCAACCAGGTTTCCAACTACCTTTACAGAATATTTATGGTTTTCTTCAGTCTCCAATGGATCTTGGAATAGGCCATCACCACTTCTAAATCCCAGCCTCAATAAAATAATCATCTATCACATTCAAAGCACAGCCTCTTCAGTTGATACAGTGTTGCTAAATAATATAACAGCAATCTATTATGAACCAGGCAATGCCTGTAACAGATGTAAGCTGTTCATCATGGTGGTCTGAGTTGAGTTCAACGGTAGTTCATGTGATATTTGTATTGGACAGTTTCACTGCTCCTACCAGTGATAATGTCACTGTTACACCGTTTCTGCCTGTCAGAAGTCCCAAGATCTGCAATAGGCCTAACCAGGCTGCATGATGTCATCTTGCCCTTAGTGGGACTCATGCAGTTTATGGAAATTTCCTGTTATTTTATAAGGCAATTACGCTGTACTGGGTGCTGTACTTTACTATTTAACATCTTATATATATTTTAGCAGTGTCAGTCCGGTCACACTCCCACTCTACATTCTGCCTATATACAGCATTAACTGATTGGTTTTTATAACCGAGATGGAGTGTGTTTACTGTGCGGTATGGACTGGGTCTTTAAATATAATTCAGCTTACCCTCAGTCTTTAAGTGGTTAATCACAAAGATATAAAACAGCAAAGAAATATCCATAAACAATGTTCTCTTTGGTGTAACTTATGATTTATAATTACAGACATGCTATGGGATTTTATGATGTGGCATTTCCTTCAAATGCTTCAACATACTGCCTTCTGCAAGCAGTAATCCCATCTTATATACACTGTAGCAATGTCAGTCTCTGTCACACTCTCACGTTGGAGTTTCACGGACCGCCATCAGATGGCACGAAAAGATAATACACAGAATTTAGTCTTATGGACACGCAGATGATATGTAACAGACACAACTAATTGAGGTTTCCATGTTAGCTACATAATGGGCCACCGGGCAATAATACTACAGTATAATATACATACATACATACTTATTTTTTGGGTTTTCATACCAACTACGGGCACCACTACAAAATTATAACAGACACACATATTCTTCAGATTTCCATGATAACTACATAAATGAGTGTGCCTTGCCTGCCCACTTCACGAAGTTTCCGGGTAACTACATAAATGGGTGTGCCTTGGCTGCCTGAGTTGTGGCGTTTCCACAGTAACTGCATACATGAAGTGTGTTCTGCCTCCATGGGTCGCAGGGTTTCCAAGGTAACTATGTAAATGGAAGTTCCTAGCCCGCCCAAGTTGCTGGGCACCAGCAGAGTAGTGATTTTGAAATATGGAAATAATCTGTAGTAAGTACATGAACTTACCAATGATGGCTTCAGTTTCTTCTTTGCTGGCTCTGATTCTTCATCTCTGAACTGTGGGGAAAAGGGCAATTAAGTTATAGTTTACTTGAACAGAACTGCTGTAGTATCAGCCACAGAAAGATGTGTGCCCAAGTTGAAAAATCACCTTGTGGCTTGTGGAGGGAGATTGTTTGTGAGAAATGTGTATGCGAGTATAACTATAGGACTGACAAAGAAATATGATGACAGGGCGTACACTGGTATCTACCCCAGAATATGGATAAATTGTACATCCTGGTGCACATGGTTATGAACCTTCAGGTTCCATACAATGTGGGGGAATTTCTTGATTAGCTGAGGAACTATGGGCTGCTCTAGGACTTTGATTTAGTCATACTGCTTTTTTTACCTTAGCTGAAAAAATTACTATTTTACAGCCAGTGACTTCATTTTAAACAATTCTACTTACTTTCTTCTAATTTCCACAGAGGTATCACTAAGCAAGTCCACTTCATTATATACTGACCTTATGAGTGATTTCTGATAACTTGAAATTATTCCACATACCATCTTGCATAACTGTGTTAAACCTGGGTAATTAAATTTCGCTTTTAATATTGTAGGAAAGCATTCACATTTATGTTGTAAACAGACATGTTTCAATGCTTTAGTAATAATTCGTGGGCTTATTTGTATGGTCAAAAGTGAGACAGCATAATGTTATGGTATGACATCCCGTTGTACTATATATATATATATATATATCAAATATGCTGGAAACTACTTCTCTTCAGTCAACACACCTTCCTTACCGCATTGCACGAACAGTGAAGAGAACATGTTTCAACCTTTCTTATCGAGTCGTCTCAAGTGTATACATAAAAATAACTCGAGAAAAACTTGGATACGTATCATTGAAGGTAACAGAGTTCATGTTTCTTTTACACTGGCAGTATACTATCACATAAAACTGTGCAAATACACAACATATAATGTCCAAATTCTGTCTGGATACAAATATAGTGTGATATTCCTTTTGTGTATATCTCTGACTAGCAGTGTTATTTTCTGAAATTATGTTGTAGTTGTGTTCATGCAGAGGTGCAGGTAAGGTACTTATTCTAGGTAGGTACAAACATGTATTTTGCATATTTCCTTCTTCCTTACTGTATGTGGGTTGTCCTGTGTTTAAGTCTGGAAAGAATAACTTAAGTTATTGCTATACTGGTTTCTTGGCTAAGATTAAAATTATTCCAGTCATTTATTTGGATACAAAATACTGACAATAAGTTATAAAACTATTTCACTTCAGAATTAGCAATGTATATACATTTTCATGTGGTAAGTATGAAAATTTACTTTAGTATGCAGGGATGTTCTCTGTTCAGGAAACGTGAATGCACACTACTTCTGGCACTTAACCTAACGAATCAGTTACTACAGTACATTTTCTCAACTTATATGGCAGATGAGATGATAGCACTGTGCATTCACTTTTCTTAATAACAGGAACTTCATGGGTTTCGTTATGGGATTTCAGATTCAAGAGATGGATACTGTTCAACTTCCCATCTCTTCAGCTACCAGAACTTCTGCAGGGACTGGTATTTCCATTTACCTCTGATAAGGAAGGTACTGTAATCTTGACTGGCTGTTTCTTTTGCAAAGGTTTGAAATTGTTCACAATTAATCTGTCATCATCTGTGTCCAATGTGAAACCGGGCTTAGCTTCTTTCGGTGGTGGAAGAGTAGAAAACAAACCCAAATTTACGTCTTTTTCGTCTTGCCTTGCCGACTGGTTATCCTCATTGTCGTCGATTTTCTTCACAATAGGTAGTTCACATTCAACAACTGTTTTACTGTCTTCGGGACCAGCACTTTCATTTTCACTTTCGTCACTGCTTCCATAATCCACCAACGAACACATTACACCTCAATAAATTTTCAATGTCAGTGAAATAACGCAGTTACGATTTCTGCAGTGTCCATGCACATCAAGTATACAAAAAAATTAAAAGGGAGCCATCATTCTGTATATATATTTAAACAAGAATAGCCGTAATTCGGGATACAACAAAAAATACAGACCTACACCAAAATTAGGTTACGAGATCATATAATTACATAAAACACATCCACTTTACTCTGCAAACAGACGCCTTCGTTTGTTTAGACTAGGCAATCGTGACCAACTTAAATACATTTTCAACAATCAAGAATTTAGATTCTTTCCTTCAAGAATATTTTCAGAATAACTACACTCAATAACTGGTTACTTTTGTAATCTTATATACTTCAGTTGATTGCGTCATACAACATCACATGGACAGATAATAACTGTTTGGAAACAGGAATGTTGGTACATTACAATTTCGGTCAGCTGTTTTACTGACAGCCGTAATGACAACATTGTTCACTTGGCTGCGCACGTAGGAGAACTGTGTTCGTATGTCAAAAGTTGTAGCCGAATTGTAGTACACGACTGGGTGTGGGTTGGCTGTCATAGTGTGTAGTTGGGTTTGTGAAGTGGGAGCGGGACTCTTTTTTTTTTATAACAAACCCTAGGCCATTGCTGAATGGTCTAGGGTAAATATAAACTGATACTGTGGACACAAAGAAGTACATTCATATTTGGTGTTGAAGATATTTTCCAGGGTATTTTAATGTGGAAGTGTTTAAATAATTATTGGAGTCGGTCAAAAGAGTAATCCCGTGAGAACTGCAGCGCTGGCGACTGAACAAGCGGGCCTATCTGGATCTGGGGGTGTGCCCGTAATTCCAGGTCGCAGACCCACCAAAATGGGGGCATTTGACAGTGGAGGAACGGAACGAGATGGAAAGGGCGGGTCTCAGGGAGTGCATGTGCCAGTAGGAAGTCAAACTCGCGGAGGCATACGTGTATATAAAATCGTGGTGCTGGGAGATGGTGGTGTAGGAAAGTCAGGCGAGTACATTGTAATGTAATAAGTGGCATTGAATATGCATTTACATACATACATACATTTCGTTTACATTTCATCCATCCAATATCAGCCCATCGGCTTCTGGATATGAAACCTGTCATAATATCATCAATATCAATGACAGACACAGACAAGAAACACAAACAACAGTATCACAGTATGACATCACACACAGTACAAGCAATACAATCCAATACAAAAATGTAAAAAATATATAAAAGTATAAAAGTAAAAGGTAAAAAGTAAAAAGGTAAGACAATTCCAATTTTTGTCAGTTCAAAACATACTACAACAAAGCATTTATCATCACCAAGCACTTCTAATGAATCTTCTAATGAATTAAAAAAAACTGCTTTTCATCTTCAGAATCAGTGTTTTAAGTAAGTGTTTAATTCATGTTTCGTTTTCAGCTTTGACACTGCAGTTTGTGAAACACAGGTTTTTGGACTACCACGACCCAACAATAGGTAAGTAAAAGAAAAATAATGAAATTGACATTTGTGCTTTATATTTTGTATGGTTTAATAGGTGTTAGCCTAGACTGCTGAGATGCAGTTTTGATTCTTTTGGATAGATGCGGGTACTGAAATGTTTTGGCATGTTTTTATTCATGCAATCCTCAGTGGGTTAGGATGACAAGTTTTAATGTCTGATGATGACTGGAAGTATGTGTAACAACTTCTGGTGATGCAGAAATGCACTCAGATATGTTACTTCCAGTTGTAACCAGAGTTCTACTTATTTAACTAAATAATTAAAGCTGTATACAAGAAGGTTGCCTGGCTTTATTAGATCATTAAAAATGTTTTGTGGGAAAGAGGAATCATCTCATTTGCTTGTGCAGTGTCTTGCATTACACTGACCCCAGTGGCCTGTGTGTGCCTTGGCAGATAAGGTTGTCCCTGTCAGTGTTGACCATTGCACAACACACACATCACAGTCACTTCTTGAGCTTTTCAAATTAATTCCTTAATTTCACATAGTTATATGTACGTCTGTACATAAAATTCTGTAATTCCATAATTCTGACATTGTTAAATTTCAAAGGATCGGAAATGTTGATGGAGGTGTAAGACTGCTCACTTGAAAGATAGAAATGCCCTGTTGTGGTAAAGGGTAAAATTCTTCTAGTTAAATGCATGAAAGATGCAAAATTTTACTGTTGCTGGTATTAACATATGCAGACTTGATTGTACATAAAAGTGTGTCCATGTTCTCATTTTTAGGGTTCTGTGGCACATGTGCAGTGTTAACATTGGCTTTGCAGGTTCAATCATGTCTGTCTCAATACTTTTAATGTATTCATTAATGTCTGTTGGTATAGCTGGTAGTGTACATGAAGCATAAGCTGGAAAAATCATGTGTAATATATTCATACAAGAATTTGTTCCACATATACTGCTGAATGTGTTCTTTTACCCTTGTTATATAGAAGTCTTCTTATGTAAATGTAAGTGGGCTGTGATCTTTCATTTTAAGTGTACCATATTCCATACCATATAGTGATCTAGTTGCAGTTCTTTTTATAACTCATATTAAAATACAGTGAGTATTTTTGCACAGAAATAATTTAACTTCTCAGGTAGAAATGGCAGACAGTCTTTGTGTGAAGTCAGATTCTTGGAGATTTTGTCTGTTATCCTAGCAGTAGACCCACAGTGTAAACAATTTACAAATGAGCTTTGTACACTAAATATGACAAGAAATGCACAATAAGTGTTAAGATTTTCGCAATAGTGTAGCAGAGAATTCCATTCTGAGGCCTCAGTGCACAGTAGCTTCTTCTGGCATATCGGTGTAGATATGTGCAGTAACAGAATACAGTAGAATGGAGTTTATTTTCATTCCATAGCTCATTCATAGTACATGGATGTGCAGCATGTCATAGATTGAATGTGGTGTGAGGGATGTTCTAAAAGTAAGGTACAAACTGCTACTGTGATGCTATGAACAGATATTATTAATGAGATCTGCACTATTCTGGGGTATTATGCAGCGTCGAATGGTAATCCTTTACCGACATTTCAGGACAATGTATCGGTCCCATCTTCAAGAGTCAAGAAGTCCAATTAGTTGGGACTGGTGCGTTGTCCTCAAACGTCGGTAAAGGATTAACATTCAATGCTGCATAATAACCCAGAAGAGCGCAGGTCTCATCAACGTTGCAGCAGAAGCCTGAAGTCACAGATATTATTAAAACACACATACATAAATGTGCACATGACTCTCAACGTAATCACCGCCTCTGTTAAGACATTTGTCCCAGTTGGAAACTAATGTATCAAAGCCTATAGCAAAGAAATTTGCATCAAGTGCATGCAGGCACTTGATTGCTCTCATGGGAAAAGCCTCTTTGAGAGGTCCAACATCCTCTGCAGAAGTGAGACTATCAAGGCTGCTGCAACATGCTGGGAGGACTGAGAGAAGCTGTTTGAAGAAAGAAGCTGGGACAACTCAAGCTTAATGTCCATGACAGGATGACACTCCACACATCCCAGATGACAAGACAGTGGTTCAAGCAGTATGGATGGGAAATGTTGCAACATTCACCATGAAATCTAGACCTGGTGCTTTTGGACTTAAATTGGCTGCAGGAGTGATCAGTTGGCTCAATACGCCTGATGAGGATTTCTTCTGCACCAAGGGCTTTAATGCACTAGTTTCCTGCTGGGATGAATACCTCAACAGACACAGTTATTATGTTGAAAAGTAATGTGCATATCCATGTATGCAGGCCTATGTGGTAATGAAATTTGTTTACAGTGTTACATGCAGTGTCACAGTGGCAGTTTGTATCTTATTTTTGGAACATCCCTCATACAATACAGATATGATATACACAGTTTGTGCAGGTATTTATAGGCACCTTGCCAGGACAACCATGTATAAATGTCAAAATTACTTAATAATCCTTGCACTACTTTTGAGATTGCAGTTGCAAAAAGTTCCTCTACAGAGTAGAAGGAGTAGGCAAAGTGATAATCTTTCACTGGTGGCTTAAATACTTTTATATCATGGTTAAAGATTTTAATCTTAGATGGGAAGAGCATTGTTGGATCCACCATAGTGCACATCTTTCTCATACATAGTGAGGTTAGCATTTGGCTCAGGGAGGGCATGTATCTGTCTCATATATTTACTGTGTCTTTATAGCTTTGTTTGAAAGTTTTCCACCTTGTGTATGAAGAAAGACAGCGATCAGAATAGGTATTTACTGGGAAGGGGGAGTGTAATAAATTTCACAAATACATAATTCCCTATAAGAGGCAGGGCTGTGGAGTCAATACGCAAAACCTCCAACTCCTCAATTTTTAAATCTCTGACTCCGACTCCTTCATAAAAGCTCAATATGTGTTAATAATGTAAACCTACTATGGTAAATGGCATCATAAGACATTTCATCACCACCACATGAGTCATCAGGCTACTTTTTAGACTTATAACCTATATTTAAGTATAAGTCTGATGGTTATTGTAGCTAGTATCCATTTAAGATTTTATATCAAGGTCAGAGTTGGGGTCAGTACATTTTTACCAACCAGGGTCAGTACATTTGTACTGACTGTGACTCCCACTCCACCCAAAATTCCTTCTGACTCCAATTCTGACTCCAACTCCACAACCCTGATAAGAGGCTGTCTTCTTTACACCTTCCGTAACTCTAACAGTTATCTTTTGGATGGTTAATACTCATTGGTTGTCTATCAATGGAATGGAAATGTGCTAGTAAAATACCATATTTACCCAAATATAAGATTGCTCTGCATCTAAGATGACTGTCCTTCATAGTTGTCAGTTTCTAGGAAAATATCTATACAGGGCATATTTAACTTTGTGTGTGATTGTAATGTGAACCATGGTGTTTCAGATGATTGAATTAGGAAAAAATGATTCAGGTAAATGTGGTAGTTTTATGAAGTATCTGTTGTCTTGAGTGGTGTGACTGCCCTCATGGCAGTGCATAGTGAACTAACTTTGTGGATAATGTATTGAACCAGTTTTTTATAGGTGTACATTTTCTCAGTTTGCAGGCCAAGGCATTTACATGTAACTGCTTCAGTTGTTTATTTCTGTGGCCTGTGTTTAATTTAATATAAGTTTTATTGTTAGTTAATGTTTGTTTGCTTTAGGCCACATGTTTTTCAACTTGGCAAATGCATCATTAATTCAGTACTGAAATAGGTCACTTGTGGGATGATACATAATGATACTGGTGTCATCAGCAAAGAGTGTAGGTTAGACCTGCAAATTGACAGTTCGGGGTAGACTGTTAAAATGTACATGAGAAAGAGCAGGAAGCAAGTACCAAACCCTGAGGAACTCCATGTTTTACAGTACCCCAATTTTATGGTGATGATAAACCTAATTTCTCAGAGAACTGAAGAGTTCTGTGTCGAGATTTGGAATTATTGTGGTGGTGAACATGAAGATTGTGGTCACCTCAGATGTGACATAATGCATTATTTATTTATGGTTTGTTTGGTGACACTGTTACTATCTCACGTTATAACACATCAGTAATAGGACAATTAATGAATAATGAATGGGAAAGGATGTGGAAGGAAATAGTCATGGCCTAATTAGAAGCACTGTACAATACTGGAATTTGTCTAAATGGATAGAGGAAACCCACACAAAGCCACATTTAGATAAGCCAGTCTCAGAGCTGAGATACTAACCTTTGATCTCCTGAGGACAAGGCAGATGTGCTAACGAGTTAACTGCAGTGTTGGTTTGGTAGAAAGGTACTGGCATTTTGTAGGAACATGGTGCTTTAAGCTCTGCATCACTCTTCTGCACTGATGGTGAAGGCAGCCAGTTCCTCTGAAACTTACAGCCCAACATAGTGTTAAAGATCTCTCACCTGTGTTATGGTTTAATAGGTATAAATTAGGTGTAAAATAATTGTGCTTGTTATTCATTGTTTCAGCACACATGTGCGTCTATGAAGGAAAGGCATCATGAATTGGATATGAATTGGGGGGGGGGGGGGGGTGGAGGAGGAGGAATTAAAAGAGGCACATTTACTATAAAGTAAGCAACAAAATGTGTGTGTGTGGTGGTGAGGTGTCCACAGCAGTGTTGATGAAGGTTCATGTTTTCTGGGATATGATACCTTGATGATTGGTAAATAGTGACTAACATTTCAGAGGAACTGGCTTCTTCCATCTTCAGGGTACTCGACAAATAGTAGCATTTACTCTTTGTGGGCCAACATGATAAAGACAGAAAACTTATCCAAAATGTCATTAACTATTTACCTATCAACATTGTGTCATATCCCAGAAGACTGGAATCTTCAACAAAGTCAGTACAATGTAGAACTGTTTGCTTTATGAAAAAGGAGTCATTAAGACATAACATTGGATACGATCAGAAAAAATTGTACTTGGGTAATGAGATTGTTTTTCATTGTACTGTAGAGGATGCATACCAGCAACAAGCAGTCATAGATGGTGAAGCATCAAAGTTGGATATACTGGACACAGCTGGACAGGTAAGCCTGAATTTAGAAAATGTCTGTTACTGTGATGGTATGTGTGGGACACACTTTTGTGAATACATCAGAATGCTCCATGCACTTCATTTAATTTCAGTTGAGACAATTTGTTTAACATCTTAATAATTACTTATGATTCTACCTGACAAACATCACCACAGTGACGATCAATTCATAGACCACATGCTGCATAATTTACAAACAAAGACCAAAAACATTAAGATGATAAATCTCCCCATACTGGGGAATTAGTGCCAAAGAAACTGTGCCACACACCTTTACCATTCTTTGTACCATAAAATTAATAGATGTAGTTACTGTTAACTAAAAATATAACACTTTGTTTAGTATAATATAACTCAACCTTATGGGAGAGAAAGAAAGAATGCTGTCTGCTGCATTGACACGTTCAGCATTGGGAATTTAATGACTAGACAAACTAAGAGTTGTATGCCAGTTAGAAAAACAAGTCTTTTACTGAATATATGTAAAAAATTGGTATGTGTTTTAATTCCGTAAAGTCAGGGAGATTATGTTACAATTTATTTGTTGTCTCTTGGAATTGAACATATTTTGACAGCTAGCTATGATACCATGAGGTGCTATGTGCTAGGTGAACACACTACTTGACGGAATGGTAACCACTGTTGTTTGAAGTGAGTGTGCTAGCCTTGAAACTGGGGGCAGGAGTGTGGAATGTGTCATGTATACTGCTTCTGATGGTTCTAGGTGGAATTCACTGCCATGAGAGAACAGTACATGCGATGTGGTGAAGGCTTCATGATTTGCTATTCTGTTACTGACAGACATAGTTTCCAAGAAGCTGTGGAATATCGTAAATTAATAACAAAGGTTAGAGCATCTGAAGACATACCGTTAGTCCTCGTTGGAAACAAATTTGATCTTCAACACCAAAGAAAGGTATCAAGAAAAAGATTTATTATCTATATCATTCAGTGATAGCTAATTGTTAGAGATGCAAAGTTGAAGCTTAAATGTTTTATTAACATTCAACTAAATGCACTTATTAGGCATGATACACCCTGTTATTTTACATTATCTCCGACAAGTTTCGGCTCAGATTGAGCCATCATCAGGGAGATGATGGCTCAACCTGGGCCTTGATCCAAGCTTAAACATGTTGGAGACAGTAAATATAAAATAACAGGGTATTTAGGGTATTTAGTTGGATCTTAACAAACAGTAAAAATAATACATGGACAATGCAAAATATTGAGATTAAAGTTCAAAGTCCACTAACACTGTGGGCAGTTCTCTGTGTTCTGTGTGTTGGAAGTATAGACATTTGTAAATTTTTCACTACAATATGAACCTGGTATTTATACTGTATTAACTTGAAATGGAGGCCTGTTGATGTTAGCAGGTTAGGATACATAATGCATCCTTGGAGGAGTGTGGTTAATCCAGTCAGAAATCCTGTGTAACATCATGATATGACGCCAGTTTTTTTTTTATACACCTTAACTTACTGGTGTGCACTGTACAAGCAGGTGTACATTCTTCTATACCTTAAATTCATGGTACACAAATTTCTGTTTCTAAGAACTCATGTAATTGAGTCTGTCTTATGTTACTTAATTCTACATGTGCTCATAATCGCCCGCACAGCTTTTTTATGTATACATTTTCAGTTTTGGTTGCATTAATATATTCACTGGGTTCTTAACAGTCTAGAAACACAGACCAGAATTTATTGTTTCAGTGTTTCAATTTAAAATTTCACAATTTTTATAACCAAGTGAAGCATTTTTGATAACTTCAAACAAAATTTGAATTACTGTGAATGTTCTGTATATGCAGACAAAACTTCTAACATAAGAAATGTACAAGCAACAAACCTATTCTATTTGATGCTTCATTTCAGTAGATGTTATAAGTATGCAGCTGGATGAAGAAATCATTGTTAAGATTGTCAGATGATTTTATGTCAGTAAGGCTTGTGCCAATAACAGCAAGGGAGTACAACATGCAATATTTGAGGTTCTCACAGTGCTACTGCTGAAGATCTAAGTCTTCTTGGATGTAACTGTGTGTCACTGGGTAAATAGCCCTGACATTTCAAATGATCATAGTGGCTTCATCTTCAGGGTCAAGCAGCGAATGAATACTGGACTGCTCTGTTGTGAAGATGAAGGCACTGCGATCCTTTGAAACACTGGAGAACTATTTACCTAATGACACAGTGTAACATCCTAGAAGACTTAAATCTTTGTAGGGACAACATATCTCCAGAAGCTTAGATAGCGTAGTTGGTATAGTGACTAGGCTATGGGCTGGATGATACGGGGTTCGATTCCTGGCATCAGCAGGAAATTTTTCTTTTCTTCAAAGCATCCAGGCAGACTGTGGGGCCCATCTGAGCTTCTATGCAATGTGTTCCACTTGTTCTGTCCCAGGGGTAAAGTGGCCTTGTATTATGCTGTGGAATGTTGCATTTTTTTGGCATATTTCTGGATTTTTATACCATGAGTGATAGAAATAAACTTTATCTTTCTTCATTGTGTAGTTCAGTGCCTGTCTTGTTACGCACCTTTGGAACCACATAGAACTTTTTCACAACTTTCTTACGGGGAAGGGGAGCTTTTAAAGTTCGTTGGCTTGAAATGAATGCCTTTACCTTTGACAAATTTGTAAGGTGTTGTCTCATCTGCTTGTGGAACAGAGTCTACGTGGCATGTTGAATATCCTGGCGCTGTTGACTTTTGAACTATAATGCATACAAGAATTAAAGGCATTTATGCAAAGAGAGAGGTGTCAATACTGGTTGTTGATATATAAGATAATTTGATCAGGTGTCTCCAGATGAAGGACGTGCACTGGCATCAGAGTTTGGCTGCCCATTCTATGAGACATCAGCAGCACTGAGACACTATGTGGATGATGCCTTTCACACACTTGTACGTGAGATCCGTTTAAAGGAACGTGAACGTCACCACACCAACAGCAAAATTCATAAAACTAGTCGGTGGCAGAGACTGCGTTCCATATTCACCATTGTCTTTAAACGCCGGCGTAATTACTCACCCTGAATATCCATCACAGATGCTTCAAAATGCAGGGGCCAGAAAAAAAAAGCAAGGTTGGTAGGATTTTACAAATTTCTAAGTAAGTTAGATCATGATGAAGTAGTGTGTAGTTAATCTGTATTAACGTTGTGTAAACGGGTTTTCTGTGTGGTTTGTCTCTGCTCTACTTGACACAGGGTTGGCGTTACTTCAGGTGCTAAAGTAGAGATGTTGATCTCTTCCATCTGTCTTACACCCTTATACTGTTATTACAGGGTGAGTCTTTATTCATAGACCATTTCCAGTGCACATAAAATAAAATTAACAAATTCACATCTCACGAATTTGATATGAAAATATTAAGCGTCATAAGGTTTTATTTTATAATGAATGACATATTAGCGCATCTTTGTCTTTGTAGTCCTGTGTGCTGCCCAAAATCTTACATTGTGGAGTATGGCACACATAATTTCATGACACACTGAACACATTTATTTTGGTATAGCTTCTTTCAAATCACGATTTGTGAGAGGATTTTAAGATTGAGGTATTTCCATACAAAATAATTGTGGGTTTAAATCAGGTAGGATGGTAACTGACAAAGGAAGCCTTTCATCATGAAACATCGTTATTCCAAGTGGTTCATTAATAAAAATGCAAAACAGTCCATGTCATGTGAGGCTTCACATAATCTGTCTGGACTCAGGTGCCGTCAGTGTCCACATTGTATTTCAAGTAAAAAGGAATACACTTATTCCGAACACCAAGGTTAACCTTAATAAGGAGCCCATAAACTCTGGTTCAATGAGCAAAAACTGGAGGGAACACAACACAGTGTAATTCACTGGGAATGTAAGGGATTATCACCAGTGACACGTGGATTTTGCAAAACCCAGAATCAATAACTGTTTTGTAGTGTTACTGTGTAGATGGAAACAAGTATCACCAGAAATATCATGAGGTTGAAACTGATGGTTAGTTTTTGAAGCTTTCCATTACATTCCATTATGTTACACTGCATTACATTGCATTACAGAATGGTAACTTCCTCAGCCACAAAGAATACTCTTGTCTTCAATATGGTACCATGTGCCTTGGTAGATAGATACCAATATCTTGGAGAAGCATGGTGCCTCTATCTTCAAGATATCCAATGGATAAAAGAAGCAGTCCCTCTTGACAAGGGTACATAACTACCAAACTATGTGGTCTCACATTGCAGAAGAACTTAATCTTCATAGCCATGACCATGAGGAATTGAAATCTCACTCCTTCATTCAATTTTATGGACTGATTTTAACCCTTGGGACTGTTTTGTAAGAAGGGGAGATATCTCAGCACTGTCTTCACACTGCCATTAGCAATTTTAAAGAAGCTGCATACACACATGGGTTCATATGATTGAATAAAAATATAAGTGCATGAGAGTTTTTAGGCTTTCCAGTAGTACAGTTGAGGTCCCTGTGCTTCTGGGATATTGCATGGTGTCAGTGGGTGATTGGTGCCAGCAGTCACTCCATGACACAGTGCAATATCCCAGAAGAACAGAGACCTCATACATATATGAGAATATGGTTGGTTCCTTTTGCTTTATAGGCATGTTCACAAAATCATGGAAAACAACTATTAGCTTCGTCAGGTGCCTCCATCAGCATGGAACAGGTTGGCTCCCACTGAATTGATTTTCATGAAATTTGATATTTGAGTATTTGTTGAAAATCTGTCAAGAAAATTCAAGTTTCATTAAAATCTGACAAGAATGACTGGTACTTTACACGAAGACGTATGTACATTTATGATAATATCTCGCTGAGTTTTTCTTAAAATGAGAAATGTTTCAGAGAACAGTTGTAGAGAAAATCAAAACACACATTTTATGTTCAGTAACTTTTTTCAAAACTGTGCCGTTTATGAGATAAATTTGGAAAAATAATGTACAGCCACACAGGCCACAGATGGCTATATAATATGTAGCACGTGCTCTTCATGCTTGATCACTGAGGCTACAAACACATACTCAGAATACAGCAACAGTGGTTACGCAAAACATGCCTCAGTGTTTCGTTACATGTGCGTTGTCTGTCTTGTTACGTAAATAAGGTCTGAGGATGATAGTCATGCCAGAACACGTAACCATCGTAAGTTAATGCATATTATTATTATTATTATTATTATTATCCAAATTTCTCACTCCTCAGCTTTAGCTGGGAAATATTCACCTATCCTGGGATGTTTCATCAACAGGATTAGGCTCAGTGGTCTTATGTGTAATTTAGAAAATTTCTTACAATTGAACATGTGCCACGAGTTACCACTTTTTGCATTTGTATGTACGTGTTTGGGTGCAGGTTAAGTCTCTTTAAACTTTGTGACAGTGACTTTGGAATTATTCCCGTAGCTGAAATTACTATCGGGACCACTTGTACTGCATCCTGCTTCCACATAACACATATTTCGTTCACCAGTTCTTGGTATTTCTTTTGTTTTTCTGTTATTGTTTTGGCAAGATTGTGTGTATTTGGAATAGCTATGTCTATTAGGAAGGTATTTTTTGTTTTCCTGTTCGTGAGAGTTATGTCAGGTCGGTTGAAAGGTATTGTTTTGTCCGTAAGAATGCTGCGATTCCAGTACAATTTGAAGTTGTCATTCTCCAGCACATTTGCTGGTTTGTACCTATAGTATGGGCATTTGTCTTCAGTTAGTTCAGCTGCTTCTGCCAGTTTCTGGTGTATAACTTTCGCTACTTCATCATGTCTTTTTATGTACTCGGTAGGTGCTAGTTGTTCACATGCTGCAGTAATGTGCTGGATCGTCTCTGGTTCTTTTCCACATCTTCTACATTATTATTATTATTATTATTATTATTATTATTATTATTATTATTATTATTCATGATGGTATGCTACAGCTGAAATTATCATTGTATGAACTTCATTTTTAAAATAAAATTCACGATGTATTATCTTCATTTGAGGCACTATTGAAGTGGTTTAGTAAATAAAGAACAGCCCTGTGTTTCATTGCGGTTATATTACGCAATGTATGAAGTATGTGTTGAAGGAACTAGGTAGTTTTCTTCATCTACAAAGCATTCCTGTTTTGTAAAGGCCTATGCCACATCCTGATAACAAGTTGCTCAGAGACAGACTCTCTCTTAATGTGAAGCTTTTATTTGTACCAAATAGGATATATTTAAACATCACAGGAGGGTCCAAATGAGACATGCTGGCCCATGGAGAAATAATATGGGAATGCATTGCATTTTCAGATATTTTACAAAACATTTTATTAAGCTATTTGTTGTACATAATTGTTTTAATACCCAATGTGATCAATGCTTGGAATTCAGTATCCTCATGCAGTATAGTAAAGAGTGTTTGTAAAAACAGTATATATTTTTTTTTATTTTTTTATGTTTTAAGTGGTGCTGTTTTATAGGTCAGAATTTTGTACACTGGTCACAAATGACAAGTGAAATATACTACTGGTAGTAATGTAATGTAACAGGAATATTTCCTGTGAGATTTACATCAAATGAAAAGTATTACTTCCTGTAAACTCTTTTACTGTTGTGGTGCCAAAATGTTAATATACGTGTGTGTGTGTGTGTGTGTGTGTGTGTGTGTGTATGTAAACATTTCGTAGAAAACAAAAATGAAGAAAAGGATGTATGACTTCACATCTCGAGTATTATTTTCCTCACTGTGGGAATAGTGAGTGATAAACATACACAAGTAAATCTTACAAAATGTCATAGGTGTGAAAGCTTTATTTATTAACATCAGACAACTGTTTGATCTGCAGAAACATTTGTTTCAAGTTGTTCTTTTCTTCTTCAGAAGCAAACAGGTAATCTGTACTAGAAAGGGCCATCTGCCACAACTGTTCCCTGGACAAGTTGTAGCTATCTGCTGTCACCATGTATTCCTCAGACAGGGAGGTAGCAAAAACTCCCTTGTCATCTGTCTGGAAAGGATAATTTTTCTTATGGGCGATACACTTTACTTGTGGCTCATTTATTACACAACACTGCTCTACTCTGTTATCTGTAAATGCAATAGCAATTCAAGAAATTGTTGCCTAAACAGTATTAAGACAATGTCTGGTTCCTGATATTACAAACATCCTTGCTGTATTTAAAAAGCTTTGTCATATCAATTCAGAGGTTAGGCTATTCCCAGGTTGAAAGTTTTTTTAAAAATAGAATGGAAGGAAATGGGTTAGGTAAATAATGTATAATCTTTGTGTTACAAAATCTGGGAACCGAAATTTGTGAACTTCTTGTATTGGAATTCTTTGATAATTATGGGGTCTGACAGTCAAGTAACTGAACTGATTCTAATTTTAAGGAGTGTGCTATTACTAATATCCAAAATGCGTGATGGAAATTGATTTCTGAATGTCCTTTCAGTGCTGTCATCACATTGCTCAGAATGGCTTCAAGTGCAAGACAGATTAATAATTCGTTAATCTAAGAATATGATGGATGCCAACTTGGAGTTGTACTTAAGATACATTTTGCAACTTTGTTTAATGGAATTCCTGCTAAGTTATATTGATAAGTAACAAAATTTTATATTTAAACAAAAAATGCACATTTTACTTTTGTGCATAATTTCCTGAGCGTCTGGAGGATGCAAGTCCTGTGTTTAATATTTAACCCTTTAAAGACGAAGCGTATCTGTTTTCTATAAGGACTAAGTGCGTACCGCACTGTAAACACTCTCCACTTCGGTTATAAAAACCAGTCTCTTAATGTTTCTTATAAGGCAGAAGTTGCTGTTTGTTCTGAGATCCGTACAAAACACATAAACGCAATGTGGGCACCATGTAGGATTTTTTAATGTTAAACCTGGTCTTATGTAAAGTTACCGCTAGGCTTTAAAAGGTTAAGGGAGGTTCATATCCCATCTTCCCTTAGGCTCTGTGCATTTTGTAAATTTATACTGTTTCTTGAAGTTGTCAGATGCCAACTGTAATGACTTCCTGTCTGTGTGTAACTCCATTACCTCACAGAAAAACTCATGTTCTACATATAGGTTCTTCTCCATGACCATCCCATAACAGTGTGTAAATGCTGACAGAATTTCTCTCCAACTTCAATAAAAGAAGATGTAATATTCTGTTTTATAATGTATTGCCCTTGCCCTTAATTAAAAAAACAATTTGACTATAAAAACCTAATTCCAGCTGTTTGACATAAAACTTTTTACTTATCCAACATGTGCCAAGTCACCATTGTTGTCAGTCACAGCACAAATACATCATTCCAGTAATTTGGTTGTCAGACCTCATGTAGCCTCTTATAAATTTTTTATAACATCACAAAATGTTCTTTGCTGTCTGGAACTCTCTGGTTTACAGAGTTCTTAAAATGAAGGAAAACTAGAATGGGAGGTGGTAGGTTCCTTATATACCTGAGCCATACAAACAGGAACAATGAGTATTTTACTGATATTGAACTTTCACAGGAGGTGTTAACTGGTGTCAACATACTGCAGTCTGTTGAATTTCACACAGTGTCCAACATTCTATTGTATTTGTTAGGAATGCCCCAGTAAATAAAATGAGTCGTATGTTCTCTCCACCTATTTGTTTACACTGATGATGAGAATTGATTAATGATTCATGAAAAGCATGCTTTGATAATTAAACACATAGGTACTTAAAACCTCTTCTGTGAACCATCAGTGATAGTAGTGACACAAAAAACTGGCCTGTATATAGAGAACCACATTCCCTCCCACTTGCTGATATTGAGTTGCCACTGAGCCCTACCATGAGACATTACATGCAAGTGTCAAAGAGGCATAGTTCCTTCTGAATGTGTGTTGGACAATTTATGAGGGGGGCAAGCAAGCAAAGTACACCTATCTCTTTCTATTTGTACATAATATGTTCTGAGACAATCACAAATAGTGAAATTGGAAAATTACATCATGGGCCCTCATAAGCACCGTACATGCTGTATGCAGGGTATTTTCACCCACTGCAATAAAAATTGAGTTTATTTTTTAATTTACCACGTACTATGTTCGTAATAATGGGTCAAGCATTCTCATATTTGTACATCGTAGCAGTTTCAGTGCATGAAGATGGTTCCACAGGGTAACTTTTCAAAGAATATTTGTGATAATGCATTGTTGGGCGCCTGCCTAGGATTAAGCAAAACCACAAGTGCAAAGGGATGGGTGCAGTATGTCACGTCACTAAGCTTTCTCTTGAATCTGCCTACTTTGTCCCTCCTAGCTTGTAGTCATGGGTAGGCATACATCTTTCTTTCTCTGTCACCCTCTTTTTGTATTCATGTTAATACTACAAAAGCAAACTTGCTTAAATAAGTATGCTTTATGTATGAAGGAATGTATTTCCTACAAAGAAGCCTACACTTAGATTGACAGACCACAGATGTTAGGAAGTATAGACATTACTGTGCCAATATTTGATGAAGTTTTCAGATTAATAACCGACATAGTACTTCCAAACTCTTTCACTGGGTAGCATCCCTTGAGAGACTGATTTGTTTTAAGTTTATACAATGCTTCCTGTGCTGCAAGGTAAGGTGGGATAGAATAAAAGTGATTATTCCTAATATTGTAATACATTACAAGAAATACAAACTAAAGGTAAATGAAAATAAGATACTTGGATTTGATTGATCTTAAACATATTTTGTACTCACAGACAAAAATCTGAAGGGGTATTATGAATATCTGGTTGGAAACCATTAACATGGCATACACAGAGTAACTGTTCCTTTTGTCTGTACTTACTGCTAAAACAATAGGATGTCTGGCAGTGAAGAGATGAATAAAATGATGTTTCTTGTAGCTTTCTACTGTTCCACACTTTACATTAGATGTTAAACATAGTTCTAGAAAAGAAGACGTATCATAATTCACATGTATAATTCATACAGTTCAACATTTCTGTGGACTGGGGAGCAATTGATTTGTGAATGTGTAATAAATTCACTGTGTTCCTGCAATGTTACATCTTGCTCAGATTAAAAAAAGAATCAACTAAGATTTATGTGGATCAGAATGTTTCTAAACTAATGTATGAGTGAATTAACAAGGAAAAGAGGAAAGAAATATTTGTTGTGTCTTACATATAGGTGAATTTAAAATAAAAAGGGAGATGATGTATTTATTCAGATTTGTAATCTGTGTGCTGCAAATGTTTCTAGAGTATTTTATCATGTACTCAAGCCTGACATGGAGCTCTCCAATTTTATCTCTGTCTCGTGTTTTGTCTTTATTCCTGGTACAGAGAACAGTGAAGTGCATTTACTAGTTGGCCTCAGATATATGTAACTGTTTTGAATAAAAGTGTTAGAGAAGTCTGCATTGACACAATGTGCTGAATGTTAAGTATGTTGTATTTACTCACATACTGCATACATCTGTTTTTTGATAAAATAATTTCAATTCTGTTTTCTCAGCAAACATTTTAATACCTTGCATTCACAAGACAGTGGAACTTATGCAAAATTTTTGGAACAGATTCCAGTTGGCTTTTCACACTCTCATGTGGTTACAACCATTGTCTTTTCACATATCCCTCTGTTACAGCAGACACTTCGTGAATTATAACATAGAGATTCAAATATCTTTACAATAGCCACACACACACACACACACACACACACATCCTTACTGATGTCTCATCAGAGGGGGTATTTCATATAGAGTATTTACCCAGAAGATGCTGTAGAAATCAGTAATATAAAAATTTGTATTTATTCAATAAAATCTTACTACACACATATATGCAAGTATGTGAGCAGCACAGTAAAACCCTGTTAATTAAAAGCACAATGGACCAACAATTATGCCTGACTTGTGATGCAGAGTTCTTGTGGACATAAATAGTCACCCAGTTGGTCAAGAAATTTCCTGCCTGTTTAGAACTCACAGGTTCATTACCATGCTTACAAGAGCTTGCCATAGGGTCTCATGCTCAGAACTTTAAAGTCAGTGAGTTTTAATTATCAGTTTTTGAATGACAATGTTATCTGCTAGGCATTTCAGTTTGTGCTACAATCACCAATACTAAGGAACAGAAAAAGAAGGTAAGAGTTCAGTCAGCAAACTTCCAGGGAGTTGAACCATCTATTGACCATTTTGGCATCAACTGCCTAATTGTTTCTGTAATAGTCATCCTGGATTTCTTGTTTCATATGTTGTGTATTTCACTGTTCATGCAGGAAATCCCTGTGTCCTTTTAACATGGCAAATTCATTCCTTTTTGTAGTGCAGATTACGTATGTAATCTTTCCATGTGATATATTTGTTCTAAGTGTTATAGGTTTACTTTCACACAAACATAACAGTAGTATAAAAAGAAGTGATAGTAAGGGAGTGATATTTGATTGTTTTGTCTTCACAAGACAAAGCAACTGTGAGCTCATCCTGACTGCTTTCCAAGTGCAAGGAATGCAGGGAATGCAACTGCTGCCTTCATAGTTCTCATTATTCTTCCATTACAAATGTCTACTGTACTTGAACTTTTCATCTTTGAGACTCATCATTAATTAGCCACGGTGTGTCTGTTATGCTGGCATTTTATGCACAGTGTACATAATGCATACAATTATTCAGTGATTTTTGTAATATATTTCCACTCAACTTGGTACTTACCAACAGGAATGTAGGACTTCAACAATTTATTCCATAATTCTTGAGACCCACCATGTAGTGGATGAATGCAGGTACAATGACCCACACGATCAGGGCGGAAATCCAAAATCTTTTCCGCTTCATCTGGATTCGGTATCTGGGATCAAATTAAAGCTGTATTATTGTATAACATAGAATAATCTACACTAGAAACTGGAAGCAGATCAACATACCATCTTGAATACATTAAATTATATGAGCTAAAGAAGAGAAGGTGTAGAAAAAAATAATTAAAAACCTCAATAACCCAAAAGTTATTGCACTTTTAATTTACACATGTTACATCCTGAATTACTCAAGCTATTGACATGAACTTCACTATGTAATGAAAAGAGAGGTTTCATATTTACTTTCCACTCTAATATTCTTCCTCTTCCAGTAGAGTGTAGAATGTAGAGGATGCTGAAAGTAATGAAACACAGAACAGGAAACATAACAGATACAAACATTTTGTTTACCATATTTATGTTTTGACTGTACATGGTTTTTAAGTGTGAAATGTATTCAGTGAATAATGCAAATGAAATAACTACACAGACAGTTTACAATCCACATATGCCAAATGTTGATAATTGGGGGGAAGGGGGGATTACAGCTCCATTTATCAGAAGACCAAGGCTACTGCTGTGGGGGGGGGCAGGGGGGAGGTGGAAGGAGAGGGGCTGTGAGTTCCAACAACATCCACCCCACAAATTAGATGATAATATGTAGTTACTATAGGTTTTCTGGCTTTCCTCGTTATGGCTGTGTGTCCGCTAAAATATGTTTACTATCCACTGTTACATTTTGTCGGTCTTCATTTCTTATCCATTTAACTGAAATCCTACACACTAAAGAACCAATCGGTATAGAGTGTCAGTTAATCCCAACAAATTAATTTCATACTAACCATGTAAATGATGAATCTTATGTTCCACATTTTAATAGTTTAACTTTGGACAATTTCATGAAAGCTCATCTTCTTCACCTACACATACATAGAAAGTAACTGCACTGTGCAGATCCAGATTATTCAGTTATACATAATGCAATACACTGAACTGAGGTGAAATTATGTGTTTATATGCATTGTTCTGTTTATCATATGTTTTCCTTTATGTGAGGTGACACTGGTTGCAGATACAAACCTCCGCACAGTGGATAGAAATCTTGAGCCCTGCATTTCTAGCACAAGCCAGAATTGGTAGATAATCTGTCACCAGTCCTTTCAGTGGATTTCCACTCAGGTCTACGCCTACAATAATTTTAGGATTCTGGTAGTGTGCAGCTAGAATGACATCAAGTGTTTCACTTGCAGGTCCTTTTCCTTGCTGGCGGTCAAGTGACACAATCAATTTTACGAGGATCCGACCATCTGCAACATCTCTGTAGAAAAAATTATTCATCAAGATCAGTAAACACCACATGGACATTCTGGAAGTACATTTCAGAAAAAAAGTCCACATTTAGAGGCTCGGGTTATGAGTTCAAATATCCCTTAAAATGTTTGGTACAACACAGTTTGCTGTACAAAGTGAAGTTATAAATGAAAGCCTTAGTGCAAGTGAACATTTATGTTAACAGTATTGTTGATCTATGAATATATAAGATTTGAGGTGGCCCAAGGTCAAGCAAAAAACCACTAAAATTCAATTATGCAGGATGCAAAGAATGGCCTGTCTAGCTATTACGGGGGCTATGAAATCGATCCCTACTGCAGCAATGGAGGTGCTTTTGAATCTGACTCCGCTAGAGCTGTTGATCATGGTGGAGGCGAGGATGGCACTCTATAGGCTGCATATACTAAAGCATCCGACTCTTCCAAAAACAGTATCAGGGTTGCTAACCATCTGGAAAAATGTGGGTGACCCTTTATTGGACATTTGATCGGACTACACCATTCCAGTTTATCGTCATTCCAAAATCTTTAGTGTCATTATAGACCGGGATTATTGGAGAAAAAAAGACCCAGTGTTCCCTGAGGATGCTCTGATCTGGTTCACTGACGGTTCCAGGACTGACTCAGGGACAGGGTCTGGTAGTTTTGGTATAAGACCAAATAGAAGCTTTAGCTTCCCTTTGGGTAAATTTGCCATGTTTTTTCAAACCGAAATGTATGTCATTCTTCAATGTGCATGTGAAAATATAAGAATGGCTTATAAACATAAGTGGATCCTTATTTTTTCTGATAGCCAGGCAGCACTTAAGGTGCTTAGTAGCCCGACAGTGACTTCAGAACTGGTTGCAGAATGCCTGCATGCTCTCTCTGCACTGGCTAGCCTGAATGAGGTAACCCTCGTTTGGGTGCCAGGGCACTGTAGCATTCCTGGCAATAAGGAAGCTGATAAGCTCGCCAGACAAGCATCAGCTATGCCATTACTTGGTCCAGAGCTGGCTCCTATAATACCTACTTGTTCAGCAAGAGAAGCAACTAAGAACTGGACAGAGTATCAAAATTATATTGCCTGGAAAGATTTACCAGGTCATAGACATGTCAAACTTTTTATTGGTAGGCCATGTAAGAGAAAAGCTGAAGACTGCTTAAATTAAGCAGGCATAAACTAAAAATGGCAGTTGCCACCCACATGGGACATGCTCCTGTGAGGAGGCACCTGTATATTATGGGCCTGTTTGACGGGGATCCAACCTGCAGATTTTGCAGAATGGAGACTAAAACAGTACAGCGTATTATTTGCTGCTGTGAAGTGTTGGCTTCTCAGCACTATAATGTCTTTGGGAAGCTGTTTGCTGAACCAAAAGATATACGCACAGCTTCAGTAAGGGACCTTTGCCTCTTTATAAGAGGCACAGGGTTCTTGAACCTGTGCTGAATGGAGTGTTTATGGCTGCACAATAAGCCTAAGGCTGAGGTGCATCCAGAGCATCTGCTGATGGGCCCTAAAGAAGAAGAAGAATATATAAAATTTAATGTAATGTTTGTTAACTGATTCTTCAGACCTCTATTGAAATTAAATTTTAGATGTGCTGCTCACGTACAATGAAGTTCACTATTTCCAGAGTAGTACTAACATGAAAAGTACTTGTACAGTTTTGAAAACATTACAGTACAAACCAGTATCATTGAAGTATCCAAGTTACATAAACATTTTATTTCTGCATACTAAACGTGTAGAATGTTGTACAATTATGCACTGTACGTAGATCACATTCAGGGGCATGAAAAAAGCTGGGATAAATGTTTATGTGTGTCCACATTAATTTTGTAAGGGGATACAAATGGAACAAGTGTTGATCTTTACCCCTTGCCTCCTTGCACATAAATCTCAAGTAGTGTTCCTTACATGATGGTGCCCACATTATGTTCTGCAGAACCCTAGGATTTGTGATTGTTTTTCGGATCCTTTAGCAGCACTAATGTGACTGCAGAGGATCAAATGTAGCACTCCTGCTTCATATCTGGGAGATCCCAGGTTCAAATCTGCGGTCCAGAGCAAGCCACCCTTTAATTTTCCTTTTCATGTATCATGTAAGAAATTATTTATCACTTTCATGTGCATTTTTATGCTTCCAGTTTCTTCCATCAGGCTGGAATTGTATCAGCACTGCTAGTGCCAGAGGGACTTCACCAAAAAGAAGAGTTTAATGTATGTGACAAGTTTGCTGCTTGAATGAACATATCAATATTAATGACTGAAGAAAGATACACATCTTACTGGATAGCATCCACAATTGCTTGAATGTACTGAGCCTTGGACATGATTCCTGGCACTTCACGTGGTGTACTCCGAAGTTCAAGATACACAACCCCGTCATCTGCAAATTCTTTGATGACATCTTGTGCTGCCTTGTATACAGCAGTAGGTGTTGTTGTCAGTGAGTGTGCAATCCCAAACACTTGAAAACATCTGAACAAATGTAAATGGAATATTTAAGGCAAGAAGTTTTGATTATATAATTCACTGACAGTTCTAAGCTGTTTGCAGGTCAGTTTGCAATAGTGTATTGTGTTAAAAAGGAAATTCTGATTATAAGAATTGTGAATCTTAGAATATCATAGTAAACCAAAGTGCAGTTAATTTAAAAATGACTGACTTGCACAGTAAGCACAAATATATCAGTATCACCATGGCTATTTTGCCAAGTGTTGTAGTACAGGGCCTCATTGTTATTAGCTCCAAGGTTTGACGTTTAGCCTGGACACAGAATATTCTAGCCAAGGTTTCTTCCTGGTTTTTCTCAGTTCCTCCAGGAAAATTTTCCTATACTACTTTCAAATAGGCCACTACCATTCCCATTTCAGTTCATAACTACAGTGACTTCATTATTGCGTGTAACACCTATGAAGCTGGAAAAGCATTTTGAAGTAACCAAGAACTGACTACCTAATTTAGGATTTTTTGAGGGGGAGGCAACAGAATGCGAGAAAAAATGTTGCTGTTGTTAAATAATATGTATGCCTCACATTAAATTAAATTTCCATCTAAGAATTTATATTACATTCTCTTCAGACTCAAGTTTTATCTGGTTGACACTACACAACTAAGTTTTTACGATTTTTTATCATTTCTATTCTAAAAGTAAAGGGGCTATTTCAGCTAATATAAAGCAAAATAGCACAAAAATGTTCTCTAAAACTTAGCACCAACAAGCACAGACACACACACACACACAGCTGCATGTATGCACACAATTGTGCATGTACAAACACATGCACAATTGTGTGTTTTTAGCAATTAAAATTATAAGTGAACAGAACAACCTCTAAAGATGTACAGTAACTCAGTTGTAAGCTTGTATGTGTATGAAACTTAGTCTCCTACATTATGGGAAGAATGTAGATTGAAGGGTTGGACAACAAGTTGCTGAGAAGAACATTTACATCTGCGTGAGGAGGTAACAGGACAATGGTGGAAATTACAAAACAAAAAGCTTTGCTCTTTGCAGTGTTTGATAAAAAATGGTATGGTGATCAAAGCAAGGACATGCAACATGCAGTGGGGACATGAAGAATGCAAACAAAATTTGCTGGGAAACCTGTATGGAAAATGTATGCATAAATGGGAAGAAAATACATTAAAATGGATCTTGAAGAAAACAGAAGTATGTGAGGGTATAAGATGGATTCAGCTAGCTCAAGACAAGACCCACTGGCCAGCTCTATTGAACACAGTAATGAGTTTTCTAAGTTCACAGAAGGCAGGGATTTCTTGAGCAGCTATGCAATTATCAGCTTATCAAGGATTCTGATATTTGGATTTAGTTTTAAACAAAGCTGTATGTACATTTGTGTTAAAACTGTGCTCATAGGTGTGACAAATAAGTAGGTAAAGGTAAAAATCAGCTTCACCCTGTGCTTAATTACATACAATTCCTTGAAGGTATATGGGAACTGGAGGTATAGCACCATGTTTTCTTAACCTCAGCCCCAGATGTAAGAAAGTGGTCAACTTCATGTCCCAACTGCTTTACCAAGCTGGGGGAAGTCCCCTGTACCCACTGGACAGGAAGCTGGGTAGACTTCAGAAGTGGCTCAGAAGGTCTGAAGAGAAAAATCTTTGCCCTGCTGAGAATCAAACCCTAATTCTCTCATAATCTAGTCCACATTCCAGTCGTTATAGTGTCTGAGCATTTATGGTCTGTAAGTGACTAGATCATTTTAAAAAGTCATTAACATGATGTATTAAATCACATGGTATTAATCCTTTGGCGCTGAAAGATGACTTTAATGGACGTCAAGTGTGATACTAAGAAACCTGGATGGCACCTAAAGTCGCTGGCCAAGAATACGCAGCATAATTGGCAACCAGTTAAATCCCCTGTCTTTTGCAGAGTACACTGGGCACGTAATTCTGGCACCAAAGAGTTATAGAACTATTTTAATTTTTGTGGAATATCCTATTTACAGCAAACCCTTCAAGTGTATATGGATCACTAGCTTACCACAAGCTAACCTAACCTAACCTTACCACAAGCAAACTTCAATGAATTAAATGCACATTAAACAGAAACAGTATACGAGTCAGTCACTTTTAATTCTGTAAGTCTCGCAATGCTAAAACAATCTTACTCTTCCAGTGTTCGTTTCTGCCCATGTTCTATAACAGCCTCCCATATGTTCCACGTAGCATCACCACTGTCTGAATGTGATATCTGTAAGCCATGGAGTTCTCTTAGAGTTTTAGTACTAAGTGATCCATTTAGATGGGCATGTAGTTCCTGTAATGGATAGTCAAAAAGGTAAATGTGAATATAACTGTGAAGTATAATAATGTATACTATTAATCTGCATACTTTCTTGTACAAGGTGAAGTTATCTGTCAGATTAATCAGCCCAGGCAAGGATAGTCACAGGGCACTTTTAATGGCATTATTGTGTGGTATGATCATGTTTGTGTAAAAATTAATGCCATCCACATCACTGCACTGTCCCTACATGTTTTAACACTACAACATAAACTTCAGGTATAGTCTTAGAAGGGCACACACACAATTATTCAATTTATTCCTTAATATACCACAAATGTTTGCTGGAGTAATACATATGGATGTGTATGTCCAACAATGAAACAACAATGTCCTGCTTAACTACCACTGAAAATCACCTGCACTAGTATCTCTAATGACCTGGGCTTGAATTCGGGGGATCCCAAAAGGAGAACATAAAAGTTACACATATATCCACAGCTGTCATTCAGTTACCTCCAACGCTACACCATTGTTCAGTAAATACCTGAGTTTTACATTTTCATACCATTAATCTAATGAGTTTTGAGTGCAGAATTTATTTGTTTTTACAACATTTAGAGTTTAGGTGGCCTACGGACCTGGCATGTTCCAGGTGAGTTTCATGTTATACAGATATCAAAACAGTTCTGATACCTCCTTGTACTACTTTCTGTTCTTAAGATCAATTTTGTGTGTGTGTGTGCGCACGCGGGCATAATCTAACTTTTGAAACAGGCTGCTTTTCAAAAAAAAAAATTGGTATGAACATTATTCCACTGCAGGCCACCTCAACTTTGCATATTTCATTTCCTACTCAGTAATGACAACACGATCATTAACTATGAGCTGAGGGCAACATTAGCATCACTGTGGGCGCCACTTTCTGATACCAGACACTTGCTTCATATTCCTGAAATTTTGCCAAACTTAAAGGAAAAATAATTACAAAAGTTAACTCTTAGCACCGTAGTATACAAACATTCAGTGGCTGTCATTGTCAATTTAATACGGAACTCGCTAAGATAGCTGCATTGCAGTATCGTAGCTTACACCAAATAAAATCGGTGCTTCGGAATTATTATTTATAACTTTCTATTGTTTAAAAACATTAAAAACAGACCACTTTTGGTAGATTCTTACAAAATGAAGCATCAACTTTCATCACTGCTTTATCCCCGTAACACTGTTAGCACGCGTCTGAGCTAACAATAGCGGCAAGCGCAATGAAAGGAGCAGAATTGTTATTCATTGCTGCAAACTGTGGAATAATTCAAATATTTAAAAAGATAACCGAATACATTTATTAGCTTTCTACTTCTGTGTGTGTGTGTGCGAGCGCGGAATACCAAATTCTATTTGTCGTTCTGAATTCATCACATATTTCCGCCTCCGGTACAGTCCCGACTACAATTTGCACTTCCTACACCGGGAAAGTGGCTCGTATACTGCAGTTATCATTAGCTGGCACACGCGCAGAAACCAGATTTCGTCTTTCGGCGAAACGGACGAGTCCATGTGACTCGGAGGGGGCGACAATTAGTTGACTACTGGCAGCCGGGTTGTTTGCGTAACCTGGTTGCGTTTGTACTGTGCTAGTGAGGCCATGTTTGGCGGTCGTCCTAGGCTGCTGGTTACCCACCCCATTCTCCCGTGACCCCTTCACTTCCCCTCCCACGCGGCCCCGTGCGGCGTGTTTTCATCGTGCTTCTATCTCTGTGGTGTCGATGAGTTCTGTGGTACATACCGCTCGGAAGGTGGTGGTGTGTCGCGTGTTGGAAGACGTAAAGGCGGTGTTGCAGTTTGCAGCATGTTCCATATGTAGCAATGAATCATCACCTGAGATGCACGTTCTGTACTTAGTTAAGATCATTATCGTCACATATAAACAACTAAATTATTTGCAAAGCATAAATGTCGTTTCAAACATTCCGAATTAAGACCAATTTGTCGGACGTCACAGTCGAATGGGCGGGAAGAACCTAACTAAGGGGCGGGCCACAGGGCAGCTGCCCGCGGCGCCAACCCGTAAGGGATGGTAAGACACCACTGGCGTAACCTTAAATATGGTGCTAGTAAACTCAGGTCTGCTCACGAGAAAGAATTTCCCCAAAAACTGTCCGTAGTTCGGCAAGCACCCAGGAAAAATTTCGCTAGCCCTGTCCTACGCTGAAAAAAAGTTTAAAGAATATGGGTTTGAAGGGGCGCCAAATTATTGCCAGTCCAGGGTGCCCACATGCCTCGGGCCAGACCTGTGGGCAGCACCCTACTTAGTATTAAATCGTGGTGCGGTTATCATGCATCCTGACAGGTTCTTGGTGCTTGTCCTCAGTCCCACCAGGGAAATTATGGGATAGCACCCCAAATTAGGCTAGGTAATTATTCATTAACCAATCGATTCTTTTACATTTTCCATTCCATGCATTGTAACTTGATTTTAAATATATTATTGTGAATCTATGGCAAATGTGCATTTGTTGATTAAAAGTAAAATATTGATTCTTTATAACCTGAGTATTGACAGTGTCACTAAAATGAACCACATGTAAATAAAATAAATATAGGTCAACTTTTTTAAAATTACTTTCACTTTTAGCAATTAGAAGTTAGGTGCAAAAGATCAACTCATGTAAACTCCAGCAGTGTCTTGGTTAGTGAATAATAAAATTAAGTCCCAGAATAATTTTGCCCCCAGTTATTTCCACTGTTTTATTTTTTAGAATTTATTCTGTGTATGTGATAATATTCTTTAGAATGGAGACCTTCCTGGATGTTTTCTAGTGAATTGCGTGGTGAAGAGAAGGCAACAGTGGCACACATGGAGCAGCAGGCATAAGGAGTAAAGCTGTGTGTGGTGATGTGGTGTGACATGGTGCTGGACCAGCACACTGTAGCTGTATAGTTGTATTTCTGCGTTTCTTTGTTTTTGTGCTGTGTTATGTATGTATGTATGCTGTTGTGTTTTTATGTTTTTGTGCCATGTTATGTATGTATGTGTGTTGTATTGTTAATGAATATTTTGCATCCTTGACTAACTTGATTTTACATTGTACTGTATTGTATGTATTGACTAGTTCTACATCCTATGGGCTGTTTTTAACCCTTATAAGGATCTGTTGAATGAGAAAATAAATTAAATTATATTATATTAAATAAGTAGGTCTATGGTTTCAGAAAAGACCTACCCGCTAATAAAACTACACAAACTTGAGATATGTGTTTCCTGAGATATGACCCCCTGTTAATTGGTCCAAGTAGGTTCTTGGACTACATGGGCCCTGAAGATGGAGGCAACAAGCTCCTCCAAAATGTAGGTAACTCTTTACACCAGTCAACCCATTGTCATGTCCCAGAAGATTTGAATCGTAATGAACACTGCTGTAAGAACCTCAAATCTTGTATATGAAAACTCACCCTTGAATGAATTACAGGTACTCAAGAAGGTAGTGATGTGTCAGGAATTTTATTTTTATTGCTAAGGCTTATCACTCTGTATAGCACAGAATATCAGTGAATAAACTAGCTTATTATATGGGTGTAACTGAATAGTTTTAACAGACTTTCAGGGGTCATAATAGTTTGTGCCATGGCCAGAACTTTTACATGATTCTAAATTAAAATTCACAGGTTAATACCACAGCATACACAGTAGAGATTACGTACAGTAAGTGGATACAGTAATGGCTGATTCATCTCAAATTTCCAGCTGAGTAAAATGTCAAAAAAATGTGTTACATGTCATTTGTGCCATCCAAGTAAGTAAGTAAGTAATTGCATTTCATAAACGAGATGTTCTTTTGTGACTGCAAAGTACTAACACCTGTGTCAATTTGTAAATGACTTGGAAAGGGAACTGTGAGACACCATGCAGTGGAATAAACCACAACCATTGACTGAATTTTTAAAGGAAAAGTATGTTCAATACTGTGACTGCCTCACTGTGATTTTATTCTAGTATAACCAGAGCAATGAGTATACAAAGTGTAATATACTTTCGTTCCACCTTCAAGAAACTGTAAGTGAACTAAAATCAACACAGTTTATCATTAAGATACTGCAAGGTGAAGAAGATTTTTAACTCAATATGAACTTGATGAAGCAAGGAAAGAAGCCAGAACACCACTGTTGTGGCTGATAATGATGAAGGCAGTGCAACAGGTATGACAGATGAAGAACATTTTTGTGGTGAATATTTAAAGAGAAGTTCTGACTTATTTTTGTTGTAAATACATGGTATATGTACCAGTGCGGTACCACTTTTTATCTGGAAGCGTGTCATAATGTTAAGTTGAAATGCAAAAAATGTATGGTCTGATGTGATTCTGTTGTAGGTCTTCCTGAATGACCTTTTTACTCCACCTTCAAATAGTGTATCAGCTTTCAGATATTCTGCTGATCAATATGTGAAAATGTAAAAAGAATAAACTGATATCATTATCTGCCCCTGCTGTGACATATAGTGACTAAAAAACTTCGGAATGAGAAAAGCCATCTGTTGCGTTACATGTCTCATACCACAGTTACTTATTAATATGTAAAAAACACTTAATAACACACTTTCCTTTCATGTCTGCTGATGTAAGACATTAAATTGCAATGGCATGCAATGACAGCAATCAGTACAGCTCATTTTCATAACTGAATCTTTTCTTCTTCTTTTCTTTTCTTCTTCTTGGCCATTCTTAATAGCCAAGAATCATGTACAAGTACTCAGTACTACAAATGCCCTCTTTAATACATTTCAAGTTAGCAGGTTTGTGGAGGCCTAGATGTTGAATAAAACTTACAGATATTAATGATGTAAGTGCTGTACATGTGATAAGATGTTTCAAGGGAGTGGGATCTTGAGATTAACATCCCTGTGTTCCCCATTTCAAATTGCTCTCTCACTAATTTTCATGAAACTCGCTATCATAATTATGCCACTGTAGACCATCTCAATGTAATATATTCTGTTTTCCTGTAATCATTAATAAGAACCTGTAGGTGTATGGCAACTTCTGAGGTGGGAGTGACACAAATGCTTCTTTATTTATGGTTGTGGGATAATGTGTGGTAATGTATTTTTTCTTTTTGAGAAGTATGAACTTTTCTTGGGTTAATTTGTTTCTGTGAAAGAAAGAATGGTTGCAATTAGGCATGTGATTTAGTATGGAGATAGATTGTACCAGAAATTTGTATAGATAATGGTATGCAAGTCCGCAGGTACAAATGTGGTGATGGTCATAGCCATTGATATTACATCTGACAAATGTTTTGTAGACTGAATCTGCACTTCCAGGAGGTCAAGGTCCAATATTGGGCTGTTGCGTCGTATATGTAGAAGAATCAGTACTTCAGTTTTTCACAAAAAATGAAACAGCAGCAGCAACAGTGATGATGGTGATTATTATGGTGGCGGTGGTGGTGATGACAGTAACAACTAACCACATCATCACTGCCACCACCACTGCTGTTGTCAAGACCACCACCACCACCACCACCACCACCACCACCACCACCAACAACAACAACAACAACAACAACACTTTTAGTAATAACAGCAATAATAATTGTGCAGGGCCAGAAATCTATGTAGTAGAAAAATAGGTTTCATGAGTTATTCTCAGCTTGTTGCATTTATTTAACCATCTATAAATTTAACTAATTACAAGATCTGAAGAAGCCTATGTTTGAGTTTAAAATTATGGGTGTTAAGTGATGTTCAGTTTTCCTCAGTCATTCCAGATAAATGTCACAAAATGGCTCATGATGCTTTGTTTCCCAGTTGTCTCAAATCATTCCATATTACATATCCTCTGTAGTTAGTTAACACAGTACACACAAAATAATTGCTAAACAATTACTGTATGCAATTAACTGCAACTTTATATTGTTAGCACCATGCATTTTTATAGTATATAAATATTGATGTACCAACTAAGACACCTTTTTATTGTCATTAGTTAATGATAATAATGATACTTAATGATAATAAAAAAGGTGCATGAGTTGGTATGTCAGTATTTATAATTAACTGCAAGTTAAATGTGAGCTGTTTCAAAAGCTGAAAATAGAATATTATGTCCATTCAAATTATATAAGTACCAAAGTACACGTGAGATATCAATGAGAAAAGAATTCAAGTTGTAGATTACTGTGGATTCTTTGAACGTTTGTGGGACTTTGTATTCAGTTAAATTGTGGGAAAATGACATATGGGCCATAAGGTTCTTCTAAGATTTTATGCACTGAATTTGACTGTAAATTATTTAAATCACCTGAGGTCTGCCTTGGGTCTTAAAAAATCACGGCAGGTTACAGTTATGTTTAACCAGCTTATACCTGCTGGAATAGGAGAATCACGATATTTGCTGTCCAAATGGGTTATGGTAGAACTCTCGGCACACACTACAGCTAAATTTCTGGATGTGTGTATAGGTCTAGTGGAGCTTGGTAGGATTCTGTGTAAGAAAGCAAACATCACTGGTCTTCATAGAAAAAGCAACATTAGAGACTGAGAACCAATAAACTGCCACTTCTAGTTTTGAAAATGGAGCTGCTGTCACCAAGTATGATTAAATTCCTTGGTGTAGAGGAACATTCTGGAGCAAATAAATTGCTTGAATTCAATCTCCACAGACTACGTATTCTGGGTGTCTGGAAGTGGGATGGACCTCGATGCAGACTGCACAAAGCATTTGCATTTTTAACTATTATAGCACTGATTCTGTGTGATGTAACACAAATTTGTGATGCATACATCTACATCACTGACCTGGAACGCCTATCAAAATTACTTCTAAATACTGTATTCACTGGCCTTCTTGCATTCAAGAACACTTACTTACTGATTAGAACTAATGCAGCCTCAGAACTCATTGATGAACTGCAAAACAAATTTTTCACAAATGAGAGACTGCCCACATCACAGCAGAAAATGATCTTGAACAGATATGCAGCACGAGCAAAACTTTATACTATCATAAGAAGCAATGTGGCAATAAGTGTAGCTATATTTTGGGTTTTAAATCCTATTAAAGAAATGCTGGGGGAATATACAGAAGAACTAGATAACTCACAGGACAGTAATGATGTCAAATCTAGTAGCAACAGAACCATCATTCTCCAGTTGCCATATGTTGCATACTATCCATATGATGTGGAACATAATGTTCTTTATTTCATTCTGACATACTTCTATCAGTCATTTATCATACTTTCTATCTTTACTGGAACGCCTGCTTGGGATATGCTATTTGTTTCTGTATTTATTCATACTTCTGGGCATTTTAAAGCACTGCAACATGTTTTGATCCATTTGCGTGAAAATGCTAGAGGAGCATTGGCAGCAAATATGAATCCACTTCAATTTCAGGAAGCCATTCATCTATCAGAACAAATTGGCAGTGATGGCGGCAGTATGTGGTCAATGGCACATCTTTCAGAAGAACATGGAGGAGGTACATGTTTGTTTAGAGTAAATGAGTGTTGATTTGAATCAGGAGTAACATCATGAACTCAATGATATGTCCAACATTAAGGATAAAGAGTTCATAAGTAAAATCATGAGAGATGTTAATTTCATACTGTAAGTCTATGGATGTAAGCAGCCTACCCAGTGGATTCTGGGGGCATGAAGTGACACTGTGTGAAGATAACCATGCACTTTTCTCTAGCGTCAAGGTCTCAGATTTGTTACTTCCTATCTTACAAGAATACATATCTGTGACCATGTACACCTTACCAATACAATGAAAAAGCAACCAAGTAAATTCATACGTCCTATTTCACATTTTCTGTATGCAAATTCATGACATGCATCTTTGGTAAAAGAGTAACTTCTGTGTATCTGTTACTTTGTTTCATATGAAGATGGTGATAATTAGTCTTGGAAAGAAAGAATCAACTGCACATTATGGGTGGCAAAATTTGATGTGGTGATTTTTGTGCATTTTGAGTACTGCTGAATGTTTAGTGAATCACTGGCACATGGAAAAACATTTGCCAGTTGGATAAGTATTCAAAGAAAGAGGAAGTATACGCAATAGAAACATTCAGGAAGACCACGATATCATGACAAGTCAGTTGGAGCCATCTGCTTATTTTATTTGTTTATTTATTTATATGTTTGTTTGTTTGTTTGTTTGTTTGTTTTGAATCCTACAAATCCACAAAAGGAAAGCCTGTTGGATACAGAATAAGTCATGCTATGATAGTTAAGAGCTAATTGTGGAATTAATGAGCTGTCTTCACAGTCCAAAGAAATACATACATGAATGTGCAAACCAACTAGAGATTGTGAAACAAATGTTCACTGGATGTTGAAGAAATATTAGTGTTTTACTGCCTACCAGCTTCAGTTGTTGCATGGACTCCAAGTAGGTGATAAACCCAAAAGACAATGCTGCACTTATCCTCCATGAGCTTGCTCTATAGCAATCCTTACTGCTGACACTGTTCAGGGATAACACCACATTTCACGTCTCAGATCATGTTTACAGGCACACTGGGCCATGATGTAATGAGCAGCTACATTTGTTTTGTTTAGTAAGGCCCTTATTCTGTAAAGATGGGGTTATGGTGGGCTGACCACTGTGAGTAAAAATTAAATTCATTTGAAACTTTAGCATGAAACCTGCAGCAACAAAGATGGTGGAAATACAAAGTGTTTGTGCATATCAAGCATGTAATTGAATGGCGAGGCAAATGTGACCACAGTCTTGTGGTTTTATTTTATGCATTATATACACACACACAAACACACACAAGTTATGACACTGGAGGGGTCTTCAGTGTTATAAACTTTCAGCCACATTTTGTGAAAATAAACAGCTCAAAATATGCTACTGAGGGACATAAATAAAGACCCAGACAATGGCAATGCAACCCCCACATTTCCGATAATGGACATGCATCTGTATGCCGAATGCTCTGGAGTTGAAGGACAGGTAGGGCATGACAGCAGATGCCAACTAACCACATCCCACTTATCTTCCATTTTGAAGCATCTGACTTCATGGATGTGCCAACATTCTTCTACACAGGCCTCCCATATAGAGACCATTCCTCTATACATGACAAAGTGTTGGCTTCACTTCGTGAATTGGACAGTGGTAGTTTTCGACCATATGTATGTTTAATAATTCTTTTTTGCCATAAGCCAAGTGTTATGGTGGTTTCCGTGGACTTTTACTTGAGCATCAACATCATCCATTTTATCTTTGGTTGAAAGATGTAGAGTCTTTCTTGTGTCGAGCGCTGTACGTGTCATCAAAACTTTCCAATGTTGTTATTTTACTCATACATCACACTCTAAACCAGAATATCTTCAGGGACATTAACTTCACAGTGAATACTTTTAAGAAGTGACCATAAAGTCATTCAGTGACTACAATACTTGTTTTTTCAAACATATTCAAATGTAGGTTGAACAGAATGGAATAATTTGTGTATATAATCTGCAAGTCGGTGTAATAAACGGTCTTGCATTAGGATGTGCAATTAATCAGTTACAAAGATTCAAGTCTTCTGGGCTTTTGGGTTGTTATACTGTGTCTTGTTACCAGTTGACATGGCATAGCAACCCAGAAGACTTGAATATTTACGAACACTGCTGTGAGAACTTAAAATCTTGCATAATCAGTGATATCTCAGCATGGTATAACAGATTTTTCACACATGGTGCAAAAATAAACAGGACTGTGTACAGTAAGAAAGACAGGTAAAAGTGAATTGAGATTACAGAGCTGAGAAACCATCTTTTAAATCTTAACGTTTCGAGTGTCCAACTGTACACTAACCAGAAAAGTATATCTACTGCCTTTCTTCTTTTATGTGATTCTTTTCAAGTTTCTCCAATTAATCTCATGCCCCTGGATGTATACCTCCAAAATTAACTTTGTTAATTGTAATAATTCTGCAGGGGAAGGAAGTAAGAATGACAGAACGGCGATACAGGCTGAATTAATGGAGCAGGATGTGGAAGAGCAGATGCAGAATGTTCTCAGTAAGTGCATCCAGCATCACCAGGCCATTCTGAGGTGAGGCTAGGCCAGAGGTTGTAGTCTGTGTGGTATAAGGACTAGTGGTGTTACAGCATGCAACATAGAGTGCAGTGAGATAATGCAGATCATTCAAAAACTTTTAAGACCTCAAGTTAAGTACATGACCAGCACACTTCACGTAATATTATTATTATCACTGAATGTGATTTTATTTGTTGTTATATAAAGAAAGTTCTCACAGAATGCTTGTTCAGGTATTTCGACTCACAAGCCAACATATACTTTTGTTGAAATTCATATTGTAATACACTTAAACACATTCAAAATAATTTGTCATTCACTGCTACGAACTACTGCTAAACATGTCTCTACTGTACATGTACAACTTATAGAACTGGCAGTAACAACTCTGTAGTTGCACACACAGGTCATGTTGCCATAGTAAGACAGGAAAACTAAAAGTATTTGCAATTAAGATTTGAGGTCTTTATGGCACTGAAGTTTTATATTGTGGTCTTCTGGTTTGTGACACCATGTAGTGTGGGTTACAATGAAATGCATAGTGGTAGGTAGTTACTGGCATTTTGGAAGAAAATGCTGTATCCCTTTTTTCAGAATAGAAGTGATACAGGCAGGAGATATCCCTGAAATATTCATAACCAGTAATCATACTACAAACTATCATAATCCAGATGACCACAGTCCAGACCTTTATGGTTGTTTATATTATTCTGGGCTGATGTTGCGAGGAAATCAGTCGACAGTGAGGAAGGCTGGTGTGTTCAGTGAGCAGGGCAATGGATATCTAGATAAAGAATACATTATAATTAAGGCAAATGTAAAACACTAATCTGAATAAGTGACTTGTTTCCACTGCTCTCTGAAATAGTAAATGTGTATATCCAAATCCAGTGTAAGTAAAGAGAAAATTTTACTTTGTATGCATGGAGTCATTGGGAGTAAATGTCCAAAAGGCAGCAAAGTTCATTCTTAATCATTGATGCTCCACAAACAGCAGCAATAACAAAACTAAGACTTTATATTATTTTGAATGAGTCCTTTTGAACCCAGAAATTATGGTCTGTCTGTTATATCAAATATGGCCACAACTAAAATAAAGAAATATGGTTTTGGAAACACGAATATATTACCCAGTAACAGGTGATGGATATTAGAGAAATTGTACACCTTGAACGGAATTTCATCTCCCACTCGTGATTATGGAGGACTGGAGACCATACAGTCATTGTAGTCACTATGCTATGGGGTGTGAATCCAGGCAGGGACAAGAGAGTTTGCTCTTTTCCAAACATCCAGCCCAGCAATGGGGCCAAACAAGCTTTCTTCAAAATGGGTACTGCAGACTCTAATGCTAAAGTTGACATGGCTAGGACAAGAAGCTCACTAGTTGCCTCCACCTACTGCCAAGGTTAAAAATGTGTGAGTCCCTACTTCCATTTCCCCATATTTCTTCATGACCTGTTGCTTAAATAAATGCAGGAATAACTCTACATTCACATCTGATTAAGGGAAAAGCCTGTTCTCTCTTCCTTGCAATTCCTGTAAACTGCCATATTAATTCCACCACCCTGCACTTTAGTCTTTTCAAGCTAAAAACACAAAATGTTAGTTCATTCCATTTGTGATGTATTTGTAGAACTGACAATTGCTGATGCTGATTAAATTGTGATTAATATATTTCAGCTTTGTGAAGAAGTTGGAAGCATTTCTGAAACCAGTTATGCTAATGCAACTTCTTGGTAGCATGATCGCCTTCTGTGTCATAGGCTTTCAAATGTCACTGGTGAGTTTAATGGTTGGTGCCAAATAAACAAGTGTGGCAGTTTGCGGGTATGTACTTTACAGTTTTGCAACCATCACTGTTCAGGACAAGGGGCTCTGGAGCAGGCTGTGCTGCAAGCCCTTTACCCCTCACAGTCATGATTCCATTATTACTCCATATTCATCTACTGTGGTTCATCCAACCTGCACATTATCACATTCGTGATTCTCAGTTGAGGCAGTATATTGTAAGTGTTCAATGAAAACAAATCTTTGATCACAGGTGGTGCTCACTCTATCCAAGACTGGCACACCGTGCTAAACACAGGCTTATGACTGAGATTTGCAGAAGGAGCACTTCATATTTTAACAGCATAGAACAAAGGAATGTTAAGGTTTTGACCAAATTCAGGACATTTGGACATACTAGTATGATACTTGTTCATGCTGTATTCACAGCAAATCAGATTACACCTGTAGACATTAATGTGTACATTCAATAACAAGGCTGTACATGGAATGACACAGAAGCAGTAGTGTTTAACATATAAAAACACAGCACACAACATGTACATATAATTTGATGTGTTATATGTAATAAGTCATTTGTAAATTCTAGATTAAATGACAATGCACTTTTTATTACTTTTATTACATAATGACATGTTTTATTTATTTTAAAAGAATGCAAAATTTTGAGTTTGTTCCAGTAGTATCTAAAGTGGTTTCCTTGATGATGGTCAGTGAGCCTGAAGCATGTAGGAATTAATTTAGAATTATCAGAATATAGTAATTATGCCATAAGCATATTTGTGATACACAAATAGTGTACTTTGTTAATCACATTATCACTTGCCATTGTTAGTGTGCTGGGACTGCTCAGTCAGTGAAATGACTATCTGTGCTCTGGTTGACCTGTGTTTAATTCCTAGGCTGGCAGAGATTCTCTTTGTCACCACATCCCGGGTGGTTCTGGGGTTCACTCAGTGCACAGTAGGAGCTCTTTGCCTGTGTGTAAAGTAGTGAACGCCTGAAGCTGACCAGCCACTCCTATGTAGTGCCAGGTTCCAAAGTTAATAAATATGTGATATTTAACTTTATACCTATCAAGGTGTGATGATTAGTTGTGGGGGCAACCGTACTGTAGTTGTTTTGTTCCCTCTCTTCACAGTTTGAAGTAGAGAGACTGCTGGAACAGATATCATTCCACAGACCCTATATCACACTTTGTACACTGGTATATATTATGCTGTGTTTTTCAGATTCCGATTCACACTGAGGGCACCAAGTTTGCAAAGTTGTCTGTCTCACTCATATCAGCACTTGTTGAACAAGGAATGTTCTACTGGTTTGGAGGGGAACTGCTGGAAGAGGTATGAGTTCTTCATGTGTTACTGTTTCTCAAGTGTGGCCATCCACTTTCAAGAGGAATATAAAAATTATGGATGTTACTGAATTTTGGTGGTTTACATTTCATGAGATTTGAAAAATTCACAGTGACTGAACGCACTGAACTTTGGTCAGGAAATTAGCCAAAAAGTCATTCCATAGTGACACACCTGATCACATTAGACGACTTCATTATCACATTTTGATCCACTTGATATGCTTTTGTGTGTATTTCAATGAACTCACTGCTGAAATATATTTGTACATACCCAAGTGTGTTACATATTTTGACATATCCATAACAAATATGAAATTGAAAGTGGCTTTGGCCAATAATATTGAATTACCAGTATGATGAAAAGAAGTCCTATGATGATGATGATGATGACGACAAGGACGGGGACGTCGACAATGAGGATGACGACGATGATGATGATTTAATTATGGTTATGATTATGACGATAATGAAGATGACAACAATGTTGATAATCATCATCATTATCATGGCAATGAGTTGGGGTGTTTGCCTGTTCAGTTGTGAAGTGCTATTCTGAAAATCTTATCTACAAAACTGTAAAAATGTAACCACATGTTAGAAGTGGTCCTTCCTTTGCTTTTGGATGACTTAGGTCCCTTTGCATTATGATCTTCATGCAATATTTTTGGTGTACAGAAATTTTCCTTGTGACAGATGCTTCTGATGTTCTGCATCACAATTTTTAAATGTCTGGAATGATCCAGTCAACTGTCCTCCTACGGAAATGAGTTTCGTATTCTAATTCAGCTCCTTTTGAGAGACTCAATCAAATAAAATGGGCCTGTTAGTAAAAATATACCTGTGCTGATCTGGCTTTGTATTACAATTATGTTACAGAGCTCGAAGACGCTAAATGCTGCATATTACTGTGAATGGTACACTGCAAATAGCAAATTTAGAAAACACCTTCATATATTAATGGAGAGAGCCAAGAGACCTGTGAAGCTAACAGCTGGAGGTTTCTCAGCACTGACTCCTGAGAATTTTAGTAAGGTGAGAAAAATTTAGACAGCAATGTGACTGGCTGTGGACTGAATGACCACTGTTAGATTCCTGAGAAGGGCAGAATTTTTCTTTTTCTCAACAGACCTGAGACATACCCAGCATCCTAGAGAGTCTGTACTGCAACCTCTTTCCACGGGAAGTAAGCAACAAAGTATAGGATTGAATGGAACATATAAAATATGAGCATCACTGGAGAACAGAAAGGAATGAGTCTAATTCACACAGTGTGGGAATACCAGAAAAGCTATTACTGATATATTAAACAAAACAAATGTTTAAAAAAATTTTCCTTTAAAATGGGAAATCTAGCAAACATGTTCTTCAGGCGAGCACATGGTTCAGTGAATGTGACACATCACGTACAGTACTTAACTGACATATATGTATGGCTTGTCAGAAAAGCTGCATGTTTCAGACTGAGATGTCATGAAGTATGCATGTAAAGAATGTGTAAGTAATATAAATAACAAAGAAGTCTTATTATTAATGCTACATATTCTAAATAATCAACATACTCTTGGAATAAAAGAATAGAATAGAACAGGATAGATAACAGATATTTTTAAAACTGCAAACAGAAATGTAAAATTGTCCGGTTGGAAGACAGCCTTCTGATGATGGCCAAATCTGATCAAAATACATGAAGGTTTTGATAGTAAATTGCATATGTACATAAATATTGTACTTTGATGATTGTGGCTTGCTTTGGTGTGTTCATCTTATTAGCATTTTATATGTGGCTTGCCATAAACATAAAATAAATGTAACATGTCACAAAAAAGGGGGGGGGGGGGGGGAAGGAAAAATGAAGACAGTTCTAATTCAGACTGATTGACCCAAGGATGTGTTATTCCAGCCATGGAGGCAAAACATTTATTTGACCTTAGTCATCGCTATGAACTTAGTCAACAGATGGAAGTCAAATAGTTATTTCACACCATGTCAGATGTAGTATTCTCATAAAGAAGTTTGGTGATGGAGGGACAATTACTGTTCAGTTCTTGGCAGAGGTGGTGTTATTTCTCTTTCCTAGTGCATCCACACAAGTTATTGGGCCCACAGTCTCATGTCCAATGGGTAATAAGGGCTCTTTATCCAGAGGTAAATTGGGTACATTTTGAAACTGATTACTCATTGCCAGTGAGTGCCAAGGAGATGAATTTATGTAGATTTACCTCATATCTCCTACGAGTTTGTGCTCTAATGTTTATGCGCAGGGATCACCTCACCTTAACTTTTCCAAAACTATTCTGATGTGTTTGGTTTACTGTATGTAGTTATTTTAGTTGACAAAATCAACTAGTGTGCGAAATGGTGAGTATAAATTCATGAAATAAATTTATAAAACATTCAGATTCTCTTATATGCTGAGCCTTTGTTAGCAAATGAAATTACTTGCTGTCTCAGTTTTTTATAAGCAATGTTTAAATTGACATATTAGTGTTTTGTTGGTGACAGTAAAAGTTATATTTTTCGTTTTCTTAATGTGATTTTATATTTAATTTCAGGTAGTGCAGTCATCATACCAGTACTTCACCATGATCAAAGCAGTGCATAGCGAAGGTACTGACTGATACCTTTCATCAAGAGTAATGATACCATATATATGTATTTTGCATTTTGAAGCACAGTCTGTTTGCTGCAAATCTGATGCAGACAACCTGCAATTTGGAGAAACAATGGAAAGGAGAATTTGTTATGGTATCTGGTAAATTACAGTGAAAGTACATACATATATCACCATAACCAGTAATGCCACCACCGTCAGTAACACCACCACAGCCACCACCACTATTGATGCTGCTATTGTTGTTATTTTTATTGTTATGATTTTTATAATTTTACTATGACACTACTGTTTTCCTCGCTACACCTACTGATAGAAGAGGTTTCACTAAGTGAACTGAAGGCTACTGTTATTATTATACACATTTCTGATTATTTTAATGGTTTAAAGCCCAGTGGTAACTGCAAGTACCACATGCTGTAGACATTTAAAAACTCTACATTTTTCCACACAGGAATTGTTTGTTGGGTATGATTCTCCCAATCATAATTTTTATTTTCTTTGTAATGGAGACACTTTGATCTCTACAAGGCAAGAGCTGATTTTTTGTAGATCATTTATACTAATTTCAATCTTAAATGGGATGAGGTGTATTCTAGTATTAATGATGACAAGGGCTGTGAAGTTCTTTAATTAGATAATGATTCCATGCAGAACTGGTGTTTGGAAAATCATATGAAACTTAGCATAGGTAACAGTGTGATAGTATTCTTTACTTGTAAAATGAACTTATTCTGAGATTTTGATAATGGGCAAAATCCGATTGAAATACCATAGTAATAATCATACTGCAGTTAATTAAGAACTATTAGTGTGACACAATCCCATTTTATGTCAAACTTCTTGAAATCCTGTTGATGTGTTAGTGGTAACATCACTATTGCAGTGACCACATTTTTCCTCCTATTTGAAAATTTTAAATATGGTACATTACATTAAGTCTCCTTTAAACTGTTAATAGCCTTGTAGTTTTGTGTAGCACTCATGTGTAACAAAATGTTTATTAGACGTGTGTTGCCTAGAACTCCATTGCCTAGGTGGATTTGTCTAAACTTGAGTGAACTGAAAGAAAATTTGCAGCGTTGTATTATAACAGAATTGTAAATTGCACACTTGGCAATAAATATGAAGTTCTATTAGTAAAAGTGAATCTCTCATCACTGCATTCTAGACAATTGCATCTGGATGTCCTCTACTTCATCAGTATTCTTATATAAATATGAAGTTATATTAGTAAAACACGAATCTGTCATCACTGCATTCCAGGCAATGGCATCTGGATGTCCTTTACTTTATCAACATACTGGCATTAACAAAGAGAAGGAACTGTTTACTGTCATGGTGACCCTTTTCCACAGGAACAAAGAGATACTTACCTCAGCACTGTCCTGGAACAAGTTAGTGTGCAAGTATAATTTAATAATATAAAATAAGAGACGTTATGTGAAGTATGTGCCTCGTGTCATTATGGTTGATAATGCACTACACTGCATAATAAAATGTAGTGTTCAGCAAATAATGTCAAGATTACAAAATCAAGAAAGAAATAATTGACAGGGCATGTAGCATACATGGGAGGTTTCAGGCATTATATGCTATTTAGGTCAGAGAAACTGAATGGAAGAGAAAGCAGTTCACTAACTTGTTCACAACTCGTTGGAAGAGATTAGCTGGGGGCCTAGACATAGATGGAAGATATTAACATAATCTTGCATAAAGTGTGATGTTCCTGGTGGGTTTGATCTGGCTTGGGGCACTTGTAAACCCATGCTCTATGTTATTTGGGAACCTTCTGTACTTGTTGGACGACTGCTTGCTTTACAAGAGGGCAGAGCTGTGAGCTGGATGACAAAGGCATCATTCATCAATTTCAGATGGGGAAAAGTTTTCTCTCAGCTTCAAAGCCTCCAGACAACCTCTCTGAGGCCAGCCCAGCCTCCTATTCAGTCCGTGCTCAGGGTAGAGTGACTGGACCAGGAAGCCAACTACTAATATCAGTATAATACTAGGGAAAGAATATGTGGAGCTGTATGTGCTTTATCTTCATATCACCTTGTGACTGCACTGTGGGGTGCTGATTGGAACATGGAGAGAGCTTTACCTCATGTGAAGTGTTTTCATGTTAATCAGTTGTATTGCTCATAGCACAAACTGTTATGTGAACAATGGGGGATGGATTACCATTTAAAATCATGTACTTGTTCATGGGCAACAGTGACAAGATGCCATTCCAATTGATGAAGAATGGCCATGTGGTGGCTGTCTGTGCCCATTGTTGGCTAGGACCTCAGTGACTTCTGATTGAACTTGTATTCTCTGGTACAGGATTTGAGGTGCTCACAGTGGTGAGAATTTATAATACTGGCTGGGTCAGGACACAGCATAGTCTGGTACATGGTTATAAATGTTTTGAAGGACCATTCTGGCCCTGTCTTTGCAAGCAGTCGGAAGATGGAGGCAGTATGTCCTGACCGAAACATCGGTACCCACCAGGCAGACTACACAGTTCCTTAATTCGGAAGACTATAATTTTGAATCTTAATATTCTGCATTTTTCATGCATTGTATCACTATTACAAAACGACTGAATATATGCATTAGGCAATAAATAACCACATTATTTTGCACTATATTTTGATTCAAGCAGTACTACGTCGGAAAAAAATAATGTAAAATAATATTTCCTAACAAGTTTATTTAGTCGGTTTGTAATAATTTCGAAGTTCGCTGTTTTTTAGTGCCAGTATGAGTGGAGTTGCAAGCAGACGATAAGACAGGGCAGGAGGCAACTGCATAGTTCCATAAGCTACCACCAGGAGCATGCTTTACTCACAGGCAGTGAGCTATGCCGGCGACGGACAGGCGCCGTACTTTGGCGTTGCCACGGAGTTTCAAATCTCTGGAATAAACAAAATCTGTAATCCGTGGTGTTGCATGTCTGCCGGTACGCAGGGCGCTATAATTTCACTCGGCTGCGCTATAGTAGTAGTAGCAGCAGCAGCAGCAGCAGCAGTAGTAGTAGTAGTAGTAGTAGTAGTAGTCGTAGTAGTCGAAAAAGTAGCATTCTCAGCTCCATGCTCTCTCTCATCAGTAACTCGCGCTATGCAGGTTGCGTGGATGGTCCCTGGTTGTGTGACACAAATGGGAGTTGGTACGTGGAGTATCTCCCACCTACAGATCATAAGTGGTGGGGATTGGCGTAACAAAGCCGCGTAGATAGATAATCTGTGGTGTAGATAGACAACTATGGCGTCTGTGCGGTCGAGATACCAGATGATCTGTGCATTCGAGGTTGGCAATCCTAATAGAAGTTAGGAGCGTGAGCTTGTGTGAAGTGTTTGGAAGTTTGACGTCTCGCGTCAGAATTGGGACAAGAATGGCGGAGCAGTTCGTGGGATATGCAGTGTCTGTTACTTGTCATAATGACCTCGGGTCATATCAGGGTCAGATTTGTAACGTAGATCCAAAAGAACAAACCATAACTCTGAAAAAAGCATTTAAAAATGGAATTCCGTGTCAGGTTTCGCAGATTACGTTGAGGTGAGCGTAGTGCACATGAAATATTCGGAAGGTTCATAAAAGTGTATGTTTTATTACTGGTGTATGCATGGCTAGTAGCAGACGCAAATACGTTACAGTTGTAGCGCGTGCTAAACAGTTGCGTACGCCGTGCCGAGTGTCTGTAACGATAAATTTTGTCGTGAACCGCTAGTTAAAACTCTCTTATTCACTTGCCATTTGACGTAAAATTGATAGTGTCCAGTCACGACAGATGCTGAGAGAAGAGGTTCATACAGTCGGTACAAGACACAGACATGACCTTCGCAGACAGTTTGCTAAGTTGACACTGACGGAAAGGAATGCGCCATGTGGGGATAAAACTCTACAATTTTCCCCAGAAAATTACCGCAAATGTTAACAAACAGTGAACGGTTCATTTTGAAGAATTCTTTTTGCTTTGAACTTTGTACGTTGTTAATTACGTTATAGGTTAATAGAAAGTATTTGTGAGGCTGATGGTATAGTTTGTGTTGTGTATACTTTTACATATTTGAGTAAAAAATGTGTGTGAATATTTTCAGTATACATTCAGACTATTTGTGTGGGATTTGTATGTATGGTAATTTATATGGTAGGTTATATTTCTGCAGAACAGTTCCTTTCTCTTAAAAATTCGGAATAATAAGTATTATCTTGGAGACCTGACATATCAGACACAGGTTGTAACTATTTCAGTGTTCTTTGTAGCTCAAAAGTGATGTCTAACTGCCGTGGTGCTGACTTTGAGCTTTGGTGAATGTTTTCCACAAGAAATAATGGTGAATGTTTGATGCAGCTTTATTAGCAGCAGCAGTGCTGCTGTTGGTAATGCTTCTACTTCTACCACCACTGCCATCACTACTGCGGGTTTGTGGGTGGCTGTATTATTTCAAAGTTTGTAGAGGCTAAGTGTTTGCATGTGATCTTGGGGTCTTACGTGTTTCAGAGGTGCAGACATAGAAAATCTTTCAATAATTGAAACAGCTGCAGACGCAGTTGTAGCCAGTCCATCTGCCAGTACAGTAGCTGTTACCAAGCCAGTAGCTAAGCGTGCTGGTCGTTCTGTTAGTGAGAGTTTGTCTACCATTAAAGGGACTCAGCTCAGAGATTCTCCTCGTAAACCTGTAGAAGACTGCAGCATACGTATACCCAGTGGTCTGTATCATTACATTGGAAATATGTGTATACACTGAAACCTGTTTGCAAAGTATGGTACCCCCATATTGTTGGACTTTGTTAATTACATGTTCTTAAAATGTAATCATTGTAACACATAGTTCATTTATTTATCTTTTTTGTGATCTCAGCACTATTTACAAATGATTTTGTAAATATATCTCTAGTCTTGGAATTAACTCTAAAACAGTATTTAAATTTTTTCAAATATAAATCAGTGACTTTTCTGTGTATGTGCTGCAATTGAACAGGTTTTGTATATGTCAAACTAAATATAATACTTTGCTTTTCACAGTTAGTGAAATGAGTAAAAACAGTGAGATTTAATGTACTAGACCAGTAGTGTGTTGACTGTGCAGAAATACATCTAGTTTCTTGGATGTTTATGGAAGTCTGTTTTTTCATTACTGTGACAGTGTTGCCACCTTCTATACGAACAGTATGGCTTGAGCCAGGGCTGTGGAGTTGGAGTCGGAAGGAATTTTGGTGGAGTCAGAGTCAGCAAAAATGTACCGACTCTGACCTCACTATAAAGTCTTAAATAGATACTAGCTACAACAACCGTCAGACTTACACATAAATGTACGTTGTCAGTCTAAAAAGTAGTCTGATGATTCACATGGTGGTGATGAAATGTCTGATGATAACATTTACCATTTTAGTAGGTGTACCATTATTAACACATACTGAGCTTTCATGAAGGAGTTGTAGTGGGAGATTTAAAAATTGAGGAGTTGTATTTGGAGGTTGTGTGTAGTGACTCCACAGCCCGGATTTGAACACATGAAGCGCAATATGGACCCCACAGCAAATAGGAACAGCAGCAATTGCTGTACAGCCTGCTGTCTTGTGAAATAGTCTGAATGTAGAGTGATGCATGATGTCATTTTAAAAATGCCGCTGTACTGTATAAGTATACAAGCCTTTAAAATGATAAGGAGTCATTTTTAAACAGGAGTTTATTCTGCCAGATGGCTCATCCCAAAAATTATTCTGTACTTCATTATAGAGTCAAAATAAACAGGGTTGGAGCTCATTATTGTTTTAGTATGAAAGATTATTGCAACTGCATAATATGCAGTATCAAACTTTGGAATAATTTGATAAGTATCATCCTTCCAAAATCAGTGATCATCACAACATAAACCAAGAACCTTTGTATCTGGCAGTTTTGTGCGTGCTTTTCGTTATATCCAGTACATAATTTTGTTGTTTATTCTATCTAGATTTGGGGCTAGATTTGCTTTTTTGTAAAAATCATGATTTTTACTAGAAATTGTGACACAAAGTGTCATCAGTGAATGTTATGCATTGTGATACAGTATTTATAAACAGAAAGATTATTTATGTATTTTCAAGTCTTGTGGGATGTTACATAATTTTAACTGGTAAATTGTTACTGGTTTTGGAGGAGTGTACTGTCCCCATTTTCAGGGTCAAGCAGTCCAAGATGCAAGGACTATGATGCGTCAGTAACTATTTACCAGTTGATGCAGGACAGTATGATTGTAAAAAGAGAGATTTTATTACTGTAAGAAGTATGATGTAGTTCTGTGCATGGCTGCATGTTTTGAGATGTACCATATCTACAATCTGGAGGGAACTATCCAACTCTGATTCACATAGGAGAAAATGGAAGTTTTTTCATTTCAGTGTAGAGGCACTTTGTAACTTGCAAAAGTAAAATTTAAATACCCTTAAATATTCATTGCCACATTGAAGAGTTAATATTTAAAACACAAGGTAGACGTACAGTAAAATATGTAAGAATTGTGTCATTTATAGTTTTTATTTGTGTAATAATGTTAGTTGCATTTTTTGACACCAACATTCTTTCCATTTTACAGAATGTTTATTAGACTAACTTGATTTTCTTTAGTGTGTGATGTCAGTCGTACACCAAGCAAGAAGGACAGATTTCGGCAGCGGTGGTCTGAGAGAGACGAAGCATGTTTTGGAACACCAATAGATAATATCTTGGAACAAGATTTTGATTTTGAAAAGAACCTGGCATTGTTTAATAAGCAGGTCAGTGATTTTTTAAGAACCATCGTAATAGCCTGATACGGAATTCACGTTTATGTTTACATTGGTTTAAACTGTGAGTTGGTGACATTGAGAATGAAGATTTAAGTTTTATTTAGTATCGAGGGGTTCTGGAAATAAATCATAAAGCCTACTTCCCTACTGAACAAGTTTTCTAACAGTACAAGCTTGTGATGCTTAGGTCACATTAGGTACTGTAAATTTATAATACAACAGGAACATGCACGTAGTCTGAGTTCATTTTAATTGAGTCAGAATTTTTGTTGTGTACCATTTTAAATATGTTGCAGTTTGTCACTGTTTTATTTTTGGGAAGATCTCATTACTTAAGCACAGGTTTTATTTTTGTAAGTCTGTCAAACATAATCTGAGTTTAACGCTTGGCATGCTTGTAATTGCAGACCTATAAAACAATATTTCATTCAGGATTTGTAGATATGTTTGTGATCTGTCTGTAGCCCAGATTTCATGTGCCTCTTTACAGTGGTTCATTAGTTACTGCCATGGAATGTGAAGTTAAATACATTTTCTTTGTAGCTGCCAGTTTGTTTTATGTTCTGTGAAAGAATTCTGTAACAAAAGTTGCAGGCATTTTGAGGATTTATTACAGCATGTAGCTTCAGGAACCTAGATTGAGTTGTGCTAGAGTCAGTCCCATTTCATGTGTTTTGTGTGCCTGCCAAGTTATTACTGATTGTAAAAAATTATAATATACAAGTCCGGGAGTGCATTGAGTGTGGTATGTCAGATTTTGTGGAAATTGGTTTAGAAGACAAAAGGGACAGGCATGCGCACAGACAGACAGACAGACACACACACACACACAGCATAATGATGTTATTAGCATACATTATCCCATTAAGGAATGGAAATACAAGGTGTGCTGTTAAATAACAAAGACTAGTTTCAGAAAAGTAATTAATGACGTGGTTATCCCCTTGCCAAATAATTTCTATCAGACACAACACGCCACTTTGTTATAAGCCATGGAGGACTCAAAGCATCTGCACTGAATTAATCATTTAGCTTCAGGGCTGGACATTTAAATTTTAGCCCACTTTTATGTAAAACATGAATAGTTTATGAACCAAAAAAGATAATATTATGAAATATGCAACATTTTGTGGTGAAAACAATGGAGATTGTGCAGCGTGTCATAAAAAATTCAGTAAGCATATTTGTTGCAAAAATATATGTTATGGTCAATGGGTGGTAGCAGTATGATTGGTGGCTGAAGATTAAGACGGACATTTCAGCAGTTTTGTAAAATTTCATTTGGTGTGATGTACTTGAGTTATAATGAATGGAAGAATATATTGAGTGGTATGAAAACCATTTACAGGCTGTCTATGATGAGATAAATGCACAAAGACCTGACATTGTTCGTCATGTAGACACAAGCAGGCGCTCACAGAAATATCGCCATGATGAGAATGTGATTGCAAGTACTCCAGCCATGTACAGGCAGGTGGTGGTGCCTGCACCTGGTGTGAAGGAATATGTCACTGGTAAGGACTTACTTGCATTTGCATGTGTTGTTTGTGAGACTGAGGTTATATTGGACATGTAGCCTGGCATGTTCAGGGCTGTCTGAAGTTGTGCATTCTTGCCAGAGTGAAACAAACACACCCTGTTACGGTGAATGCAGATCAGTTGTACTTGCCTTTGCTGTAAGTGTCTGCATTAACCCTAAATGTTTTTTTCACATAGACCAGTGTGCACATCTCCATGTGATCATTTTCATATCAGGCAAACTGTTTCTTTAAGACTTTCATATATTTACACCTAATTCTTATTCTTTTATGAACTAATTGTCGGTTTCCACTTCATAATCCTGTCTGAATGTCTCAGAATTTGTGGGTGGTCATACCTTTAGGGGATCCCCAGTATGAGGTGACTAGTTGTTCTGATAATTTGTATGTGTGTGTTTCCCTGAGCCCTTTCAGGTAAGTGCAGCTTAGTACATTGACACAGGCCATGACAGCATGGCCCCACACACTCAGATCACGCCTCATAATCATCATGCCATCTGTTGTCTTATGTTACGTAACATATGGTATTTTTAAATTTTCTCTTTGGTCTTATTTCACTATCTTTTCATGTGCTGACACTTCAGTCGAATTAACTATTTATTATCAGCTTAAATGGAAACATTGACTAAGATATTTTTAAAAATATATTTTTTGAAGGCAGAAGTGTGCTGTGGTTGGCTGGAAGAGTCGAAGGGTATTTCAAAGTCTGTATTCCTTACAGTTAGTACATACATTATGAAGATGTTCCCTCCTCACCAACTTGGTGTATAATTGTAGACTGTAATTTTTAATAAAATGTTCCATTATATACAGTAGTTTGTGTCATTACTTATGTCGATCAATTTGAATAGCATTAATTTTGTGATGGTTTTTCATTCATTTTCTTATAGTAACTGTGTTCTTTATTAGATGATGGCTTAGTAATTCCAAGCATAATGCCAGACCTGCACCACCAGTTGCTGTTGGTTGCTGAGCGGCTGGGTTTAACTGAAGAACGCCAAGCTGAGCTGATGGGAAGAGCTGCTACTGAAATGGCCCTGCATTTACTTGGTGGTGGACACAGGTAAGCAGAAAGTAAAGATAATTTGTTTGATCCAATCACAGTACAGTAGTCTTGACTTTTGGCCAGGATACTGGCTGTTTTGTTTGTGGATTTTCATGGATTCTCAATTCTCAGGTAAATTCTGGGATATCATCTTGAAATAAGTAAAGAAGTAATGACCAGTTGCGAACTTATTATGCATAATTATTTTGTTATTTGTAATTCACTGCTGCCTGATATAAGCAGTTGACTCATTGTTATTAAATAACTCAAGAAATAAAGAACATTACGAGTGTGACTTCTTTTCAAGCGATTCAAGTAATTTGGGAATCTTACAGAAAGAGTGGGTATAGTGTGCATTTTGACTGTTACGGAACTAGTGTTTTGTATCATGTCCCCTACTTTATGTGGGCTTTGAAAGTCACACAAAGCTCAGATGAATTGGAAAAAGCTTGTCCTGAAATTGTGAATTAGATGTTTAATGGTGAACTTTTGTTATGCAGACTAAATCCACACAATGTCCACCAGTGGCCAACTGTTGTTGCCCTTTGTGGCTCACATCGGCAGGGGGCTGTTGCAGTAAATTGTGCTCGCCAGTTAGCTAGTCATGGAGTCAAAACAGTTGTCTTTCTGTTAGATCCAACTCATTTGACAACATATCTTACCCATGAAGTAGCACTCTTCAGGTATACCAACAATAAACTTATCACCACTGTTCAAGGTAAGAGTTAATAACTTGTTTCTGTATGTCACTTTTTTGCTGGCAGTACTTCCAGTAGGAACATCACTCTTTGTAGCAAGATGAATATTGCCTGTGAACGTGCCTGCGGAAATTTATTTCACTGGAGGTGAATTAAATATTACATGGTGAGGATGTATAATTTGCCACATATTCTGTGGGTTCAGAAATGCTGGACATCAAAGGCACAAACTTCGAAGGTTACATGACCAGAGAAACGGTAACTGATTTTTACTAATACATGTCATAAAATATTTGTTTGGTTTGATGACGCTAGTGATAAACTGCTTAATTGTGTAACATCTGTTGATCAACACGGATTGATTTGTGTGCAAGAAAATACATAACGTGTCAGCTATTGATGAGATGAGTACATGAAATTCTTTTTAGAGCAGTCTGCATATTTGGCAGAACAGTTCTGTCCATAACGCACAGCATGCTATTTCCATGATACTGAAGTAGCTACAAAATTTTAGACAAAAGTCTTCAAATTTCTATTAGAATCTTGAATCTTGGGCTATTTAATAATGTTTCTTGAGCTGTTTTATGTGTTCGTTTGCATTGTGTATGCTATTCCTTGTGTCCACTTCTGAATCAGTACTGCATTCTGTTCCACTTTTATTCACATTAAATTCCCTGTTATGTAATTTTACAGACTTACCAACAGTTGCAGTAGACTTGATTGTGTTGGCATTAGCAGATGAACTGGGAAGTCACTTACACCAGGCTCGATACAGGGCAGCAGCAGAATGGGCTAATGAGAATCGTGCCCCTGTGCTGGCACTGGATCCACCTCCAGCTGGTACTCCAGGAGTTGACACCAAGTTTTCTCTTGTCTCTGTCCTGCCCCTTGCTCATAGCCTTGACAATGGCAAGTTGTATCTTTGTAACCTAGCATTTCCACAGCAAGTCTTCAAAGAGGTTGGAATCAAGTATAGCTCCCCATTTGGGCCAAAATTTGTTATTCCTCTTCATCCTAATGATACCTAGTATGGATATTGTACATAGCTGTTCTTGCATACAGATATGCTTTCAGGGTAAAGGCAGTGTCTTGGTATACCATTAACATTGAGGAGGCATGAAGAACTGTTATACATTTGGAGTTTTGGAAGTTTGATAATATTGGAAGGATTTTAGATATTTTAATGTTGCTACCGCATTGATACAGTATTATGTTACTGTTGCTTCAGTAGGACATGAATATCGTAAATTGAACAGATGTTTTCAGAAGGTTGGGTTATTTTGCTACATGCAGTGTAGTATCTGTATTGATGTTTTGTTTGGTTGTGACTTCACATACAAATGTTGGTTTTTGCATTGTACAGTGATGTAAGTTCCTGCCTTCAGATGTGATATTGACTTGAAAGGATTTCAGTGGGAGTTATGGTTGTGAGTCATGGTAATGCATAAAGGGCCTTGGGAAGTGTCAGCACATGTATTCAGTGTTATGCTCAAGACTGTTTCTGTGGTTACAGATGATTGTCCAGTTGCTTTGGTAAGTGATTGCACACAAGTGGCTTATGACACCCATAACTACCTGTAACAGTAATCACCTTTCCACCTATATTTGAGCATGTGTTGAATATGCCGCTGTGTTCTGTTTTACCAAGATAATCTACAGAGTACAATTTAGAGGTGTGGATTGATTGCATTGGCCATAGTTTCTGTTCAGATATTGCTAAATGAGAATTTTGGAAAATATGTAATGTGTGAAAAGTGATGGCATGGATGTTTTATGCATATGTTTTAATAAAATAGGAAAGCTAGTTAGTAAATTTGTATGTGCATTACCCGTTATGCACATGTAAAATGGTTCAATGTTTATAGCCTAAAAGTTACCATATTTTGAACACTGATCATTTTCATTTAATTGATTTGCTAGTCACTGTGTTATCTGGAAGTTCTGCTCTGTCCTGTGTGAAGTCTGGAATGAATTTTAATGTTCCATAATACAGGTGAGTAGAAAGATCAAACATTTTCCGTGCAAAATATTTACTTGTGTAGCAAATTGTTGATTATAATAAATTTTATGTTTTAATGAATAGCTCATCCAATCAGTACAGTGCTTGGATGAAGTACTGAGAGCAATCAAATGGTTCTATATAATGTGAGACAATATGACAGATGTAACTATTAGTGTGGAAATAGTGTCATCTTTACACACACTGGCCAGTGGTAGAAAGAAAGTAAGGACTAGAAATGTTAAAGTCAGAAACATTAAAGATAACTGATCAACGGACTGTCATTATTTAAGTGTTATAAAAACACAAGCAATAATAAAGCAATAACAGTAATATAAAAATTGTGTGCTTGGGGCACAGTATGTAACTTGTATCACTCCATGTTGAGGACTAAAGGTCATAAATTGTTTTGCCAGGTTGTGCCAGAATTATTTCTACAGAAGCACATATTTTGATAAGTGAAGTAGACAAAAAATGTGCTCTTATTAAGACATGTGAATTGCACAGATGTTGAAGTTTGTTCTTACAGACCTTCATTTGTCACAATAAAGTATGTTTCTTAAGGGCTTTTAGAAAATCTTGTATAAATTTTAGAACAATAATTGCGCTGTTAAAAAACAAAGCATGTGGCAGTTTCATTGACTGTTGAACATAAAAATGCCACAGTAGGGGGTGGCTGAATTGGATTCTCAAGAAGGAATCATCATCACATTCTATAGGGGACATTCCTTTTACCTGCCAGACATTTCAAGGGAGTTCGCATATTGTAAGAACATACCTAAAATGATTAGTTGAAAGTTGTCATACTTCAAGTTTGTGACATAGAGTGGAGTGTCCATTTAACATTGTGATTTTAGGGGTCCATTGCAATGTCTGTCTTCTCACTTGCGTTTAATTTTCTTTGTACATTTTTTCATCAGTTTAATGTTAAAAGATAATAGAGAAACATGCATAGTTATTTTATGGTATGAGTTTCAGTTTTAGAGAGTGAAATGTTCGAGTTGTTGATAATAAGAATATGCTTGTGGCAGAATGTTTATGTGTGTGAGTGTGTGTTTTTAAATTATTATCAGGTCAAAATTTTTAAGTATAAGTATAGTGCAGGTACTTAATTGAACCATTCTCTTGTCTTGAATGGGTACTGTATATTTTGGAACAGTGTTTTTTTTTAATTTTTGCAAGTGGTTTGAGGAACACAGTTGTACCTTTGACATGTAATAACACATGTATCCAAGCTTTAAAGGCAGTTTATCTTGTTTATAAGATTCTGTGCCACTGATGGTGGGTATGTTGAGTCATTAAATTCAAGCAAAAGGCTTTTAATTTACATTTTATATTGCCCCACCATGCTGGATAGTAGGATTGTTGAAAATAATGTGTATCCTCTTCCTTCCTATCCCACTTACATATTTTGTGAGCTAATATAACATACTCCTTGCATCTGTATTTTATGTACTTCGTTAATAAAGTAATTTATCAGGAGGAGATATGGGGTCTGTTATACTTAATATTATAAATGTTCTGTGCAGTCTTCTTTCAACAACTTGCACTTTTATTTCGCCTACTACTGCACATAATGTTTTATGCTTGTACTGTTTCTCCTGTATGTTTCTGCTGTTACTTCCAGCCATTATAGAGCTAACATCCAACAATCCACACAGCATGCAGTCCATATTTGAATGGCAAGTCATACACTCAATGCCTTCATAGTCATTAACACAAGTGTGGGGTTAAAGTTACAATACAATAAACCGGAGTAATGAATAAAAATCCAATATGTTGTGCATAAAATATTTGTAAAGTATATAAAAATTATGTATATATAAAATGTCTTACATGTCTATATCCAAACATCAGTCTTGACCCACCTGCATTTATTTGTGGGGTGTAACCTGTAATATTATGCAATTCATAGTAATGTAATAATTATAAAATTATTAATGAGTACATTTAAAATTTGAAATCTATTGCTTTTTTCATGTCATTAAATCACGTCATGTTTTGCATACCCCTGGCTGCAGTATTTCAAGTGATTCACCCCGTGGCCAGCTCTGTGCTGGGCGGTATAAACAGGTGGGCGCTGATCGCTATCGTGTTTTCTGTTGTGTTTGCATATTAGGCTGGCATATTGTGCGGTATGTTATATAATGGATTCATCTCACCAATGTTTTGTTCTTTGATTGGTAAGCCCTTTTGTTGATACATCTGTACATAATAGGCCTCTAAACAATTCATACGGGTCCCTTTCCTGGCTGGAGTAAGCAGTTCCATTGTTTTTTAAACAGGCCTGTATTGATGGTGCTGATTAGGGATATGTACAGTGTATGCTGATTGTGGATTATTAGTCTTTATATATCTTGTATGTTCTTGGAATCTTAAATTTAGGTCTCTTCCAGTCTGGCATACATATGCTTTGTTATAAGTGTGGCACTTAATCTTATAAATTCCACTATTTTGGAATTTGTCCTGCTTCCTTTGTTTGTTGTGTAGTAAGTTGTATATTGTATTAGAAGTGAGGAACGATATCTTAATATTCCTGTTTTGGAATAGGTTGGTGATTTTCCATATGAGGGGGCTATGGTATGTAAAGAAGTACAGATATTAGTAGGATGAATCTGCATATGATTTGAGTGTTTGTGCAGTTTTGTGCAATTTGTAGTATTACCTTTACAAAGGTAATACTACAAACTGTACAAAACAATGGATTTCCTCCACACATAATACCTCACCTGAATGGTAAAATACAAGAACTATGTACATGCAGATGACAGTATAATATGGCACAGAAAAGATGCGATTTGCTTGCTGGATGATTAATGCAAGAATTGAGACACTCATAATGCTTTATACGTACTGCTTTTCTGCAGCAGCAATTGTTTTGCGACCGCTCCTCAATGTTACGTTGTAATACATCTCCTGTCTTGCTTCTTTCACAACAAGTTAGGCAATGTATGTATAACGTAACACTGTGGTGCTTTTGCGTAAGCATTGTAATGGAAAAGCAACTGTGTATTTTGTTTTTCCCCCCACATTATCTCATAAAGGGCACAGTTTTCGGGAAAAAACTTACTGAAAATAAAATGTGTTTCCATTTTTCTCAACAACCTTTGCCTGAAACAGTTCTCATACTGAAAAGAATTCAGAGAGATTGTCATCAATGTACATAAGTCTTCATGTGAAGACCTGTTATTATTTTCAGATTTTAATGAAATTTGAATTTTATCGATAGATTTTCGGGCAATTCTCAAATTTCATGAGAATCCGTGCAGTGGGAGCTGAATTATTGCATGCAGGGGGACGTACGCGACGAAGCTATTGGTTGCTTTGCGCAATTTTGCGAACGCACCGAAAGACGGTGATCGAGCGGAACGTGACCTTGGTATGTGTCACATGGTTAGTTACAGTAGAGCGAAGTGATAGCGTGTGTGGATGGTGCATAGTGCAGTACGGTTCGTGTACTATGTAGCGCTGTGGTGTATGGTGAATGATTTAGGTTCTTGAAAACAGCATGACACAGTGGCGGTAACTGTAAATTCCGAAGATGTCAAGCACACTGCAAGTAACTACAGGGGCCCCAGTGCCACCCCCACGGAGACGGCACTCCTGGTCCAGCAGACGACGGTCAAGTGTGATTGCAATACCGAATACTCATAGAGCGTCGCTTTATGGACCTCTAGAAACGGTAAAAGAATTCTGTGTGTTCGCTATGTGTACGTGTACTTCTCACAGTCCAGTATGGGTTCATGTTATCATTGGTCGGATTTTTTAAACGCCCGTTAAATTGAGGCATCAAACGATATAGTCTGTAATTATGAATTTCGGTAAGGTTAAACGTTTATGTAAGAGTTCAAAGAAATGGGCCATTTAATCATATCGTCCGGCTTTGGGATCGCGAAGAGCGATAAGAAGCACGATAATGGATCTAGTATGATCTGTCTAATGGACAGTTTGACAAGTGATGACGTCTGGTCGGTACGATAATGGTTAAGAGCGTTGGGAATGAGTGGGGATCAGAGGGCCATATAAGGCAAGCCGTAAGATATTATTGATTTTTAGATTAATTTATCGGATTAAATGAGTGAAATGGCAAAATTTGTGTACGTTTTAGAAGTTTTGAGACATTGAATTGACTCGCAACGTTTCGAAATGGTGGTCGGTTTTGGTTTGGGGACCGTTCAGCCAAGGAGTATCCTTATCATTATATCTTTGTAAAAGGGGATGGGAACTTGGTCATTTTAGAATAATATAAATGCCGTTTGACAATACTGGTAGTAATTTGATGGCCGGAAGAAATGTGTACGGTTATATGCCATCGGTTGGAAGTGATGAACATGTAAGTGTCGACGTCTGCTGTGACAAGTGAGCATAATATACTTCGCAGAAACGTGTGCAGTTAATTTTATCTGTTGGTTGATCATGAAAAGGAGTGTTCAGGCCATTTCTTCAGACATGTTTTTTGCTCTCATTTTTCACATCAGGGTTTTACAGTGTTTATGAGTGCTTGATAGCACCCAACATTTACTGTCAACTCTACGGAGCAACATTCTTCTTGAGAAGATACTAGGTCCTCGGCTAGTGAAGAAATACCTTGCCTTTGGTGGAACCCGAACGTTCATCACTCTGTTTACAACGACCCACGCGTGTTTCTCGCCTGAGCCAGACGTATCAAGTTAACCTTCCCAACCTATGTCTTTAAGATCCATTTTAATATTATGCTCCAATCTACACCTAGGTCTTCCAAGCAGGCTCTTACCTTCAGGGTTTTCACCTCAAACCTTGAGTGTATTTCTCTTGCCTTCCAATTTCTGCGACATGCCCCATCCACCTCATACTCTTCTGATTTGATCACCCTAATATTTAATGATGAGTAAATATTATGAAGCTTCTCATTGTGCAGTTTTATCCAGCCTCGTGTTACTTAGATCTTATGTCAAAATGTATTCCTCAGAACCCTGTTCTTGAAACCCCAAGTCTACATGTTTACTGTAATTTGAGACACCAAATTTGTTACCAGAATAAAACAGCAGGCAGAATTATACTTCTGTATATTTCAATACTTATGTTTTTAGGTGGCACACAGGATGCTCTTGATTGCTTCATGAATACGTTTTTATGTATTAGTGTTGTTCCCAAGGACGCGAACATTGCCACATTTATGGAGGGTATGTTTGTTATCTTTATGTTGTGACATTGTCCTTCATTTTATTGATAGAACATGAACATACTTAGCTCCTTTCTCAGAATTTACTTACTAGGTCAGCCTCCTTACTTGCAACTAATAATTCTGGTGCTTCCCTTTTCATTATTTACGTGTATTACAACTAACTTAACGTCATCAGTATAGACCAGAAGTAGATGTGTCTTGTTAAAGAAAAAGTATTAACAGTACATTGTTAGTACAGTTAATTCAATTCAGTTTACGCAGGTACGTGGATAGAGCACAATTAAACACCAAACAACAACAAAGCAGAAACAAGGTGAGGGCAGTGTGTATTCCTACTGAACACTTGATTATGATGATGATGATGATGATATAAACCAGAAACACCAGTTTAATTAAAGATAAGAAAACAATGTAATAATAACAATACAGAGCAAAATTATTTGTACCTTATTAATAGCAATTTTTTTCCCATGGCTCAACAGTCCCTAGTGGGCCAGAGCCTCCTCATTATAGAGACTTCACCATCATGCTCAGTTAGACACACCACACTCAGCAGGACTTCTCTGGGTGAGTGACTAGCCTGACGCAGAGACTTTTATGTGACAATACACAACAATCACAAGAGACGTCCATGCCCCTGGCAGCATTTTAACCCAACATCCCAGCAAGAGAGTGGCCACAGACCTACACCTTAGACTGCACGGCCACTGGGATCGGTCAGATAAATGGCATAGTTAATAAATCATTAAGCAAAATACATTTTCCCATGAATATTCCAATATCTTTACTTTTGGCACTAGTCTCCAATGTGCATCTACCAGAAGGACACTTTCAATGTTTAAAATCAGTAGTAAGCGCAGTACAACTTGTGGGGGTTTGAAGTTGGCACACAAAGGCTGGAAGGGCTGGATTTTAATCCATGAGGATGACAATGACTACGACGATGATGATAGTAATAATTAACACTTGATTTAGCTGTTGGTATTTTAGAAGCTGGGTTAGAAAAATGTGCTGCTGGTACAGAGATGCACAAATCCTAGGCACTGGGTCAGCTGGGCAACTAAATTTGTATGGTGACACCTAATATTTGTTTGTCCTTTGTACGGAATGAGTTTCAAGTCACTCTTCTGGCACGTAGAATTTTGAGGTGACTCCTAGAGTTCAGGAAAATTTGTGAATCCATTTGCTGGTCTATTGTATGATCACCTGATCTTTTACTGAGTTCCGTCATGAAAGTTGGCCACTTTATTCAAAACTGTTGTATGTAGAGGGTCCATCCTTTATTGGTGTACTGAGCACAGCCCTTTATCATGTAGAAAGCCTGCAACTTTGAGGACATCCTGTGACAGTCGCGGTGCTCCAGACAGCGATAAAAGAAATGTGCTGTATATGTACATGCATAAGCACATTCGTAGTTTATTCACTGTATTATAACTGTAACTTCATCTTGAAAACCATCTTGTGGTTTGCAACAGGGCTGTGGAGTCAATACACAGAACCTCCAACTCTTGACTCCTCAATTTTTAAATCTCTGATTCCAGATCCTTCATAAAAGCTCATATGTATTAATAATGATACACCTACTAAAATGGTAAATGGTATCATAACACATTTCATCACCACCACGTGAATCATCAGGCAACTTTTTAAACTTGTAACCTATATTTAAGCATAAGTCTAACAGTTATTGTAGCTAGTATCTGTTTAATGTTATATTGAGGTCGGAGTTGGAGTCGGAGTCGGAGTCAGTACATTTTTACTGATTCTGAGTCAGAGTTGGTATGTTTTTACCGACCTGACTGCACCCAAAATTCCGTCCATTTCTGACTCCATAGCCCTGATTCACAGTGGCATGTTTTACACAAATTGACATCAGTTGGTGTCAGTTTTGTAAGATATTGTGGTGTGATTAAATGAAGAAAGAGGACATGGGTGGGATAAGAAGCATGCTTTGATGGTGGTAAAATATTTATAAAGCAGTAGGTTGAAGAACCTGAAGAGAAAATAAGCCATATGGAAGACCTAGAAGATAATGATATAATTATCCTTTGTATAGATTTTCATGGCTGCTGTGTCACGTGTTACTTCATCAGCCTTTGGGTTTTAGCCCCATCATATTATGTGACGCAACTCTGAAAGCGGAAGAAGTATTTTGAAAGGGGTTGTTATTGGGCCTTTGTGAGAGTGGTTATGAATATTTGGGTTTTGTAAGGCAGTATTTTTTTGACCAGCTGAACCAGGAAGACTTTTTACCAAGAGATTAGTTTGTTAAGTATCAGTGTTTTCGTAGTAGTAACTTGGTATGTTATTGAAAAAGAGGGGTTTGATGAGGAAATATGTGGAATGAGATATCATTTGCTAAGTGAAAATTCTAAATAACGCAAAGAAAATAGCAAATGCTATTTATTTGTTCATACAACTAACTTTCTTGGTTAATGGTAGATGATGTAAAAGGCATAACTATTAATGTTTTGTGTTTATTTTACAGATGGATGAGACAACATTTGCACTGAGATTGAGAGTTATAGCAGGTCATGAATTAGCAAAGAAAGACATATTTGGAGCCAGGTAAAATCTTTAGTATTGGTATTGTTTGTAATTAACTTACTAGGTATTCATATTAGCTATTACAGTTATTGACTGCAACAGTAAGGGTTTACTTTGCAATTCAGAGCGTAGGCTTTTAGATTTTACACTGTGTGTTGTTGGAAGTTTGATGCAGATGCTTCAGAGAAACATGCTACCTCCATCTTCAAAGTTGAAGGAGTGCTTCAGAGAAACTTGCTGCCTCTGTCTTCAGAGTTGAAGGAATTGGGACCAAGTGTATGTCAAAGTTATTAGGGTGGTTTGAGTATATAAGTGTGTTGCAAGGATTATGGCCAATTAAAACCACAAGAAGGGGACAGGGAACAGAAATTGATGTTTTATGGCTACAGGAATACGAAATGTGAGTGAGATGTGGAGGGGGAAAAACTGCATATCTGTGGCCCTTTTCTGGGCTCTAGTAGATGACCGGTAGAACATGAAAAGTGACAAGCCCCATTTGTGAAGGTACGTGTGAGGGAGTGTTTCCACAGGAGTGATGAACTGGCTTGTGCTTGGGGGAAACTTTCTACCTTTGATCATTAAGGGCATTGATAATAGGATGTGAAAATTTCATATGCATTTCATGAAGGAGAGGAACAAAAATTTGTTTCGTTCCTTCGATGCACTTTTTATATACCATTCATACAGTCGACCATGAAGGTAGACAAATTTTGCCTGTAACAAATACTTTAATTCTCCTATGGTTGGGATCATTATCAAACCATTGAGACATACAAAATCCAGTGTTAAATTGTTGGTTACAAGTAGGGATACATGGAGTGGTTTGTCATCAAGTCATATGGTGTTTGTTTTACAAATGTGCATCTTGTATAAAGTTGTTCATATGTAGGTATGTCTGCCTGTGCATAATTTGTTGATGGACTAATCAAAATTCTCGTAACATTGGTGTCACTGATTAGTTGCATGTTTAGGATCTCTGTGAATCACCATTAATTGTAGTGGTTGTTATACACAACTTTTATGTTCTTGGGTCGTCAGTTATGAATAGAAACAGAAGGTTGTCTCTAAGGACATAATCTTTCTTTCTCAGGGGACACTACCTTGACCACGCTGTCATAAATAGGGCTTGCGCTTCTTACTTGATAAGAGTTTTAAACAAAAATTGTAGATTGTATGATTTGTAGCTTATATTTGCTGATAACCTCACCAAATGGAGAGGCATTTGAAGATGGGTAGGTGACATCAGTTCTTCTAAGTAATCATTATCACAGTTTTTATGGGAAGCCAATTTTTTAGGATTAATATTTCACTGCCCTGTGGGACTATGTTTTCTAAGAAGTCATCTCAACAATACTTTGAGGAGGACGAAACATGATACCTTTCACAGTAGGTCCTATGGTGGGTCTATGCAGGAAGCTGTGAATTTAATTTGTATTGGTCTGATGTAGCTTGTTCTTTTGTATGAAGCTAAAATTGAATTTACATATTTTCTATAAGAAAAATGAAAGTATTGGTACCAGACATTAAGGAGGTTTGTGTAGAGATAAATGCTGATAAACGAACTGGGTACGTTCATGTGTCATCAACAGAGTGTAGGGCAACATTGCAGCATAAAGGTAGCTAATAAATCCTTTGAAAATATTGTGAAGTTTAAGTATTTGTGAATAACCCCTCAACATCACCATTGCTTTGATGAAGACATTAAGAGCAGATTAAGTTTGGGGAATTCTTGCCAGCATTCCATTCAGAAACTTCAGTCTTCTATCTGCTGTCCAAAAACTTAAAAGTTGCAAATGCAGTGAAACCCTCTTAAGGTTGTTTTTGGAAAAATTCAAGAACTTAGGTTTATTAAGTGGAGAAACATATGAAAAGAGTATACCTGAAGGTGGTGTTTTGTAATTCTTTATTGAAATTGGAATTCTCTTTTCTAGAATATGTTGTATTTGAACTCTTACCTTCTAAGTAATTTTGACACATTCTTGCCACAAAACTTTTTACAGACGGAACGGGTAGGTGAAGTGCCCATACTCACCTGAACTGTTCTGTAAATACTGGTTCTGCATTGCTGTGTTTTGCTGTTTTCACGATTTTAATTCCAGCTGTTCACTTACAGACTGATTACTGTGTATTTTAAGTTTACACAGAAATATGAAGTTTTTAAGGAATTTCTCATTGCAAGGAACTTTTAAGTAGCATCCACCTAGTTTATAATATCCAGCATTTCTTGAATTGAGTGCAGCTTACGCTTTGTGGTGGTTGTTGATATAGCAGGCATGCTGATTGTGTGTTCAGTAATTGATGGCCTCATGTGATAAAAACTGTAGACATATAAGCAGTGTGAAGTGAACATAAAAAGTAAATAAACTTTGTGCACAAAACTTCACATTATTCAAATTAAAGTAAAACAGTCACAGTGTGCTACATTAAATCCATGCTTATTGATGTTTAGATTACACATGATCCTTGGCATTGTGTCATGCTGTGTGCAGTGCACATGTGGAAATCGATGGCAGTGCAGTGGGACTCTGATATTTGCCAGTACTCATTTCCATGGATTAAAATTGAGTTGTTGATGTTTACTTCTCATCCGTGGAGGAAATGACCTTCGAGATTAATCTTTGTGAACTGAGAGCATTATTTTGCCACTGAGTGTTGGTAAAAAATTGAATGAATTGTGCTTCTTAGGCAGAAGATCCTTCAAAGTGGGAAGTGGCTTTCAAGGGCAACATGTGTGTTAATCATATGAGAAAATGTTGGTACTGAATTATTTTACATCTTAAGCAAGAAAACTTCTTCAGCGGGGTTGCCTTAATCAGGTTTCGCTGGATAATAAACTATAACTTCACCTTTTTTTTTGTGTCAGTGTGGAACTTGGTCTGTGACTGATGAAAGATCTTGGACTTTGGGCGTTTGAGGACAGGGTGCTCAGGAAGATACTTTGACCTAAGAGGGAGGAAGTAAGTGGGCTGGAGAAAACTATGCTGAGGAGCTGTATTATTGTTATTCCTCAGTAAATATTATTAGGATGATAGAATCAAGGACAATAAGATGGACAGGACACGTGGCACATATGGCATGGGTAAGAAATGTGTATGGGGTTTTGAAGGGAAAATCTGAAGGAAAGGGGCTGGTTTGAAGATCTAGGTGTAGATGGGAGGACAGTATTAAATGAATGTTAAAGACGTAGCATGGTTGGGAGGGGAGGGGGGTGCATATTACATTTGTCTGGCTCAGGATAGTAACCACTCAGAGTCTGTTGTGAACACGGTGATGAGCCTTTGGTTTCCATTAAATGTTTGGGGTTTTTGACTAGTTGAGGCTCTTTTTGCTTCTGCAGGTGGACTCTGGCCCATGGTTTGGATTTATACATTGCATGAGATAGAACTCATTAAGATCTACAACTGCCTATTTTCAAATTTTGTAATATAATTATTATTTAACAAAATAGAAGGGACAAGTAATTGCAGGTGATACCTGTTTAGTTTCATTAACTTTTAAACAATATGTTTCCATAGCAATAAATGAACATCAAGCCTTATGAAGTGTTTTTTTTTTATTTTAGTATTAGACATTGCCATTGGTATGTACATGCAAAAGTATATTTTACGCTTATTAACAGTACAGCCACAACCAACACATACTCTTGCAGTACGTAATTAGGCTTCTGGGTTCGGCTTCAGGAAGCCATAATCAGGCGTATGACAGGAAACTATGAAAATCAAACTCCATACATTTTGGAGGAGGAAAAACTTCCCTTTTTCGTACAATTACGTATATAAAAATGTATATCAATATGTAAATGGGCTGCCTGTTTTGTATATTGATATACATGTGTTGTCATCAGTTTAATATTTGGAGGCATATTTTTTGAGAAAGGAATTGTTCTTATCTGCCATTCTATGAATTAGTGCTGCTGCTGTATGAAGGATAGTGTTGTAGGTTGGTAGCAGGTATTTATGGATTTAATGGTTATCTGAGGAAGTGTAATTTTCTTTATTCCATCACTGGTTTGGTATACTGTAACATAAAATATTAAGCAGTTGGACTGCTTTAATCACATTGTGTTCCAGGAATTCCTGTCCGTAATGGAACATTCTTTAGTAGATTTGATGTCCAACTACCATTATATCATAAACATATGAATCTTGAAAAGCTTGATTTTTGGCCTCGCTCTTATCTCCTTGTTGCAGTGATCCTTACGTAAGAATAGATCTGAACACTATCATTGGAGATGAAACTGTTGATTCGGTTCTGACGAAAACAAAAAAGAAGGTAATAGAAGAATTGTGTTTTACTATATCAGGTTAAGTATTTCATTTAAGAATAAGCTTTTCCTTTCTATGAGCAAAGTTTGTAATATGAGTAAGTTTATGTTAAAGCACCACTGTTTTGAAGCATGTTAATCCCCTGTCCCATTTCATTTTTATTGTCTGGTTCTGCCATGTATTTTCATGTTTTGGATTAAGTGATGAGCAGTAATGTTTATTTTTCAGACACTGAACCCGCAGTGGAATGAAGAGTTTATATTCCGTGTAAGTCATATCAGATTATATTATTGTATTTCAGATGTGGAATCAGATGTAAATAGATTTAGTGTCTATCGGAATAAATCTCTGTGTGCAGTAAACAAAACTGAAGTCTGTGAGGTTTACAGACTACAGAGAATGCATTTAGAAAATGTATGTAAGCTTAGACCAATTTTGAAAACACCCATGTGCTTCGGTTTAAAATGTTGGTTTGAGTTTCCAGTCATGATGCAAACAAGGGATTCCAATTAGCATTTGTTGGACATAAGGTCAAATTTGTACATCATCACCATGTTTGTAGTGGTTGACTTACAAGTGATGTTTCATGTATGATGTGTAGATAAGTTGATCTAGCTGCATATCATATTTCACATGCGTAGCTCCAGTTATTTGTTAGTTATCACTGTCAAACTGAAAGTTAGCCAGGAGAGCATCGTTTGTATAGTGAGTAGGCTATGGGCTGGACAATCTGGAGTTCAAGTCCTGGCAGTGCCAAGATATTTGTCCCTTCTTCAAGTTATCCAGATCGGCTGTGGGGCCCACCCTCCCATTCAGTGGGTACCAGGGTTCTTTCTCCAGGGTAAAATGCTGGGGTGTGATGTTGGCCACGCACCTCCACCCAGCACAGAGGTTAAGAATGAGTACAGCTATACCCTGCTCATCCTGTATGCATTCATGGCATGAAAAGGGACAACTTTATCAAATTTAAAGTTAAAGGGTGATTGCCACCTTGTTATTTTATGTTTTAAAAAAGTACCACTTGAACAAAAGTTACATATTTTTGTGAGGTCTGTTACCATACATCATATCAGAACCTGAAAAGTAAGTGGTGCTAGTGTCACACTCATTCACAAGTTTGCACATTCGTCACACGGTTATGATTGCCTGTAAGAAATTAATAAGTACAATGGTGGGGTGGCTCGGACAGTGTTCACACCTAGTTTTGTCAAAAACTGGTTGAGAAGTTAAAATAGACACCCGCCCACCCACCAACACACCCAGTGTGCGTGCATACACATGCATGCGCCCATACATACAAGTATTTTGATTCTAATCATGATCTGAAGAGCTTAACTTATATCCTTTTTATAAATGAAACTAGGCTACATGCTGTTGTAGTTTTCTGATAAGAAATGTGTTGTCCAGGTGAAACCTGCGGAACATAAACTGGTATTGCAAGTGTTTGATGAGAACCGGCTGACTCGTGATGATTTCTTGGGAATGGTTGAGTTAACTCTACTTAATCTACCCAGGGAACAGGAAGGAAGAACTATACTACCGAAGCAGTACATTCTTCGCCCTCGCAGGTTGATAATGACTATATCAGATGCTTTAAGATAGGATTCATTGTTATATGATAATTCAGGTTCTGTTGGACACAGATGTTGAATTACTTTGTATAATTAATTTGTGCATGAATTTATGAAAAATGTGGCTTTCAGCTTTATCTTCAAGGTATGTCAGAGGTTACTCTGTTATGATGACTGAGTGTGTAAAGTGACCGTAATCTTACATGGTTTTGAAACATCACAAATTATAGGGTGAATGAAGTCGTGTTAGTGCCAAGGAACACTCCAGACATGTATAGGAAGCAAATTACTGGTTCCTGATATTTTTTATACTAGTTACAGCTGAGCTAAATTGTGCTGCATCTGTTTTTTTATCATTGAATATTTACTTAGCATGCCAATTAACATAAATGTAATTTGTCATTGAGGTGACACTAGTTATGTTCTGTTTACTTTGAAAGCAACAAGAAGTCCAGCAAATTTTGATAACTGATGTCAAAAAACTATAGATGAAACCAGAAGGAACATGTTGAATGAATTCTGATTGAATGTCACAATAAACTGTAAAACATGAACCTGAAAGAAGAAGAGGCCAGTTCAGTCTAATGCTTTTGGAGCAGGAGGATTGTAATATTTGGTAGAAGAGATATAAGTGAATTGCACTTTTAGGTTTAGTATGTTCATTAGCACATTTTTGACCTGCAGCAACAATGTTGAGAATTGACGACCATGGCGTGAGGGAACAAGTGTAATGAGGAGTAATGAGTAAGTGTGGGTCGAGCCCTTACGGTCCCGATGCACGTAGGCCTTGACGGGCCCTTTGTGCCCAGTGTAATGAGGAAAAGGCGCATCAAAGATGTACAGTGGAACTTGCTTAAGAAAAACCTGGTGAAGACAATTTCCCGCCTAAGAAGTCAGGATAAAAAAGCACCAAAATTCTCCCACTTCATTAAAATTACCCTTTTAAGAAATGTCCTACTTAAGAAGTAGGATTTTCTTGGAATTCTCAAGATTTTCTAAGCAGGGTTTCACTGTAACTCGTTGTCATAAGATTTGTACTTGAAGCTCTGTTTTACGACACAGTGCCAGATCTCGCGTGAAAGGCCACCTGGAGTTATACCATGCTTTTATACGAGAACCAGTGGGAGGAGGAGATGTGATGAGGCCTACTGAAGAGGTTTCAAGTACACAGCAGGAATCAGATCCTGACTGGGAGATTGTTGAGAATGAGTCAGCCCAGGCAAATGTCGAATCTGCTGTTCAGGTATGAGTTGACTTCGTCACTTTTGGGGTACTTAGGTACTGTGTATGTCTTTCTTCAGGACCCTGTTAGCAAGCTGTGCATGTACCTTGTCTCCCTATCCATCCGTCCGTCCGTCCGTCCGTCCGTCCGTCCATCCATCCATCCATCCATCCATCCATCCATCCATCCATCCATCCATCCATCCATCCATCCATCCATCCTGCCCGAGATTCAAATGCAGACACTATACTGGGACACTAATTGGCCAACTTCCGTGAAACTCAGTAGGAATGTCATGTTACTGGATACCACTTTGCACTGGTCCTTTTAACATTCTGTGATTAGCAGTATTTGGGTCACAGGATAGTAACACTGCACTCTGTACAAGTGCCAATGCATACTGTGTCTCTGGCCCAGCTATTAATCCTCAGTCAGTACAGTAATGGCAGAACTTGATTGAAAAGAGACATTATTTTGGTCCAAATTGTCAGTATGCAGAAATCAAGAACAGATAGTAATCCAGCCCGCATTTGGCGTTTTAAGAAGACGTATCTGACCATTTTCTTTAGAATCACTTATTGCAACTTGTATGTAGTACACCCGCAAGATGCTTTGGATCTCCACTCATTCAGACTGTTAACATGGATCATGCTGGTTATCTAGCTAAGCAGTCACCAAACAGCCATGCAGGAGGAAATTTGTCCATCGTAAAAACTGTACATATAATTTGGCTTTAGCCACCTAGAAGTGTCGGGAGAAGGTAAAATTCTCTTAATTAGCTGTGCAAGCTACTAGCTATAAGGAAACCAAAGTACTATTAAAATAAAATGTAGGAACTTAAAAGAAAGACTTATACAGCCAGGATTTGAGTGTGTTGTCACAGCTGCTGCCCAGTTCTCATATGTGTAACATTGAACTTCTGAGTGAGATGTAATTTTTTTTATCCAACATACATTAATTCAAATCCTCCTCCTCCTCCTCCTCCTCCTCCTCCTCCTCCTCCTCCTCCTCCTCCTTTGTCTATATTCAGTGTCCACTCTTGGCAGTTCCAGTAGATGGATGCTGGCTGTTGCTTTTTGAGGTTTTATACACTCTTGCATGGTCGTAGGTGACCAAAATGTTGACTACTTGGTTACAAAGTTAGCACCATGAGAAGATCAGCTTGACACCTGAAATTCAGGTCAGGTTCTGTGTTCTCAACAAACTGAACTTGTAACCGCTATGCTGGTGTCATATTACAAGTTTTCTTTCCTTGAAGTGTACAATCTCTTTCACCTTCTGAAATGTCTTTATCATTTGCATTATGTGAGCCTTGTCAACTCTTCCAAGGGGGACTTTTTTCACTGTTTATCAACAGCATTACTGACTTTTGTCCTTGTATTGTGTTGCTGCCTGACTTTCTGATCGACTTACTTTATTAACATTCAAGGGCCTTGTTGGTTCCCCCAGTCGACTGACTGAGCAGGTTGGCCTAGCAGTAACTTGTGTTTAGGAGTTGCCCAGTTCGGATCTTATTTGACCCACTTGCTATCCTGATGGAGGTTTTATAGTCTTTTCAGGCAGATTTTGGAATGGTTCCTTGATTTTTCCTTGACTGCTTCCTTCCAGATCCTATTCCAGTTTGTCATTCATTAATCACCCTGCCATAATACTATATACATTGAAATTCTGATGTAGTGTATTAAGGCAGAGTGAAGGGTGTTTTTTTTTGCCGCAGTCAGCCTTGGTAAGTCATATAATTGTGCATTATCGGAAGAGAGCTGTATTTTCTCCTTCCGTGATGTGACAACACTCTAATCTGGAACTCCTCCCCGCATTTACAGTTTGCTGCTGTTAGTTTGCCATACAAATGTGTCGAAATATCTATCCTATTACAGTTCTTGTAGTAGCGTTATCACCATCATTCAAGAAAGTGTTATGATCAATTGGCAGCATGGTAACTGCTGGAGCAAAGCAATGTAGCTGGGTAGGAGAGGGCAAAAATTGGCTTCTGTGTCACAGTGGAGTCTTCTGGGAGCTGTATCTCCGTATGAAGCTTTAGATTGTATATATCTGCACACTGCTGTACTGGTCAGCATATTTGACAGCCTGTTGGGCTGAATAGACAGAAATGTATTATGTGATGTTGGCATCATTTAAATTCTCCACAGAGCTGTATCTCACTCCATTGTCACAGTCTTTGGTAGTGCATTGGTGTACTGTGACAGATTTGAAAAGTGGCTGCCCAACATCTGTTTTTATCTTCAAATAACTGAAAGCTCAAAAAAACTATATCTTGGGCCTGTTTCTGTATCACAGGCCTCTCTTTCTACTTGGTCTCTTGTGCCATAAATTTACGTTAAAATGCTACTATTAGCAGTGATACAGTGATCCTTCCTTCATCATGGGGGTTAGGGAGAGTGACCATAGCAGGTTGGGCAAAACCATGTTGCACACACTTCTTGTAGGAAAAACAGAGTTGTGTGAACTTGGATGTTTATCTCATTGCTTAAAATACATTTTTGGACATTAAGTACTTAAACAGTGCTTTGGTGCTGATGCTGCCATCTTCCATGGTGAATGAGTGAGTGACTGGCAACACTTACCCATGTGCATTTAAATTTTTCATTGTTTTTTAAATTTTTATCCATATATCTGATTGTTTTGAACTGTTGTATTTGGAAATATCTAGTAAAAGTATTGTTACTTTTCACTGCCTCTTTCACTGAGATGCCAGTATTACTTCTGTGGTGTTGTGAAAGGATTTATGAAAAATCATTATGCAAGAAATATATTACCAGATACATTCATTTTGCAAGATTAGGATATAAACTGCATTGTAATTTACATGTAGTTTTTCTTTATATCGTATGTTTTTGAATTTGTTTTCTCAGTTTTGTTCATGATTTATTAGCCATGAGTGTTCTTTTATATTAATCCATTTTAAGTGTAATCATTACTTTTATTACATTTGATATTTGACGTTTATTTCATTTTTGTTTGAATGAGTTGAAGATCTGGTTGTTGTCTAGCCGGTGTTTGTGCAGAACCAGGAGCAGTTGCCACCTCTGCCACATGGATGGGAAGAACGACAGGATGCTAATGGCCGTACCTACTATGTGAACCATATTGCACGTTCTACTCAGTGGGAAAGGCCTGCCTTTAAGTAAGGATTTCTTTGTTTTTACTGTCAGTAATAACCTATAAAGATATCAGCTAAAAATGTAAGTGTGTTAGTTGTGCATCAGTTTGTGAAGCAGTAACTGAGCAACAGCTACCTAATAGTATACCATGTGACACTGAATGTGTAGTGAGTAATGTATAGTGAAACCATTTTCTGGACTGTGGCCAAAAATTATAATTTTTTGATACTGTTAGAAAGTGTGAGGTTAGTGTGGCGTAAGCATTAATATTTGTGCCTTCAGATTTTGGGGGGTGCATGGTTTTCCCTGTTCCCTTCATGCAGATGGCAGGATGTGGCCATTGAATAGGCCAAATAACTTCCTTCCCTGTCCTTTCATTCTGTATCTCAGTGCCACATGTAAAGTGTTGTAATAAATGTTCTCTGTAATATGCAATATGTATGATACTTCTGCAGATACATAGTAACATTCATACCTTAACAGGATTTTTCTTTTGCCTGATGTCACTTAACATAAAAGAATTCTATGGCCTGCTCGCTGTTCCGTCTTCCCAAATATCCTCTGTCATTTTTAAAGGATGAATCTGTGTTCATATGTTGTGTTACCTATGTTTTTGATGTAAAATACTGTGTCAGTAAATGCTGTACCCACAAAAGAACTGCACCCCAGTGACTATTTAATACAGCACTGCACAGTCATGGATCCACAGCTGTCCTTTTGTCACACACATGCATGTACACATGAATGTGGATGTCTGACGTCAGACCTTGGGTACATTAATACACTTAAGTCTATACATTATACTTGTATTGTTATGTATTTGTATGTATGTGTGTGTGTGCATGCGTGCGTGTGTGTGTTTTTTCCACTGCTATGTTACGGACATTGTTTAGTGTCTGGCTTGTTGGGATTTGGCTCATAGTGTTCAGCAGTTTTAATCTCCAAGATTTATGTATTTTCACAATTTCTCACCGTTATTCTGACTGCTTGTTGTTGTAACTTACAGATACTGAAAATAAGATTTAACCCCCTTGAAGTATTACTTTGGTTCAATATTTACCCATCAGACATTATTAAATAGCTCCAAAATCTGACAATGAATGGTTTACTGCAGATATATTTTTTGTTACAGCAATGCTGGGACTTACAATGATCAGGTCCGTGAGCGTAGTCTAGAATCTGCAGTTACAGAATTTCAAAGACGGTTTCACATTAGTGTAGATGATATTGAAGCAAATAGAAGAGAAAGTAACTCAGCAATTCATCAGGTAAGAGAAGGTGAAAGATCTGTGCATGTTTGGAAACATCAGAAGATGAGAAGTGTATATTTGAATGAAAATATGTGTTTTGGCCATGGCTGTGTGTCTGCATTATTTAGTTAGCTGCGTGATGTAAGTCTGAGATGTAGAACTTGGAGGTGAGTGTCTTGGCTTAGGTAACATTTTAAGATGTGAAAGGTAATATTCATTGTTGTATGGTGCCAGTAACCTCAGTGTTAAAGGTGGGGTGTTAACACCATGTTCATTGGTGAATAGTAGCCAATAATACAGAGAAGTGTAATGCCTCCGTCTTCAGGGTTATGCTGAAGATGGAAGCTGTATGTTCCTCCAAAACTTGGATAACTATTTACCCATCAACACAGTGTAACATCCCAGAAGATTTGAATCCTTGACACCACTGTGAGAACCTCATACGTCACAACCTCAGTGTTACAATCATAAATTTGTACCCAGTAGTAGGACAGGACATGATCTTAGCACACAAATGTTCTTTGTCATATTACTTAATATGTAGCAGACGTGATAGTTACAATCCATATAAAAAATTTGTAACCATCTTAACACCAAACCTAGTGTTACAGGTTATGCTAGAATTATAATGGTTTGTATAAAAATCTTATGACATGTGAGTTCTCTGTGCCCAAGATAAGAGTCAGACATTGATAACAATCAGCTGTGCTGCATACTTCTGCATGTAGGATTTTTGTTTACTTTGGGGATCATAGAGGGGACACCAGCTTTTATCCCTTGTGACAAGCTTTTGGAGGAGGTGCAGATTGTTTTCTGCTGCATTGTGCTCATCAGTGGTCCTCATGTAGTTGTTTCTGCCTCTGTATGCTTGGTGCAGTGTGTTGGCAGATGTTATGTATCGTTGTTCCGTATTGACAATGGTTTGGCAACCACTGATAGTAGTGCTGTCTGTATTTGCAATTGTCTGTGCCATCTGACATTGAGAATGCCCAGTCTCCTTCCTTCCACAGTTTTGGAGGCCAGCTGTGCTAAATTAATCATTTCCTGTTGATCCACAAACGACCTTAACCCATGATGCCACTCAGACAGCTTGGACTGCAACATTATTTTTGTCTTGCAATGTCGGCGCCATTTTAATTGCTGATTTTCCCAAAATCTAGCAAGATTTCATACCACAGATTTGTATCTTCTCCAATGTTATACTGTGTAGATTGCTGAAGAGTTACTGATGTTTCGGAGGATTGTAGTACTTTCATCTTCAGGGTCAGGCGGTGCAAGAAGAGTACTTGACCCTGAAGATGAAGGCAGTATAACCCTTTTAAGTGTCAGTAACTGTTTGCTAATCAGCACAGTGTAATGTCCAAGGAGACTGGAATATTCAGCAACACTGCTATGAGAACCTGAAATCTCACGAAATTTTGTGGTGATCAAGGCACTTGATTTTCCCATTTTATAATTTCTTATGCACTTTGCTGTTCTTTGAGCCCTTAGTGCCAGTAGCGTAATGAGGATTTAGCGGTACCACTGTTTATGGGGGTCACATGTGTTTTTGACATGCAACTTACCTGTCACGTAGTGTATTTGCTTCTGTCCCAGAACGTCTTAACCCTTTGGCACCAAAAGACTACATTAGTCAGTGCACATCATGATGCTGAGAAAACCAAACATCACCTAAAGTTGTCGGCCAAGAACATGTAAATTGATGGGCAGTCGTTTAAATCCTGGGTCTTTTGCAGAGTACACTAGACACTTAATTCTGGTGCCAGAGAGCTAAAGCTACCATATCAAACCATATGTTATGTTTGTACTATATATGACAGTGACTCGGTGAAATGATCACTATTGAAAATTGTACCAAATACTTTGATGCCACAATAATATATTTCTCTGTGGTTAGTGATCTTGTTTGTTTGTTTATTTACTGATTTTAGGCTAATGATGTTACAGACAGCCCTGCTCAGTCCCGGCATGAAGCTGAAACTGTGAGTTTTTGTAGTAGATAAAGCATTTTGATCTTCGAGCATAAACATAAAAAAGTATTGTTGTATGGTGATAGTGGGGCTGAGGTCAGATATTCTTATCTTTTCTGCTTGAGCTCAGTAAATGCATAAACTCTGAACTTGTAATGTACTGTTCATAGTGGAGTAGCAGAAGTACTTTCCTGGACCATGATATGGTTACTTTCCTTGTCCTATCAGTATGTGAGACTTGAAAGGTGTAGTAACACTCAGCTTAAGAAATTAAACCATATTCATATTTATGGACTGAAGGAGAGCCAGGATAGCTGAGTCAATATAGTGACATGGTTGTGTGCTGAATAACCAAGGAATTAGGGTTTGATTCCTGGTAGGGGCTCTCCAGGTGGTATCAGGATATCATTCCTTAGCGTAAAGTGGCTGGGGCATGCATCTAACCACTCACCTTCATCTGGTACCAAGGTTAAGAATATTTGGCACTATATATTATCTCCCCCATGTGCTCTCATGGCATGGTATTTGGGGACGACTTTTTGCATCTACTTTGTGGGAAACAAATTAAGCATGAGATTTTAACTGCATCCACAAATTTTACATGTCACTTCAAAACACAAGGGTACCATACATGTTGGGAGTGTGGCGTAAGTGTTACAGTAGCATATGATTTTTACTGTTAGGTCTGTGGCATGAAACAGGAAGGGTCACAGCAAGGTTATGTTCTTAAACATGAATATATTAGGTGGGAATGTGTGTTATAATGTTTAAATTAACCTGATGTTTCTAATGACACACACACACACACACACACACACACACACACACACACACACACACACACACACACACACACACACACACACAGTATCTTTAACAAATGTTGTGTGGAGAGTGTTGAATTGAAAATTGCACTAGTATTGTAAATAATAACTAGTATTTCATAAGTTACAGAAAATTAAAGTTGAGGCGTAAACACGTATGTGCTGTGTTTTGTTATGTCATATTAAAAAACACGTATGTGCCAAGGAAAATAAAGATTGTTGCTGTGCTTTGTTGCAGCGGATTTTTAACAATTCTAGTCAGCTAATTGAACTATATGGTTTAGTATGAGTTTGGCAGGTTGTAGTTTCATCAGAAATGTTATACCAGAACTACTGTGAAAGAGTATTTACAAAGGTGTGCCACAACAGTGACATTCTTTTTACTGCCTAATTCTTTGTTGCTTTGTTTAGTGGCACTTTCTTAAGTGCACAATGTCAAATGGGCAGTTTTGTGACCGATTAATTTAAAAGCTTATAGAGGGATGCAGCTGAATATTTTAAAATTTCATCTCACAATTTGGAGGGAGTGAGGAGAAACACACAAAATCTCAATCAGGATAACTGACCTCCAGTTCTATAATTAAACCTGTGACCTCCCAGATATAAAGGAGTGCTGACCATGCAAGTGTGATATACAGTTTCACATTCTTGGTATGTCACTGTACATGTAAAGTATTCTCTGGAAATAAGGAAGGAGTGTAAGAGACTGTCAGTTGTCTTTGATACAGGGATAGAAAATTACAGATCATTTCAATGATATGGCATTTCCGTAAGAGAATGTTGATGTGTGGAAGACACTTCAGTACTGTTGTGACTGATGTTTTCAGCCGTCCCCTCCTGAGCCCCGAGTACTGAATGCATTGGATGTAAACTCTGAGGGACTGCCTGAAGGATGGACCATGCAAGTGGCACCAAATGGTCGTGTTTTCTTCATTGATCACAACGAGAGGGCTACGACGTGGGTGGATCCTCGTACGGGACGTGCTAGTCCTATGCCAAATCAAAACCAGCTACCTAACCGACGACCTGAAGATGAATTAGGGACTCTCCCAGAAGGTTGGGAAGAACGGGTTCATACAGATGGAAGAATATTTTTTATTGATCACAGTAAGTAATTAATTAATTAATTTAATTTATTTATTTATTTATTTACTTATTTGTGTCATGTCTTTACTCTGTTTATTGTGTTCGTAGTAATATTGTATGTTTGTTTCTGCATTTACTATTTCAGATACTAGAACAACTCAGTGGGAAGATCCAAGATTGTCAAATCCTCAGATTGCTGGTCCAGTAAGTGTCCGTTTAGTATCTCACACTTCAGGATATGGTTCATATTAATAGTAGGACGATGAAAATAGCTTTAATAAATGTGTGAAATGCCTTTCAAAATACCTGATTACACCTGTGTGGACTTATCATATTTTTTCACAAATTACCACTCGAAGTGACAAGGCTTTGATAGTTACTGAATATAGGGCTTTAAAATGTTGTTACATTTTTGTGATAGTATGCAGAGAATGACAGCCTAATAGACAGAGAAGAGCCAAGAAGGAACGTATGTATGCGTGTGTGCATGAGTAATCAAGTGTGTGAATCTGTGGGGTGGTGATGGTTGTGGTTAAACTGCACGAGGCTAAGCATAAGAATAATTGTGAGCTTATTCCATTGTAACTGTATCAGAAGTGCTATTTAAAGTGGTGCACATGATGTTTGATGGTTTTAAAAAAATTTTATGCTGATGTCAGAATTCTGAAATGCATGTTTCAGGCAGTGCCATACTCTCGTGATTACAAGAGGAAGTATGAATACATGAAATCTCAGTTACGGAAACCAGTAAGTGTTTGCAGTATGACGAAATATGTACATACATTTACATATGTTTACTGTGAACGTGAAGGACCATATAAAGATGTACATGTTTCATGCAAAGGTATGGAAAATATTTCTTACATTAAACTGTGAAAAGTACTCTGTTTCTTTTTTTGAGGAAGCTGGAGGGGGGAGGTGATGTACATTTTAGTCTCCACTGGACAAGTTCCCATGAAGGCTGAAGTACTGTACCATATGTCTGTGAATGTGTCAGGATGTCCAGTAGACCAAAAATGATTCCGAACAAAGTGTTAGACCTAGTAGAATGTCCTTTATTTTCTACATTTTTTACACCATCATTTCACTCTGCACAGACCCAGCTACATGTGGTGGAAGAAGTGTGAAGTCACAAATTCCATGATGCCCATGGTGCAGATGGTAGTGATATCTGACATCTGGTTTTATCTTGACTTTACAGAGGGGTGGTTAACTTTCTAAAATACTTTCTATACTGTTCTGCCTTGTCATCTCCTTCGCCACCCACTATGCACTTCAAGCACTGCAATTTTGGAAGACTCCATTAACCTTTTAAAGCCTAGCGGTAACTTTACGTACCACCAGGTTTAACATTAAAAAATTCTACGTGGTGCCCACATTGCGTTTATGTGTTTTGTACAGATCTCAGAACAAACAGCAACTTTTGCCTTATAAAACATTAAGAGATTGGTTTTTATAACCGAAGTGGAGAGTGTTTACAGCGCGGTATGCACCGAGTCTTACGTAAAACAGATACGCTTCGTCTTTAAAGGTTAATTCAGAATTGCCTGTAGTGACTGTTGTACACATGGCAGCTGTGACACTCAGGGACATGATTAGAGATACACTGTGTGTGATATGACCATGGACTGTATGTTGCAGGTCATATGTACAACCTGAATGCACAAGTGACATCCAGCTTTTGTTCAGAAATAACTAGCTCCATGTTCTCAGAGTAGATTATAGTTATTCATCTGGTTGAGATATTCTTTATTGCATTTACAAACAACCTCCCTTGGATACCTAACTGAACCAACTCAGTTTATTTTACACCTTCACCTGTTTCTGAAAGATACAGTTTTGTACTATCCTGCAATCTGTATGAAGTGATTGTTTCTCAAAATATTTTCTAACCAGAATTTTGCATGCATTTGTTCTCACCATCCATACTGCATTTGTCATTCCTATCATTCTCATTTTAATGATTGTAATGGCATTAGGTGAAGTCTCCATATTATGTCATGTACTCTGTTCTTCTGTTCATATCACTGAGGCCCATATATTCTTTGTATTTTGCTGATACTTCCTTTAGTTAGGTTCTCTCAAAATTAGGCAGCAGACTGCAAATCAGGCTTGGCTTTAGTGCTGTAAGCATGCAGAAAAATACATGCCATGGTTCCTTTCTTTACAGAACAATGTACCAAATAAATTTGAGATCAGGGTAAGAAGACAGAATATTCTGGAAGACTCGTACCGGATCATCAGTAGTGTGAATCGAATGGAGCTGCTGAAAACCAAGCTGTGGGTTGAGTTTGAGGGTGAAGTGGGCTTGGACTACGGTGGTTTGGCTCGTGAATGGTTTTTTCTACTCTCCAAGGAGATGTTCAATCCATACTATGGTTTATTTGAATATTCTGCTATGTAAGTTGTTAGTTTGTTACTTTAATAAGCAGTTTTAATTACAGCAAAATTCCATTAATCTAACTCCCATGGGAGTGTACAGGTGCCCAATTATCAAATATTCTGGATTATTAGATGTTACCTATACTGACCTGATTTACTACAGGTAATTTTTTGTTACTGCTACTGTTCATGGGCTGTACAACTAATCAAAGAGGTATTCTATTTGGTTATCTCCTTCGTCTCGTGGTTGAGGGTCATCACAGTCCTCTTGTGTGTTTTCTGGCATCTTTGTAGCAGGAAAAGTTAATGCAGTAGGTGAGAAGCAGTCTGGTGCTGCCACAGTGGCTCAGCATAGAAACTCTTGGAGGCCTTTTTAAACATGTCCTTGAGATCTGCTTGTTCCGTTAATGAAACTTTTTTCTGGTAGAAACAAAATTTCAGGTCATGGGACTACTCTCCTCAAGTGCTGAATTATCAGGATTTCTGAATTTTCGGACATCCGATTAAAGGAATTTCCCTGTAATTAGATCTGTCTTCGTTGTAATACTGCAAGACAGTTCAAACACTACATTAATTTCAGTTCTGCTGCTGTTTCAATGTTCATAGCCAGACACATCATGGGACACAGTTTTCTAACCTCTTACCATTTGCTAACCACATCATGCTGTATTTCTTTCACTCGTACTGATCCATAAAACTGGTATTTTCTGTGTTACAAGGTTGTGGGTGTTAGTGACACTGTCAGAGCAAATAATGTAAGAGTTGAGTAGTTTTTGTACCATTTTTCTGCTGAAAGTGACCAGGAACTTTTGTTTAATTTCAAGACAGTGATCAAAATTCAGAAGGTGCCTAATTGTGTGAAGTATCATGGTGTTTTGTTGCAAAATTTAGCTTCTGTATAGATTAAAGATTGTTCTTGATGACTGCAGGGACGAAGATATATAATGGTGTAATGACTTTGTTATGTCAGATTTAAATAAAAATGATTCGTGTTTCACTTTGCAACAAATGTGCCACATGGTGAAAGCACTTCTTACTGAGGGGGAGTAGATGGATAGTGCTACTCTTTCTTTAACCTTGGCGCTAGATGGTGGTGGGTGGTTAACGCCATGCCCCAGCTGCTTTACCCCCAGTACCAACAGGAATAACTGGGTACCCATTGTATAGGAGGCTAGGTTCCAATTTGAATTGAAATGACAGTGTTTTAATCTTTATCATTAATGTTTATTCCCAAGCAGTAGGTCATGTAAAATATAGAATGCTGAAGCCAAATTAGGTGCCTCTTGCAAAACAGAGATTCTTATATATCAGAAACTATGAAAGTAATTATCCCTTTCACTCCGCGATTAAATCCCCTGGCGTGGGTCCCCCAGCGGAGGTTTTTCTCTGGGCATTTAATTTCTAATGCTTGCTCTTAGATAAAAAAGCATACCTCATAGACTTTTCATTCAAATTTCATGAAAAAAAATTTCGCAGTGTGTTAATGAATTGGTGAATTCGGGAAAAAATATTCACCAATTTTTACAATAAATTTAGTCCTGCAAATTACATGCATTATATAAAATGTGGGGTAAATATTTTATTACTCACATAATTCTGGTTGCTGCACAAGATCCGTGGCACCTTTGATCACTCTTCTATCATCACACACATACACATTCGCCCGCACTGTTTACACAAATTAGTTTTCGTGTGATAATCCGCGAAACAAGACGCCACGCGTGTGTTGCACTCATGTCGTCAGAGTCGCAGTACGAGTCTACCTAACTACACTCTCATGTCATGTGTATAACCTGATTCGGCACACAGTTTATAAATTTCGATGTCGAAACTTTCCCTTTTTATGGAAATGTACTGTCTGAATATAACTCTGCCTTTGAATTTTACAATTACTTTGTCCACTGCCAAATGTTCCGAGGGGTTATAGAATTTAGCATAAACCTGGTTGAATGTTTCAAAAGACTGTCTTTATTTTCCATGGCCGGTCACATTCCTCGCCTTGGTTGGGTCTCTTTCAGCCTCTAATGGCTTGGGTTATCAAGCCTTCGTGACGATGGCAGGAAGTCGCAATGTTTGTGTCTAGCCACAGCTGGGGCAACGTAAGCACTATGTGTGAAACACTGTACGGGTTCATCTTTTGAAGGTCATTTGTTGGGCTAGGTTACTACCTCGTGGCTTCCCTGTGAAAAACAGCGGACGCAATTTCCTCCTCCTCCTCCTCCTCCTCGTCTTCGTCCTCCTCGTCCTCGTCCTCATCCTCCTCCTCCTCCCCCTCCTCCTCCTCACCTGGTCCATCATTTTTGTTATTGCTACTGCTTGCTGAACACTACCCGGTCTGTTACAAAGACGGTTTTGTATTCCTGTGCACTCATAAATCTAATACCCTAACTAACGACTGACTTACATGATGAGAGCAAAACAGATCTAAGCCTACGGCGTAAATGCTGTGAAAAATTCCACGTATTTCAAGAGTGAACCCGACATTTTTACTATATTAGACGGCTGTGTTACAGATTTCTGCCACACAACTCCTACAGAATGCCCCAGAACTACAACAGACACGCCTGTGAGCCCTCCTGTAGCTGTACACATAGATTTTTATGGATATCTCCAGTACTTTTGTATTAGTTCAGTCTGAAAATACGTGTTACAGTACGCCACTGAAAACCATTCAGCCGTCAATTAGTAACTGGCTTCATAGCACACTGTTGATATTCAACCCACACACGATTCTAGTGCGACTGATAAACAAAACACTCCTTCTCAAGAACGGTATTACTCAGCCGAGAAATGCGCAGTTCACCGATGTGTTGACATACATATCACGACTGTTAGAGGCCTTACAGGGGTGGACAGGGAGCATTTATAACTGCACACACCGGCTCTCACATTCAGGGGACATACCACACAGAAATCCTGCGAGGTGCGTAGGAAAGGGGTGAAAAAAATGCTTCCAAATTCGACACAATATTGAAGACGACTGACGTCGTCATTCATCCCAGGCAGACTGTTTAAATGCCCCCAGCGCGACTACGAGAGTCGCCATTCGTAGTGAAAGAGTTATGCTGTAACTCAAAACTTCTCACTGCAGGTGTTTGACACAGTCACACTTCTGTAGCTTAGTGCCAGCCAGCCTGCACTGGCAGGTTACTTTGCAGCAGTACGCACTGCAATACATGCTTTACAGTGATGTTAACACTGAATATGGCAGTTCTTTCAGATTTTCATTGTTTATGTTGCAACGTATCTAGTAATTATGAATAAACGTTAAAATTGTTTTAAGTTTATTTTTGTTGGCTAATATTTGATGTGTTGAAATAATACAGATGGTACTTCATTTGCCATGATGCCCAACCTGTCAGATTTCTGCTGAGTTACTGGCTGATACCATGTTAAGATTTATATTGACTGTGAGCTTTCAAGTCTAAAATGCCAAAATAAGTAATGAGTGATGATAATTTATGAGGCACAGAAACAGGAAACCCTTTGCTCACTGCATGAGTGTCGAATGAGCAGAGGCTAATTGTGAAGTGCCTGATTGCTCCATCAGAGTATTGTTGACTCAAATAATGTCAGCTTGATGAGGAGAAATGTACTGATTGTTGTCACATATAGCACTTTTATGTGTTAGGGATAACTACACCCTTCAGATTAACCCGTTTTCTGGGTTGTGCAATGAAGAACATCTCAATTACTTCAAGTTCATTGGACGGATTGCTGGGATGGCTGTTTATCATGGGAAACTGCTGGATGGTAAGCAGTGCAGTTTACTCATTTCAGTTCCTTTGTTAAGATATTTTGTGACATTGTGTTACATATTACAGTTAACACAAGTAGCAGTAGTACCATATGTAATTGTGTATAGAATGCATCTCCTGTTTTATGAGTAAAGTTGAGTGTGTGTAGTTTTCCATAAAAGTTTATTTTGTTGTAGCAGATTTTCTGTAGGCTTAAAATGCTGTGAAATGGCTCATTTTGGAGATCAGTCACATTTGTTTTAGTTACATGAATTTTGTATTTAAGAAGAAATCTGCCTTGAGTTTATTATGCACATTTTTTTTGCAGATTTGTTAAAATGCAGTTTGGTGTGTTCTGAAATCATTTAGTTTATTCACTGTGAAATAATAAGCAAACAAAGACAAATGTAAGGTTATGAATACTTAGGGTTAAAAAGAGTGTCTTGCCATGTTCAAAACATATTTGGAACGTGTTAACCACTGAATGGTATGTAAATTTATAGAGCTTGTTATTGTTCAGTGGCTCAGGTTCTTGACATCAATTCCTACATTGGTGATCATTGCAAGATTCCTCGCTGTACATTCTCCCTTTGTGATGCCCACGTCGAACATTTTCAAATAACAGGGAGATGCTGGAAAGTAAACTAAGAAGAAAAATCATGCATGGGTGAATGTTATTCATATAATAGACTGGACCCCCATCATGCTGCCAGGTCAGCATGTATAATCTTAATCTTGTGCAAGCTCAAGTATCACATTGATTGTAGAGGCAGTACTTGTAATTATACAAGTGAAAGCTGTGTCTTTGTGCGATATCCTGAACGTTAAGCTCTTAGCATGTTAAGTATCCATTACATGCAAATGCACTGATGTACTGATACATGCGGTTTTTTAAGCGTGACTTCATTTGTGTTTAGGATTTTTTTGATGAACTGTGGATGATGCTTGTGCCTTGTAAGACACCATTCACAAAATTCTATCTGTCTTTTAGGCATATCCTGTTTAAACTTGTAAATAACCTAAGTGCAGAGGATATTAAAGGTATGAGCATAAGGCAGGCATGAAGATGAGATGTGAAACACTCTGTGTTTCTTGAGAGCTTCTGTTGATGTTATGGATCACTTGCTTGTTGGTGGTCATTTGGGAATTTGCAACTAAGTTTTACCATGTGTTTCAGAAGGCAGATACAGTGTTCTTTTCCTAGTTTTGTGCCTGTTAAGGAGCACATGAAACAGAAAACAATAAAATAAAAGAGTACACTGGTGACAGGCATGTAATTAATGTGGACAAAGTAAACAAAACATTTTGGTAACACATTGTTTTACTCCTGACCTCTGAATTCCTGTGATGTTGTTTATGGTTACATCATAGTCATGTGAAATCTTTGAGCTAAATGTCAAGCCCAGTTTACTTTTAATAAAAGTGGCTTATTGCGTTTATGGTGTTTCTTGAATTAATGTGACCTGATCTGTGTACAGGACATGTGTGTTTTTTTCTGAACTTGGGAATGAAAAATATGCAAATAAATAAAGCAGTAGAAAGGCTCTGAATGTGTGATATGTGATAGTGTGGAAAACCCAGTGACTTTGCATACATTGAGTACCACAGTGTTTGTGTAACTCTTGAGCTCTACATGTGTGAGTTAGTAAGGAACAGAGATGGATGACATTCACCAGGATTTTAATTTCTTAGGTTTATGTGTTAAAATTGTTTTAAAAGTGGCGTAGATGCATGTGAAGAAGGCTACCTGATTTGACTTCTTTGCAGCTTTTTTCATCCGGCCCTTTTACAAGATGATGCTAGGCAAGGCAATTGACCTGAAAGACATGGAAAGTGTGGATTCAGAATACTACAATTCATTACTTTGGATCAAGGAGAATGATCCTTCAGAACTTGAACTTACTTTCTGTGTAGATGAAGAGAGTTTTGGTCACTTTTCACAGCGGGAACTTAAACCAGATGGTGTAAACATTCCTCTAACAAATGAAAATAAGGATGAATACATAAGGTCAGTGTAACTGAGGCTATGTGGCATTTCATTCAGAAAGTAGTGGTTCATATATTTTTTCATCTAATGACTTCATTGTTTTGTTATTTATTGCAAAATGTCGTACACGTGACTTCAAAATGCTGACAGGAAAAACTTTGGTTTGTTAAGCATGCATGTATAGGTGTGTGTGTGTGTGTGTGTGTGTGTGGAGATCAAGTATTACCAGTTAAAAACATGAGCAACGCTAAGACAAGTGAAAGCAAGGAGTCTTACTGTTGAAAAAACTGGTCATTATTATGATTAACACTGTGAGCTATGATCCATTTGACCTTCCTCACCCACCACAGCAGTCATAAATCCATTTGTTTGGTGGGTGCACTTGTGCAGCATGTTCCACTGTTGATCATGATAGAATATTGAGAATGGTGAATGACAGATGACTGAGGGGGCCCGTAGTTTGTGTCCACTGATTGTTGGGATTCTGAAATTACCCATTTTTCACGTTTATGTCTTGGATGTGAGGGAAGGGAAAGGGAAGAGGAGAATATGTATTGGGTTTGGCTAGTCTCATATCTGAATGACTGTTTTTGAAGTTTATTGCCCTGTTTCTAAAGCATTAGGGTGTGATACATAAAAAATCGATTTTAGTTGTGGAGAACCAGGAGATCTTTCTGTCTGCATGTATTTATTTGTGTCATTTTTGTTGCTGTATAAACTGTTACATAATTTAAAGTTTCTCAGCCAAATTTCTTGTAATTTAAAATTTCCCATGTGGACTCCTCATGTAATTTAAAATTTCTTGCCAAGGCTCTATCTGGGATTATGTGTAAGAATCTTTGATATATTTTCTAGCTTGGTTATTCAGTGGAGGTTTGTGTCGCGAGTGCAAGATCAGATGACCGCGTTCCTTGATGGTTTTAGTGGTCTGGTGCCTCTTCCACTTGTCAAGATATTTGACGAACATGAACTGGAATTGTTGATGTGTGGTATACAGAATATTGATGTCAAAGACTGGAAGCAGAATACGCTGTACAAAGGCGATTATCATCCTAATCATATTACTGTGCAATGGTTTTGGAGGGTAAGTTCATATTCCTCATACACAGGCACATATGCACATGCATATGTGCACATGTGCATGTGCCCACACACACGCACATGCGTTTGTGTGTGTGCAGCAGCAGAAGCATTTACATATGTGAGTAAGGTTAGAATCCTCCACTTAAATAACTCCTTACAAGTTTTTTTTTGTTGTTCCCTTATTGGTATACATCCCTAGCCTTAGCATAATTTGTACAATTTATGAAAATATAGGTTCTAATTGGTATTTGTACAATCTGAAAATTGTTGAAGTGTGTAATCTTTTAGTCCTTCTCCTCGCTTCTGTAGGGAGAGACTGTAGAATGAGTCCTGTACTTGATGGACATGACAGCACTTGAGACTTCCTTCTTTCTGCCTGCTGTTTTATTCCTCACCAGCACCCTCTGGCCTGTGTCAAGCATGATGCACTTTTTGCTTGATTGAGGTCATGGAAGAAGTACTGTGGGTTGAGGTCTTTCTGCATCTCCCTTGAGCTATTTTATAATTCCCTAAAGCATACATCCCTTTATTTCTCTCTAGTCATGTAGCCCTTGTATTCTGAGGAATGCCCATGTAATCAACTTCATAATTTGTAAGTGCTTTTGGCTTGGTGACATATGCCAAAGGGAGCTGGAGAGGAGGAAACCAGCTGTCTGCGCTATCCATTAGATTTCCTAACATGTCTGCAATTTAGTTCACTACCAGCATTAGTGTAAACAGAATGGTCATGCAACTGGAGAGCAATATAGAGAAGCACATTATGAGGATGAGGTAGAGTAACATCTCAAGGGAGATGTGGAGGGGGTTGAACCATATGGTTCATTTTCATGACCTCTGTACTGTAATTATATTGCTGTTTTGATATATGTACTTATTACGTGTATCGCAATATGGCATTAAAAATTTTTGAACAGTATTTATTATTTTTTGAAGTAGTAATAATAGAGATATATAAATAATGACAAATGTTTGAACATTCTCATAAGTTCATTACTCAGTACCATTTCAACATTTATAGGTTGTCCTCTCATTTAATAATGAGATGCGTGCCAGACTCCTACAGTTTGTAACAGGAACTTCCCGTGTTCCTATGAATGGTTTCAAAGAACTGTATGGCAGCAATGGTCCACAGCTATTTACCATAGAGAAGTGGGGTCTGCCAGAAAACTATCCTCGTGCCCATACATGGTAAGTAAAATCTGACATGGTGTTAAAGAATTTATGCTTTTGCTAAATTAATTCGTGAGTCCAGAATTCATATGAATTACATTAAAATTAGAACAGTGTGGCAAATAAATTTCAACAATAAGATATGGACAGAGGTGATGTGCATTTTTTCTTCTGTACAGCATTACTGTTTAGTACTAAAATGAAATTAACAGTGAAATCTTAAACAATAGTGTTGTGTTGGCTTTTTTTCAAAATAGTGAAATATCTTTAAAACAGAGTCTGCAGTAATGAAGCATAAAAGGTAAAAGTTTTCCCTATCACATGCTATGAAGGCACAGATGGGGAGTTGAGGTATAGTTCCACTCTGTCCCAAATTTGGTGCTAGATGGGGGTGGATGGTGAATGCTGTGCTCCAGCGGTTTTACCTCCTGGTGCCCCAGAAAGAGCCCTGCTACTCACTGGGGGAGGCTAGGTGAGCCACAGTGCCAGTCTGGATGGCTTTTGGCAAAGACAAAATCCCCTTCCCCCACTGGGGATCAAACCCTGGACTGTCCAGCTCATAGCATATTGCTGTAGTGAAGTGTAATTAATTTAAGAAACATCTTGGAATTTGTAAAGCTGCAATGTTACTGTTTTTTTTAATTGTAGATAAAAATTACAAATAAAATTTGCATGTTAACAGTGTTCTGATATCACAGTCTTAAGCAGTGTGGTGGCCAATGCAATTTGGTTATTGTCTGTTAAGCAGGTTATACAAACAGAACAATAATTTAATGTCTGTGGCCCAGTGTTCGGGATTTTGACTGTGGGAGACGTCTGTGAAGTCATCCTTTTGGACAGTGGTTTGAAAGTCATCAGGAGGTCATCGTAGGATGATTTATATGCGTGTAATATTTTTATTTTCTGTGTTACTGGGACAGAAATTAAAATTTGTAACTTGTAGTCACAAAAGTTATTTAGCCTTGTCATGAGACTGGGGCACTACATTGACTGCAGATTTTTTTTTACATGGTGAATTACTGGTGATATACGTTGATGTAAAGGCTGTTGCCTGGAGTTAACATGGCTTCAGATACATGTAAGTTTGATTTGTGACATAGTAGTTGATGATTAAATGGTGATGATGAGGAGGAGAAGAACAGCTGCTCATGATTTATTTTTCAAATGTGAATGACATGTAATATCTTTGAACAATATTAATTTTGGTATTGTGTTGAAGTTTCAATAGGTTGGACTTGCCACCTTATGAAAGTTACCAGCAGCTACGTGACAAGCTCATCAAAGCTATTGAAGGATCACAGGGATTTGCTGGAGTCGACTAACTGTCGTGTGTAGTCGTGTGACAATCGGACACTCTCGTCAACTGTATTATATTGTAAATACCGAGACTCTTTTTAAATTCTACTTTAAGAATGTGCTTCACTTTTTATGCCTTATTGTGTAAAGGTATATTGCATTTGTACATAAAGATTTGTACAGAAATGTCAGCGTTATTTACAGTTGCCATTATATGGAACAGTGAACTTGGTTATTGCTTGTGTTATTTTGTGTGTAAATAGCACGTAATGTGCAAATATCTGTGTGTCTTTCTTCCCATGGTGATCCATTGAGTAACTGTAACTCAAGGTTTACTTTACAGTAACTGTATGCAGATAATGATGAGTGTATAGAATTGTAGGGGGGTGGGTGTCTGACTCCTCTGTTCTTGCATCGTTACTAATATACTGTACTATTCTGCATCATCTTTATGTATTCCAACAGCACACCTGCACCTTGACTAAACTGCACCAGTTGGATCAGAGCCACTGTGAAGCTATGAGCCTGAACTTTTTTGAGGTCCCTCCCTACCTCCCATTTGCAGAACTTGTCCTATTTATCATCATCTGCAGTGATTGCACACTGTTAAGGTGATTACTGCCAAGCTTGTTTCTTAGAGGATCACGCAATACTAATTGGAGGGATAGGTAATTCAAGGTTTTGTTTTATGTTACATTCCAGTGATGTCGTCAGTATCACTGACTTTATACCATTCATTGGTAGGATGATTATTGAATGATGAATTTGAAAGTATATGGATGTGGCTGTGGCCTATTTAAGGTACTGTATTGGTATTTATCTGCAGGGACTGGGGATAAACATGCAAAGGCTTAGTCAGGGTAGTCAGTGTCCCAACTAAGGTTTGAACCAGACACTCCCTGAATACAGGTCAGAAACATTATTGTTTAATCAAATTTAAGTGTTGTTGTAAAGAAAAACTGGAAAAATTGAAGTATTAAACAAGGTGTTTAAAATAAAGTCACAGTTTTGTATTATGTATTTACTAAAAACTGAATTGTGAGCAAGGCATGGACATAGGTGGCACTGGGGATGGGCACCATATTTCCCCTACCAGGGTGAAACGGGAGGTTGGTGTCATTGGAACTGTAACTTTCTGTGAACTGAAATAAAATTGCCTTTTTCTTTGTTAGATTTTAGGTTCTGACAGTGATGATGATGCGGATTCAAGTGTTCTAGGATGTTATACTGTATCAGCTGGTAAGTGGTTACCAGTTACCTTTTGCTTTCCTCATGCCTGTAATTCATAAGTATTTTTGAGACTTCTGAGTTCCTGTATTATCTCTCCTTACCAAACTTCGAGGTCTCCATCAAAAATGAGGCCCAACAAGGGGTCTGTGTGGCCTTGCCTTTAAGATGGAACTGAGTTAGACACTGCTGTAGAAACTAAATTGTTCTTTTTGGGTAATGGCCTCAGTTTTTAAAATAAGGCATTGAATAGATGTTACACATAAAAATAACAGAGCAGTTTGCTCTCTCTCTTTATACATTTTTATACAAATAGTTTTGATAACGTACTGTTTGGGCCAGTGATGTAGAGTTGTGTCTGATTTGAATGAAAGTCAAAAGTGAGTTGTTCCCAATGAAGTGTAAATCTGTGCATGTAACTAGCTGAAAATGTGTGTGCACGCGCATGCACACACATTTGAGAAATGTCACTGATAGCAGAAGGTTTATGCTTTAAGATTTTCAGACAATTCTTGTACTTCAAATATTCATTTCATGAATTAAGACATGGTGGTCTCACAGCTGAATTATTGCTTGTCTTTGCCTTCTATCAATTGTTTAGTATCTAATGGAAATGAATGTTCTGTTGGTACAAACTACTCTAATTACTTCCAAGATCTGATGATCTCTTGAATGCAATATGTGGGAGTCTCTGTGTAATTAGTATTTACAGCTGTAGTGTATATGCTGAATATACTTCAGAGAAAGTTCTCTAATGCTCATTATTTACATACAGTTAGTAATGCAGGCATTAAATTACATAGGGATGGTATAAATCATGGAAAGTTGTTATTTGTATGGTATGTTCTAAGTAATTCTTACTATAATTTTGAAGCAATAATGAAATTATAATTTGAATAATAGCAAATGATTGTATACCAGGAAGCCTTCTTACTGTGAAGTGAATTTTGTACATCTAATTTATAACTGACCAATTTTTTTGTCATGTAATTTTAATGTTATATCACTTGGCTCAGCTGTTTTGCTAATGTGGCTTAAGTCATTCCATTATTTTTAGACAAAGCAGGAGTATAATGTACCCAATGTGAAAGAGTTTCTGTTTGTTTCTTTATGGGTTTAAAATTATATTGGTGGCTCAGATGATTTTTTTCCCCCTTTCCAGTTACTGCTGGATAATGATTTCATCATGGAATTCTAAAGTAATATGCTGTGTTTTTTATGAATACCAGTCATAAATAATAGTGTGTCTGACTCTACTTGCCAAAAGACAGTTGGTTTTATGCAGTTATAATCCTAGAACATAAAATGATATTTGTTGTATATATTTATCCTGTACAGACTTCTCTGATGTTAAGGAAAAGAGTTTGAAGTTACAAGCTTACAAAAATGAAATGTATTCACCTGGCAATTCTGTTATTAAAAGTATCAGGTGTGAACAAAGTCAGGTCACTAAAGCACAATACTTTTCACTTATTGACATGATGAAGTACATTGTTATATAAATGTTCAACACACTTTCTTTTCTTGAAAAGGATGGTTCTGTTACTTGGCTTTCTTTTCTGTAACATCAGAATGAAGGATGAAATATTTCAGTTTGATTTTTATCAATTTTCAGTCATGCTTGAAGTTAAAATTACATCTATTTAAATACCAGAAAAGCCAGTTACTGCCTATGAATATGAGTGGATTTGACGCAGATGTAATTCATCATGATGTTACATGGCCATATGTTAGGTGCTCCTGATATGCATCATGTGAAAGGTGCATGAATGTACCTTAAAACATGAATGCTCTGGGGGCAGGTACCAAGGAAACCATGTGTACTTATTTTCTCGCAGTTTTGTTGATGGGGAAGTTTATAGTCTGAAGTATGTGCGGTTCGTTACCAGTCTGTCACTCTGATTTGTGGAAAAATATACATTTTATCTTGAACTTCTGCACATTTTATATTTCTTCAGTCCTGAATATTCATTTTACAGTCCCGTTTTTTAAATTGTAACAAGTGGAATATGTTTCCTGTGAATTAGAGCTTACGTTTTAAAGGGCTGAAGTATGTTAATGAAAGTCATGCAGATCTCTGGGTAAGTGGTGCATGTAGATGGTGGTCCTTTTCCTTAGATTTTTCCCCCCCTTTTCACGTATGTAGTGAAAGCTATGACATGACGGAGCCATGTCAGCTGTTTTTTTTTTGCCCCAAGTGATCAGCTGGACTTATTTGTTGCAACACACTTTCCTTATTTGAATACTTCACATTCAAGTGTGTCATCTAATGAGGCACTAACTTCTGGTAAGGGGTTGTTGCATGCATTCTTAGGACACTTTAAAAATAAATCAACTTCATGTTACATAACATTTATCACCATACAAAAAAAAAAAGAATGGAAATAATGCACCACTTCAACACAAGCCAAGAGAAGTTCTTCATACTATGTGATGCTTTCATCACACTAACTGTGGGAGTAGCAGTGTTTACTGCAACTAAAAGCATATCATGCATGTGTGTGAAGTGTGCAAAAAAGATGAGCACAAGTGTGTTTAAGAAAACTTAATGAGTTGAACATGTTATAACAAATCCCATCTCCATATTGCTCTTCTCATAAAAGTTAGTATGTCTTGAATCCAGCACCACCATTTTCGATGATTTTGTGTAACGGTTTAGTTTCTACCTTATTGAAGACAGAACATATGAGTTTTGAAGTTAACCTTTAAAGCCTAGCAGTAACTTTACATATAAATAGGTTAACGATTAAAAAATTCTATGCGGTGCCCACATTGCATTTCTGTGTTTTGTACGGATCTCAGAACAAACAGCAAATTTGCCTTATAAAACATTAAGAGACTAGTTTTATAGCTGAAGTGGGGAGTGTTTACAGCGCGGTACGCACTGAGTTCTTATATAAAACAGATATGCTTCGTCTTTAAAGGGTTAATCTGGTTAATTTGTGTTTAAAAGATCATGTTTCTTTTTTTCAGCACCAATTGAAAGCATGAGCAGAATATGAGTTCCTTAACTTTAAAGCAGGTGTCACATATGAATATCATTGTCCATTTGATATACCTCAATATGAAAGGCAGTAAAGGGACCGACATGACTCTGAAAAGTGTAAATAATCTTGTCTGGAAAGTGCATGGACATGCTAGACACAGGCTGAACTGTATTTTACAGAATTAATTGAGCTAATAGGTGTACATGCAAATGGGTTAATTATGCACAAGAACTATGAAATATTGGGTGTGAATATGCTGATGGCACAATTATTATTTTGTGTTTGAGTAGTAAAGAAGTACAGTGATTTACAGTCGCTGTATATTTTGTAAACTGTGTGTATTCATAGGCATGACTTGGCTAATAACACTGGGGTGCGCAAAATTGACCATGGGTGTTAGGAGTCAAGTTGAGAAGTCAAGTTAGAAAGAGGGGAAGATTGGTTTAAACCAGTCCTTAACATACATGCACCACTTTTCCCCACTCTCACCCCAGTGTTATTTGTCCCTCTTCAACACAGTAGCTAAAAAAAAATTAAGTAGAAAAAGTTGGGAGGTATTTGCCCCCCTCCCCCCAGTTATGCCTATTGTGGTGTTATTACATTCTGATGCAGTCGTAAGTTCTTTATGCCTGAAAGGGTAGTTAAGCGAAGATTCCTGCCTTTTGGGATGTGACACCATGTAGTCGTGTGACGACTTTTCGGAAGATTCTGCCGCCTTTATCATCAACGGCATATTCATGTATAACAGAGGCAGCTGGGGCTTGTGAAACTTCGATGTCCACCAATTTACACTACCTCACCTGCCAGGAAATGGTACTACTCATCATACCCACCGCCGCGAGAACGACGCATCCCACCAAGTGGTTTCGTTTTGCTTTGGTCCGTGCCCACGGGTAATATCAGTTGTCTCACGAACGATATGTCGGACCAAGTGGTGATAACCTAACGTCGTGTAGTAAGATGTCAAAATCAGGAAGGTGCTGATGTATAAATGGTATTAGAGTAAAATAAGCATTAAACCTTGTTAGCAGACGTAGTGTCTGCGTTGAGGCTGCGGCACGATTGTAACATACCAAAACAATTTTTTTTTGTTAAGACGGACCCGTGAAGTACGGTCCATGATATTGCTTGTCTGGATAGTTTTGTGGAATGGAAGATTTTAGATTACTAGTTCAAGAAGAAGGAAGAGCGGCCAGGAATTTGATTGCTTTTAATGTCCCTGTTGAGCACATATTGTCAGATTCAGGTGAGGTGACAGAGATGGACATGTCTATAGCAGTTCCTAACCTTTGCAGCTGTTGAGATTGAACGTTAAAAATATGCATACAGGTAAAGTGCTAACTCGGAAACCACCAGCGTCACCAAGGCTTCAAAGTGATGGTAAAAAAGAAGATGGAATTCGACTTAGTAAACGTTCGTGTGAATCTCCCAAGCCCGGATCCAGATTGCGGTCAGCTTCAACTGGTAGAGACAAGAAATCAGGTGAGTTCTTTAGATACTGATGAGAATAAATCAGTATTTTATGTGAGTAGGTTACCGCAGTGCCTTCAAAGCGTTGGGAACCACAAACTCAGCAACTCCTGTATTATACAAGATGAATCTCAAGCTATTTTGTAAGACCAGTGTTATTTATGAAAGAATTATATATATAAAAACAGCGTGTCTCCGGGGGGGAGGGGGGACTGCCGTTGCAGCGGCCCGCAATCGGAATTTAACCTTTTAAAGCCTAGCGGTAACTTTACATACCACCAGGTTTAACATTATAAAATTCTACGCGGTGCCCACACTGCGTTTATGTGTTTTGTATGGATCTCAGAACAAACAGCAACTTTTGCCTTATAAAACATTAAGAGACTGGTTTTTATAACCGAAGTGGAGAGTGTTTACAGTGCGGTATGCACTGAGTCCTTATATAAAACAGATACGCTTCGTCTTTAAAGGGTTAAAGAACTGAGGTTGTGCAGAGAAGATGATGTCAAATGTTTTACATGATTTACCCTTCAGCCTAAATCAGCCATTGAAATCTCCTAATGACTAGTACATTAGAATTTTTTCAAAATAAAGTAAAAGCTTAGGATGCCTTAGATGACATTAAAAAAATAATTAGATTAGATCTTGTGATTTAAATTAGGTGAGTGAGGCATGGAACATATCGTTATTGTCAAATGTATATAAATGCAATTGCAAACAGTGTTATGTTTGTTATAGTTGCACCTATAACACCAATGTGGAAGTTCTCAAGGCAGTAACTTTCTCCTGTATGTTGGTAACTGTGCACCAGCCTGCATGGTGTCATAACTCAGAAGATCACAGCCTGAATCTTCATTACTGTGAGAATGTAAAATCTCATATGTGATGATGTTGATGTTCACTGTGTTGTGTAAAGGTTTTTAAGATGTTTTTATTGACTTCTTGTTTTGATTTGATGTTTGTAATTTCTCATGGCATTGTACGTAATTTAATTGTCTGTAATTGTGTTGATGCACATACTGATGTTGTGCACTTGATGAAGCTATATATTATTGTGTTTTATTTTAGAATTGCAAGCAAGATACTGGGCCTTTCTGTTTGGCAACTTGCAGAGGGCTGTGGATGAAATATATCAGACATGTGAAACAGACGAAAGTGTTTCAGAGTGCAAGGTTAGTTGTGTATCATAAATAGAAATATTTATACTAGACCAAGCTTGATAAATGGTATGTTCTGACGTAGCAGTGGAAGCATTAAACGGTAATGGGTCAGTAAACTGTTGTGGTTGCATTGGAGTAGTATTTGATTTAAACATGGCCCCCAGTGTGAGAACTGCGCTCCTCTGGGGTATTACACAGCGTCAAATGGTAACCCTTTACCAATGTTCCGGGACAGCGTATTGGTCCCATCTTCAAGGGGCAAGTCCTTTCTTATTCGTCTTGGTCTTCTTGACCCTTGAAGTGGGACTGATATGTTGTCCTGAAACATTGGTAAAGGTTTGCCATTTGACGCTGCATAATACCCCAGAAGCATGCAGTTCTCATCAACGTCATGGCATAAGCCTGAAATCGTGGCCCCTGCGTGTTCTGTAGATCTGTGCACAAATGGAAGTACATCAAGTGGACATCAGTTAGATTGTAGACTAGTCTGAAGTGTTGGACAGTGTTCCCAGTGGTGTACACTGTATTGGTGTTACATTATCTTTTGTCCTGCTTTTAGAATAGACCATGTGATGTGAGATGTTGTGCTGTACTGATACCACTCCCTTGAGAGACAGTAACATGAGTGTATTTTCCTGTGTTCTGTGCTGCGGTAATTGTCCATTATACTCCCACAGGTTTTGTAATTTTTAGGTTATATCTTAACACAGAAGACATAGTTTCCTTTTAAGAGGAATAAGACATAGGGGCCGTGAAGAGGATGGGGACTAGAATCAGGTTTGGTGAGGTGTGGGAGGAATGGGTAATTGGGCTTGTTGGACATCATGAAACATCCATGAGATCAACTGGAGGACTGGCAAAAGGTTGCAGGAAAGAGAAAGGAAAATATTTTGATTGTGAAAAGGACTATGAGCATATTAACCATCTTGGCAGGGGGGGGGGGGGGTGTTTTTAAATTAAAACTGAGGATTTCTTTCTTCTAGGGTAGGATGCTTGGAGCCTGACAGTTTGGGGAAATGTAAGTGTTGAAAAATGTCAGGAACAGATTAATGTATGAATATATAGGGATAGTGTACCCTGGAAAGGATACGGGGCCAATCAGGAAGTGGTGGGAGGGGCAGAAAGTATGGTAGTGTTGCTGGAGTGGGGCGAAATGGATGTGTGTTAAGGGTACTCACCACTGGTCTCCCATGGGAGAGCAGATGGCTAAGAACAGGCAGCACAGAGAAGAGAAGAAGTGGTAAGAGGTGAGAGGGAGCAGTTCCAGCCACTGGACTGGATAAAGCCATGTGGGCAGGTGTATCATTTGCTATGCTCTGTGTATTGCTGATATTGGCCACCCCATTGTGAACAGTTTGGCAAAGTTAAGAATCCATGGAGTTATACCTCCACTCCCCTATATACTTTCATGGCATGGTGCTAAATTAAGCATAGGAATACCCTTATTGTGTCTGAATGAAGCTTATATCTGTTATTACACTTCTAGAGTAGTATCTCACTTCACCATGTCTGTAGTTACCCAAATTATAAGTTACTACACTTTCATATTTAACTTTAACCATCATTTCTAAAGCACATGGGAGACGCATAGGAGCAGCACAAATTGCTAGTGCACAGACTTGACACAATTGCTGTCACTGTGTACGTCAATATAAAGTGTTAGGCATCAGATGATATTAGTTGTTGGTGTTCTTCAGTAAAATAATTTATAACTGTATTACCAAGATGTCATTTTGGTAGGGGTGGTGTGTGTATGTAAATGATTTGTAGATGTGTATGTTTTGCAATTTATAATGGACTGGCTCTTGGTGCAGTTGAGTGTGCATAGTGACTGGCTGTGGGTTAGATGACCAGAACTTGCAATTGTAGCAGGCACCACTACTTTCACACTAGCTCTGGGGTCTGTTGTGTGACAAGCTGTATAAGGAATTCGCTAAGAATGAAGGTATAAATGAAAACCACAGAGTTGTGTTAGCACATTGATACAGAGACTTTATGCTATTTTGTTATGTATTATTTGTATAGGAGGTGATTCTCGTGCTTGAAAATTACACTCGTGATTTTCACAATCTCATTGAGTGGTTCAAAGTGAAGTGGGAGTATGAGAACACCCCTCCTCCACAGCGACCGACATCACTGGCATGGGAAGTTAGAAAATCATGTCCAGGGAAGGTAAGTGTTGTACGAAGTAAGGAGAATTCCAAAATGAAGTATACACTGAAGCATATTGCCTTATTTATGTACTAAGTATCTTCAAGATGCAAGTTCTTTCTGTTGCAGTCTATAATTTTATGGAGTGACAAATTAACTCTTGGAACCAGAAACATTGTGTTACATTTTGTGACATATTAGTATTTTTGGTATAAAAGGTTGGTAACCTGCAGGCTGAAATCTGAAGCTGCAGGATCGTTTGTTGTTGGATCTGTGTGATCATGTTTAACCCTTTAAAGACGAAGCACGTCTGTTTTATATAAGGACTCAGTGCGTACCGCTTTGTAAACACTCTCCACGACGGCTATAAAAACCAGTCTGTTGCTGTTGTATAAGGCAAAAGCTACTGTTTGTTCTGAGATTCCTGCAAAACACATAAATGCATTGTGAGCAGCATGTAGAATTTTTTAATGTCACACCTACTCGTACGTAAAGTTACTGCTAGGCTTTAAAAGGTTAACATGGCTGTACCCAGGGCTGTGGAGTCAGTACACAAAACTTACGACTCCAACTTCTTGATTTTTAGAACTCCAACTCTGACTCTGATTCCTTCATAAATTCTCAATATGTATTAATAATGGTAAACCTATAAGACATTTCAGCACCACCGCATGAATCATTTGGCTACTTTTTAGACTTATAACCTGTATTTAAGTATAAGTCTAATGGTTATTGTAGCTGTCAGGGCTGTGGAGTTGGAGTATCTGGTCAAGATTTTAGATTGAGGTGAGAGTCGTAGTTGGTACATTTGTACCAACTCCAACTCCACCTAAAATTCCTTCCGACTCCAACTCCATGACTCTGACTCCGATTCCACAGCCCGGGCTGTACCTGCCTTCCATATTTTAAGGCTTGTGCAGACTGAAGGTGTGCTATGCCATGGTTATAAGGGGTCCTATTTTTATGGAACTGTATGTATACAGGAGTGACATTTGTCCCTTGGAATGCACAGTGGTTAGCACATCGGCATATCTGCCTGTTCTCCTTGGCCAGAAATTAAGGCAGCGTGAAAGGGATCTGAGTGATGGAAAGATGATGGTGATCTTGCATGATGAAAATCAATTGTAGATATCCCAAGTACTGGTAGATAGCAAATACTGTTTTGGGTTTGGGACTGCAGTATGGCCAAGATTTGAACTAAGCACATACTGAATACAAGTCAGAAGCATTACTGCTTGTACCATCTTTCATGATCTTAAGGAAAGGAATGGTTGTACAAGATAACCTTTTTTGTGCCTATAAAAGGCGTGGCTCCTACAGCATGGATTCTGATGAAACTCACAATTAGTGCACAACATTATGTGTGGATGTCTGTCACTGAGCTAAAAAGAAGGGGGGGTCAAGAATTATGAAAATTACAAGTAGAAATTTATTTATGACCCTGAGTAAAATACAGCTGGCATTGCATGGATGTCCATCAAACTTATCATTGCATAACAGCATTATGTGTTGATCTGCAGTACTGAATATCACCTAAATTGGAGAAGAAATGTGAAAATTATGAGTAGAAATTGTTTTAGGGCCGTAGGTGAAGTGTGGCCTTTACTGCACGGGATTCCATGAAACTCACATTTTCTTAACATCAGTATGGGTAGATCTCCAATACCAAATATTAGCTACGTTGGTCAAGAAATTTGAAAATCATCAGTACAAAATCTTTTATGGCCTTCACTAAAGTATGACTTTTACTGCCTGCATTTTCATGAAAATTGCTATTTGTATTCTTAATTGTTGATAACAAGAATAACATACAACAACTGTTAGTATAGTTTTCGTATTTCTGTTTCCTGCTATTTGAAAGTAGACCCAAGGTTCTGTCTGTGAGGTATGAACTGAATGCTTACGTATAATGCAGACTCTTGTCAGACGCCATAGTATTAAGGCCTTAAGTAAGTACCAGCCTGCTATGCATTTTATCTCAGTAAAATCAATTTTTATGCATCAAGAGGCACTGGGCTCTTAGAATAGCTGAAGAGTACACTGAACACAGCTCATGATGTAAGTGGAGTGAGTAGAACTTGTGGTTGCATTTTAAATTTGTTATTAACAATACAAATTTTGAGTTTCACTAAATATTTTGCTTGAATTTATGATATAACTTCAGCTATTCATTATGGAATTTTTAGGCACATTGGCAAAGTTATGAGCAACACCTGAAAAGATAGGCAGTTTACTTATATTTGGATCTTTGTTGTCCTTAATGCACTTGTCAGTCAAGCAGTTTTGTTTGAATGAAGGTATGAATGCACCAGAATATTGTGTTGTACGTACATTGCCTATCTTGTTAAGTAAATTTTACAAGTTTGAAAAAGTTATGGTATTTTGATTTATTGCCATCGCCACAAATTGTGGTGAACAGACAGTGGCACGATTTTGGGGTTTGACTGTAGTATCCAGAACTTGTTTGTTACATGTTAAATATGCCAAAGTTGTATAAAACTCTACTTTCTCATGTACACAGACAAGTTGTGAAGCAGGGTATTATCACCTATTCTTATGTGTTACTTCGTTGTTTGTTTTGTGGATTGTCACATTCACTAACCATTCTGGCAGAGAGGTAGTAAGTCAGCAGGAAATGTGGAGATCACTCCTTCTACTGCATTGAAATTGCATGAGTGACGTTAGTTTGAGTTCGTAGTTCATGCAATACCTGGCTTAAAAGTATGATAATTTTGGCTACCCTCTGTGCTTTTTCATGATTCCTGTGTTCTGCTTTAGCCTGGATAATCGAGACAGTGCTGTAGTCCTACAATGCTTGTTTTCTATGTGTTTGGTAATTTCAGCTGTGATTGGGAACAGCTGAAGAAGCCACAAACCATGTTTTAGTTTGAAACTGGCGAGGCTTCTCTTTATTTTATATTATATCACATGCAGAGGAGAAATTATTTATGACATTTCTTTGTTACTTGTTTCAGATTCGCCCTGTTTCAAGCATGGAATCTGCAGTTGCTACTGGTAGTAGTGTTGTGGATGTGAGTAGGGAAGATATACAAAATTTAACTGTGCAAAATGTGGAGATGAGGAAGGAACATGTAGCAGTAGGTGCAGGAACAGAGTCACTAGATCCAGTTCCACACGATTATGTAGTACCACTTGAAAAAGGAACTGACAAAATGGGTATGAGTGTTACCACACAGGAAGTGGAGTGTAGTCTATTACAGCCTAACAACGTTGCAAAATGTAATAATACAATAACAGATAATGTTCCTGTCATTAACAGTACTATCAGTAGTGATATTATGGACATACAGAACACAGTGCCTTTCAGCAGTGCAAATGAGAGCAGTATGCAAGATCAGGTAGTTGTTAACATACAAGCACCAATTGGTGTAACGGAGGGTACAGGTACTACAAATAGTGATTTAAGTAATATAATGGAAATCGCAGCTAATCTGGAAATAAGTGGAGAACAATCAGAATCAAGTCCTTTATTAACTGTAGGTAGTGTGATTTTAGATTCAGCTGTTGAAGGATGTAGTGAAAGCACAAATGGCGTGGGAGAGCTGACTGTCGATGTTAACGCAAATAATGGTATAAATGATGGAGAAGTGGTTGCTGATACTGTGGGCAACAATAGTGCAATTCATAGAGCTGCAAAAAAAGAAGGAAATGGAAATGATTACAGAAGTACAGACTGTGAGAAGGCTGATGAAGATGACATGGAGATGCCAACAGAGCCATGTCATGATAGCCTTAAAGATAGGTCTGATGTAAATAAAGATAGGAAAAATGATGACATCGATGTAGAGAGTGGAAGAAAATGTGAATTTGTGATAGCTGAGGTTCCTGTGATGGTTGTCGATCAAGCCTCTCAGACAGATCTAGAAGAGTGCATTGAAGATTCTGATGGTTTAAGATTTCTCTTAATCCCACAAAAACCAGTGGTTACAACTGCTGCAGTTGTTAGCAAACCTACACCAGTAATCAGTGCTGTGCATAAAACAGTTGCTGCCGGCAGGTCACCAGTAGCTCCACCACGCATTGGAGTCCGCACATCTCTTGGTACTACCTTGAGGCCACAGCCTTCTGTGATGAGACCAGCATATGCAGCTGTTTCAAGGCTTAGTAGTCCAGCCAATATGAGGAATCAAGCCTTGTTACATACGGGCGTGACAGCACCCAGACCATCCAGTAGTCCTCGGCTTGCTCGAAGCGGGACTTCTCCAGATGTAATGCCTGCTGGGAGAGGAACTGCAATGAGAAAGTTGCCTGTAGAGCCAACTGCAGCAGTCTTGAAGTCACAAAGACCAACTTTAGTGTCAAGACAGGTACAGAAATTTAGTTGTTTCAATGTTCATGCAGAGTAAAGAGTTCACAATAATAAGGGCATGTATTTAACCTGTTATGTTATTTACACATCTTGAGGTTTTCATGGTGGTGTGGTTGAAACTCCTGTAATATGACACTGTGTCAGTAGCTGGGAGGGTCATGATGTGCCTTCATCGTTAAGGGTCTAGAGAGCTAGAGGTTCTGCTTGAACATGTGTTGGCACTTACATAAGATTGAACCCTGATTAAGTGTGCAGAGTCATGTTTCTGGCATAACCTGCAATTGTTCAGGGCAGGGGCCTGTTGAAACTGGAAGTTCTGGAGAGTGATGGTTCAGCTTTATTCATACCTGAAGGTTTATGATGTACAATTACAAATTTATTTGTTGGTTATGCTATTCTTAAAACACTTTAATTACATAGAGGTACAAAAACCAGAGAGGCACAACAGTGATGTATAGTATAATGGTTGGTAATGGTTGCAAGAAAAGTGAGGAGTTCTTCGCCGTGTTCAGTTTCTTGGTAATTCTTCAGTCATCAGCAGATGACTCAGATAATATCAAGCGCAGTGGTTACTGCCTGCCACAGTGACCTGAAGTTAGCTGTTAATCACGCAAAAAGCTTATTAACTCGAGAGTGGATAAAATAGATGGTAAAAGTATGTACATTTCATTAGCTACATATTTTCAGGATGACATTTAACACAGCTGGATGCAGTGATGGGCTGCTGTTCCTCATTTCGTGTATGTGCTGTTTATTGTGAAGTCTTACATATTTGAATGGGGTGGGATAACTTGGTGACCATAGTGACTGATTATGGGCTGGGTGACGGGGATTTGATTTTAACCACGATTTGCATGGTTCTAGTGGCCACCCAGCTTCCTGTCCAGTGTGTGCTGGGAGGTTATTTCCTTGGGGGTGAAGTGGCTGAAAGTTAAATGGGCATATTCCCTGTGGCTAATGTCAAGGTCTATAACATGTGCATCTTGCGCCCTCTACACTTCTTTGGATCGTTAGTTAGCCAGAGGTGTAATTGTACTTACTTTATGTAATGTGATGTAATTCCTTGTCAGTGCTGTAACATTCTGTACAGGAAAGTATGTGTGCTGAGATAAGGATGAATGGTATTAGTGAATACTTAACGTGTTAGTGTTAGTCTGTTAAATGTTCTTAGCAGCAGTCAGTCTTTTTTGTTCCAGTTGCTCCATTACTCTCATTTACAGTTGATTCTACTTTTAGTGCAGGAACCATGTATTATAATGACATTTCTTACAGAGTTTATGTTCTTTCACATGTTCTTACATCTTAAGTGTCAGTTAAAAGTAGTAGGTATTTACTGCTATTACTTATTAAGGAAAAGTATTGTAATTTTGACAGGTTGTGAGGAATAGGCCTAGCACAGGTGGGGGCAGGAGTTTGCAGTCTCAGTGCGGTACCACAGTTCAGGTACTTTGTTCTGGTCTTGTGATTTATGTGGCTTCATTCTTACTGCAGTTTAGATCCCGTTTTAGCAAAGCCAGTTTGTAGCTAACAAAAATGTTAAGCTGAGGTTTGATCTGAACGTTTGAGAACTTTGTACTGCAAGAGTGTATATCACACAAGCAAATGACATGGTTAGAAACATTATGTAACTTAAATTCTGCTGTGGGAAAATGCCATTTTATGTAGAAGTATTCAGTGGGTAATTGTATTGTGAACTGGCTGATATGAAGGAGCAATGTTTATTCTTCAGATCTTGGCTTAAATTTAGGAAAATGGCTAAGCAGATGTACCAAAAGATGGAAATGTATAAGGGGATGATACTGACATGCATTGAAAATATTTGTCTTGTTTTCCCATGAAAGATGATGAACAATCCAGTCTTCCTTGAAAGTGACAAATCCATGGCTTACTCGCATGGCAAGATTCTGAAGCCAGAAAAAGATTTGTCAAATGGCAGTTCAGATTTGCATCTCTTACAGCAAATGGCAGCTGAGTGTAACCCAGGACATGGGATTGAGGAGAGTCTCAACAAAGTTTGTCTGTGTTTCACACAAATGTTTTTTCAGTCAGCAGGCACTGTAAATGAATCCTTGACCAAGCACAACCTTGCTGTATATTCTCTTTTTAGGTGACAGTGTTGTATAGAACACTTTCACACAATGCTGTTACCTAAGAACAGGATCTTCATCACTACAGAATTGTTGTGAAGGTCTAATTCTGCTGGCTTACCACCCACTTATTCGCTAGAGTTGGCCATGAACGATTTGTATGTGTTTCCCAAACTTATAAGTATTGTAAATGGAAAGAGATCCTGGAATTTCCAAGAACTGTATAAAATGTGACATAAGGATTATACATCCTGACAGAAAAGTACTATAAATACATGAACAATTGTCAGAATTGCTGAAATCACTGCAAAATCAGTGAAAGTTTGCTGTGAACGAGATTACATGGATGAACTGTTTTGACCTTTAGTTCTGCCCCTAAAATATCAGTGTCAGTATTATTTGATCAGACTTCATATGTCCAAATGCTGCTTTACCTCATTTGTGATCCTGTGACATATGCTTTGTTCATACCGTGTGAATGTGACGAATCCATCATGCATGACAGCTTTAACATAGTTGATAATTAGGCCTTCCTGAATGGTGTATTACATAACTTGTCTAATTTGTAGAGGAAACCATCAGGTGTCTTAGTGTAGTGGTTGGAGCTCCAGTGTTATATGTGGGAGCTGTGTGGTTCAGATTATGGCTAGGATAATGACAATTCTGAGAGGTTTCTTTGTTTTCCTCATTCTCCCAACAGAATCTCAAAAATTAAGTCACAACTCCTGCTTTCAGCTAATGAAGTCCATGGAGCAGAATAATTGTTGAGAAACTAACAGGTTGTCAGCTAGTGAAAAAATTTCCTGCATTTTATGGGACCAAATTCTTATGAATTCTTCATATGTAATTCTCTTGCCATTTGTAAGCTGGTGCTATGTGACCAATGCTATAACAGATCATTGTAAGTAAACCAAGAATTGAATCTTGAACAAACAGGGATCTAGGAAAGTAAATCATTCCTTACGTTCAGACAATATAAAAATGTGTAGGTGCTTAATTAATTAAATTCTTTTGGCCAGGAGAATGTCCAGATTTGGTGCAAGTGAATCGTGATTTTCTTCCTTATGTCATTAGATGAAATTTTATAATTTTATATGGGCTTTGGACATAAGAATTTGACAGGGCTAGTAGAATACTTGGTAATATATAAATGCATGTCTGTATACAAAGTTCATAGTGTAGAAAGGACAGAAAGCTGAAAGACCTGTGGCTACCTCTCTATGATGGTGCATGTTGCAAATAAGGAAATTCCTAGGTCTAGGTCTTTCTTCTATTAAGAACACCTTTTTTACAGAGTTTGCAAATGTTTACTGTACCAGATTTTCATACCTAACAAATGCAGCAACTATTTAGAAGGTACCCATTTCAAATTCGTACTATGCTACTAGTTATTCTGGCTGAAGATTTGTGTGGTTTTCTTCTGTCTGTCTATGAAAATTCTGAGACCTTATCTTCATGTATGTTATGAATGCTTCCTTCCATATTCTTACTATTTATCTGGCCTTATTGTATTCTCTGCTTGATAGTTGCTTTGTAACATCTGCGTTTGAAGTGTCAGTGTCTGTGAATCTAACCGCCAATCAGTAAAGTGGCAACTGCTATTTCATTTAGTGTCTTTATTTGCTGTCTGTCTTATTGCACTTTTTGTTTTATTTGAATTCTTCTGATACAAGAGTATCAATTGAGAGTACAGAACTTTACACTTATGCTTTATATTTATTTTTTAATTAGAAAATTATTTTTTTCTGTTACAATATTTTTAATATTCACAGACTTACATTTGTACTCTTTTACTGCTGCAGATGGGCACAGCTCTTATGCATGGAGGAACATGCTCTTTATTATGGACATAAGTACTATGTCAAGTATACAGTGTTGTAATGCTGATTTTTGTTGTGAAAAATTACACGAAAGATCGTAAGTTTAACTTAGACATAGGTCAAATACTAAAGGTCATACATGGGTCTAATGCAGAAGGGATTGGGTATGTAAGTGCTGACCGCTTCCTCCTTCATTTCTACTTGCATTGAGTGTACCATATGTTGCAGTAAGACAGTTTTTGGTTTACTGAACTGAAGATCAGTTAAAATAGATTGTGATCTTTCTTTAGTCTCGTCACGGAGGTCAACAGAGTAGAGTCACAGCCGCTTCAATGCCATCCAAAGTAGAAAGCGCTTCAGAGATTGGAGCTTGTTTAGATAAAAGAAGCAGTTCTAACTCATCCATGACTAGTTCTGCGTCATCCAGTGCCCGAAGCTGGGCAGACAAGGTGAAGGGCACAGAAGCTTCACATACAACAGTTTCAGTTGAAGTATTGCCAAGGACAGGAGCTTGTAATGAAGATGGTATGTATCTTATTAATATTGCTCTTGACTGTTACTAATGCCTTCACTTAACATGATATTATCCTGCCTTGTGTCTTCCCACTTTCGATGAAGTTTGGTCCTGTGAATCTTGTTAGGTAAATTTGAATTGGGTCAAAATAGGGTGGCATTGACTGCATTGTGCATCAAAATATGAATACGTGTTTTGAGCTATTTCAGTAGGTGTGAGCTACTTTAAAAATATGAGGTGCTAATTTAGTTGGAAAATAGGAAGGACATGGGAGAACAACACGAGTAGGGAAGGATAATATTGAATCTCAGAGACATGGGATTTGAGACTGTGGACTAGATTCTTGTGGTTCAGGGTAGCGATTATTGGTGGGCTTTTATGATGATGGTAATGGCCCTCCAGACTCCATAAAAGGCGGGGAATTTCTTGCCCTGTTGAGTGATCATTGCGTTCTTAGGAATGATTGCTGCATGGAGTTTGTTGGCTGTAATTGTATTAATTTTTCATTACAGATGATACACAGGGTTGGGAGACTGTGAAAAGCAGGTCTCGGTCTCGTATATCACCAGTTAACAAAGTGGATGGGTTAGGATCGTCATTGTCACGTAGTGCTAGCAGTGTCAAGTGCCGTAACATGGAAAGAAAGGGCAGTGTTGGTACGGCTTCACGGGCGTATGCTGCAAAATCCCGATTCCAGCAACCAAGTGCCGCAACTTCACTTCCAGCTCTGGCTCTAGTGGAAGTAGAAGTGCAACCACCATCACTTAAAGATAAAAATAAGGTTGCTGAACTGAAGAGAAGTGCTCCTGCTTTGACATTAGCACGCAGAAACAGTATGAACATTGCTAAGATGAAGAAGGATGTGAAAGACATTAAAGAGGATAACAATAAAAAATTACTAAAATCTATTAAAACCTCATTGATTCCAAGTAAGAAGATAAATGTGCAAGGAAAGAGAGAGCAGCACCGAAAATCAGAAGTTACTGATGATAGAATAGTTTCAAAAGTTACCTTGGATTCTTATGATCAAAAAGAAAAAGGGCATGTAGAAGAAGTTCTGGAGAAGAAAGAGCATGTTCAGTCTGAATTCATGAAGTGTAATAATGAAGACGAACAAGAGGAAAAAGTTGTGAGGTAACGCTGTGTGTTAAAATCATGTCTTTTACATATTTGTGTGAATGTTATACATTGCTTTTCTTTAATTTAAACGTTGGTTCATTGTCTTTTTTAAGGGAAAATAGTACTGATGAAATAATTTTGGATGTTAAACTTGAAGATATCCTTGAAGAGAAGAGTTTGTTCAATGAAGAAGAACTCAGGAAAAGTAAGGAATTGTGTGCAGAGGAAGCAATGTTGAGGAAAGAAATTCGCGAGCTAGAAACTGCAGAGATTGAGGTGAATATAAGCTTTAAACTTTTTATATGTGGCATAACTTTTGGATGGCCAGAAATGGTTATTTGTCAAGCAGGCACTGAGAAAACACTTGGTGCTTAATGTTTGTATAAGTGTGATAGTGACAGAAGGAAAATTAATGGTGCCATTTTTTATTTTTATATGACCCCCCCCCCTTCTGGAAGCTCACATTTTGTTCAGTTTGGGTGAGCCTACATTGGAGCGTACTTCATTCTTTGTTATCTTTGTATAAGCTGTCTTATTGCCTTTGTCCACCATTTTCTTCTTTCTTTTGTGTATCTCATCTTGCCTGTTTCTTCAGTTTTATTGGTACCCCACTGGTAATTTATTTGACATCATCGTTTTGTAGGCTGTCACAGGAATTATATATAATCATCATCATTGTGTAACACATCTCCATGTCAGTTTATCCCTAACTCAGAGCAGTGGTGTAACACATCTGCATATTGTTTTATCCACAATTTGACCAACTTTTGTGTATGTATATGAAATATATGTGAGAGATTCTAAGCTTCACTGTTGATTATACATGTCTCACTGGCTTATTGTGTATGTTATACTTACAAATGTAATGTCACAACTTATTCATATTTTTATACTGTACTGAGACACAGATTTTTTAATTTTGTAAAGATGTAATACAAAATAAGCGAACTCTTGTTCTTTTGCTTATTATTCAGGAAGTAATTTATGAAAATTAATATCTGTTATGTCTGAGTAACTTTTGTGATGGGTGGGATGCTGTATACAATTATTTTTTCATTACTTTTTTTTTGGTACAAGAGACTCTTCTTTATTACTAAAAGCTCAAAGATTCTGAATTAACATGCTTAAATCTTTCATTTTTGTGAGATATTCATGGTTGAATAATCTCCTGTGTCATGTTTTCCTTCATCCTTATTTCTTTCCAAGTACCGGTTTCATCTGTTACTGTTGTGAATTTTTTCCTGTTAGTTTTTTATTCCAGTGGCCTTTTTTTTTACTAAAATAGAATTCTTGGAAGCTGCATTGCCCTCTGTGCTGTCGTTGAGGAACAAGTAGGCTGGCTGGCTGTTTGAAAGTTACTGTTATAATTACAGCACTGTTCTTAAAATGGTTACTATATTAATATTAACTTAATCATAAACCTTGCCTGAGAAATTTATTTCTTTCACTCTTTACTTTAAGTACCTGAGTGTCTTTAAATGTATGTGTAATCTGTGCCACATCAAACATATCCCCCTTCAAAAAGTGCACGTTACTCTCATTAAATGGAAATGGAGTTCCATGTGTCATGTGGTTTTATGTTCCTTCTCTTTTGTCAGTTCTGTTAATGCTGATTTTAGGAAGAGATGAAAATTCAAAGATAAAGTCTAACACATAAAAAGTTTTATTGCACTACACTGGAAAATCAGTGAGTCAATAACTGATTTTAGAGTATTGTTGGGATTGTTGTTTACATAGAAATACGTTTACTGATGCTTTTCTTTAACAGGTAGACACAGAAACGGATGAGACAGAAACAGATGGAGAAGCAACAATTGGACCAGAAGAGGATCATGAAGAACAGTGTAATGAAGTAATGGAAGCTCAGAAGAACCTGATTCCAGAAGACAGTGTGACATTGGAAGCCAGATATGAAACTCATTTGGAGGGTACACATATATAGTTATTGGCTGATGATATGCCTGCTGTAGAGAATCCAAAATTTTGTGTGTTAGCCCCATTGTAACTGCTTTTGTTTTGTCATATGTGTACACCATGAAGTTTAAAACATCTTGAAATACAGCTTGACAGAATGGGTGCCACTGCTGTGTGTAGGTGCTACACTGTACTGGTTTAAGCGTATGTTCTGCTTCCATTTATTGCAGCCATTTCGTGCATGTATTCATAACCAGCAACTGTTTCAAAAATTGGCAAATGTTGTACCAACAAACTAACAAACACAGCTCTGATTAGACTAATTCTGTATAGATTTTCATTTACATGTGACATCTGGTAAAAGAAAATGCACAGTTCTTTTTACACAGGGTGATGTAGGGCTACTTAAAAGTGATCAGAGGCCAGAGAACCTCATCAAAAAAATGTGTAGTTTAGTCTGTAAAATAACTGTCAACTCTTTATAATGACTGAACATACTTTATAGATACTAAGATGAAGTTAACATTAATGTTGATTAATTTTGACACAGTACCCTAAACTGTAATTGGTATTAGCAACTGAATCTGGAATGAAGCTAGCCTAACTTACTCATAACCACTATTAGGAATAGTACATTAGTAAGTTTGTGTACTTGTATAGGCTATGTTTTTATTTTCTGTGATGACAATGCTATTTTATACCCAAATATGGGTAAGGACTGTTTCGTCAGTACCATAGTATCATCATATGATGCTGTGGACTTGAGTGAAATTTTATATTGTCTGTTCAGTACCTAAGCAGAGTGAAGTAAGTGGGGTCTGCAGAAGGAAATATATTATTTATGCAAGTTGTAAAGAATTGTTAGGGGTGTGAAATCCACAGGGTTTGGGTGGACTGAATATGTGTCCTGGGCAGGGAGAGAAGGAATTCTGGGGAAATCTGTAATTTGAGAGCAATCACTTGGGAGAGCAGGATGATGGAAGTGAACATTAAGGTGGATCTGAAGGAAGTATGTTGTGAGTGTTGTGAGTCAGTTGTTAGAACTGACTGAGGATTGTGTTTCAATGTATTGGTGTTTAACCTTCAGGTTATATGATCAGAAAGTCCATTTGTTGAGTTCAGTTTGAATAAATATAAAGTACTTTCTGTGAATGTTAATGTGGTCTTGATGTGATAGGTACCATCGTTGTCAGTCAGAAAAAAGGTAGAGAAATTACACGGGAATATGTCATGACTAGAATAGGTGATTAATAAAATTGAAATAAAAATGTCTGTGACATATGTATGATCTGAATTTGAATGATTTGAGCATGAAAAATTTGAATTTCCTGTTGCTGTATTTTAGGCATGTCATGGGCTGAACGTGTGGATGCTTTGGAACAGCTGGAGGAAATGGAGGCACGTCATCCTGGTCGTGCTCTGGAGCTGCACCAGAAATTGTCATCTCCATCACGCCGTCGCACTTTTCCAGAGACTTTACGTTGCTTCCAAGCCAAGCAGGCACAGGCGAAAGAAAAACGAGAGCGGCTTATGCACGAGAAATCACAGAAATTAAGAGAACTTCTTAACAAAGTAAGATCCCTTTTCTAGTGTAAATGTCACCATTTCTTCTTGCACTCAGGATGTATCTGATTTCAGATTGAATAATGGGTGAGGAACTGGCTGCTGTGTGATGTCTGTTGTTTGCCTTGTTCCCTTGATGCAAATGTTAGGCTAAGCCACAATTTTTTCTCATTCGACTTCCCAATTCACTCGTCGTAATCTTCCTAGTGTTTCTCATTCAGTACTGTGGACCCGACTGTGATTAACTGAACTGTGCGTGCATGACCAACATTGCCATTAGGAGTTTTTATGATTTCTGAAAGTGGTAATAATTGCCTCTTGTTCATTTCTTATAAATTATATATTTACGGATAAAAGTTTCTACATATAACTGCATAAATCCTGCAGTAGTATATAGTTCTGGAAAATAAACAATTGCTGAAATTTTCAGTGCTAAACGTGACAGTACGTATGTTACCTAATGGGACTTAAGGGGTTAAAAGAAAGTAAGTGCATCATGTGGATATTTAGCAAAAGTGAATGAACGTTTGATTACTGAAGCTGTGAGCAGATGGATAAAGACTGTTCCCACCCCAAAGTAAGATTTTAATTGTATCTGAATGAACTTGTTTGTTAACCTCACAATGTCAGATCTGTGATATTAAGTTGTTTCCCTTATTTGTGAGAACTATAACAAACAGTAAAGGAAAGGCACACAGTCATATTTTCTACTTACGTAACGAACAGGTAGAGTTTTTAAATATTTTTTTGTATAGTTTGAAGTGTAATTTTGGCTTTCCTCCTCTCTGCTATGCACTGCAGAAGGAAGAGTGGATATTTTGTAGACTGTGTGGTACATGCTGAGGGCAGTTCATTGCCTTTTTGATTTGGCATGAATTAGTCAGCTTGCTAGGTCAGTTAGTACTGTGGGAGTGGAAGTAAGTGGGAGGAGTGGTATTCATAAGTGCTAGAAAGTTAACAGTAGTGATTTAAATTTTAATATCTTTTGGTATGTTCGTATATGTATGTATGTCTGTATGTATAATTTGTTTTGTGTTAAGTGTGTGGTGGGTTGCAGGTGGAGGAAGTGAAAGCTGCCCAGGCACAGCTTATTGAAGATAAACGTGCTCGCCTGGAGATGAAACTAAAAAGAGCTGAAGTGAATCGCAACTTACACCTCAAGGGTATTGTCAGAAAAGCCCATGATGAAGAAGAAAAACTCAAGGAAATTGCATTTATTAATGAGCTAGAGGCACAGAATAAGAGGCATGATTTCATGGCACTCTGTCAGGTTAGTGCTAGGTTTATGTACTGTTAGTATGATACACATATTACACAGTAAAGTAAGTCATAATTAACTTGGAGGTGTAACTGAATTGTGAATGTAAACACAGTTAAATGCCATCCTCACAACTTGTTTTAATTACTAAAACTAAAACAAGTTGTGAGGACAGCATCTAACTGTGTTTACATTTATAATATACTCACAATGGTATGCATTCTATACAGGTAACTGAATTGGTTAGATGGAAAAGAGAACATGTCTGCATTTGTCATGTTGGACATGTGCCCTGTTACCAAAAATGTAGTGTTTTGGATGTCCTCTAGTAGGCTGTATTTAATACACATACACTTTTATATTTTCTTTGCCTGCAGATGTGAGGTAAAACACGGGCCAAGGTTTCTGTTAAACAGTTTGTCTGTACAGTACAGATGAAGGAGTCAGGTCTGCTTTAAGCTTGAAAGGCATTTAGTGTACCAAGATTAGCACTGAAATACTGTGTTAAGAAGGACTGAAATATTTGGACCACTGTTTTTGTTTGGTTGATGTTTGCAGCACTATTTTAAAATATTATGAACTGTATGCTATGCATGTCATGTGGTTAGCATATGTAAATGTTTATGTACTGTTACCCTGTAACTGATCTATCTTATTAAATGACAAATATGTTTCAATGCTACTGCATCGTTATGAGTGTCTCCTAGTGTAGTATATGATTTGTGTCAGTGGTCTTCTTATGTATACTGTAAGATTCCCCATCTTTTTTTATTGTACAGTATGTACTCATGGTTTTATCTTTGTTTTTATTTTCTCACCAACTGCGTGTGCAGTTTTGTCACCTTGTTGCACTCACATATGCGTTTTATGTCGGGTCTTGATAAACTTATTCCTGAAAGGCTGTTGCATTTTTCTGTCAAAGTCACATGTATCCTGTCCTGTGTTGTGGTTTTGCTGCAACATTTACCCTGATATTCCCTCTTTCCAGCAATAAATCAGAACATTTTTTTATCTGCAGGAACAAGAAGAACGACTCCAAGGAATCCAAGAGGAAAGGCAACGGAAGCAGGAGGAGAAGGCAGCCAAAGAAGCTGCGGTAGAGGAAAGGCGAAGAGTGCTGGAAGCTGAGAGACAAGTAAGTTCCGAGGTTTGAGAATTTTATGATGGTGAAGGTTCATATTGTCGTATTCTGATGCCATGTAATCTAATAGGTGTTAGTAACATTTTGGAGGGACATACTGCCTGTACCATTCCTTTCCTCTGAAAATGTAAAATATGAGCATAAGTTTTTCGCAACAGTCTTATAGGACTGAAAGATCTGTGCATGTTAAGTACATACATGAATGGTGTAGAAAGAAATGACTATGGGGTGATAACTACAGTACCTGGTTTTTTTTAACTGGTTTATGTCTCTTTTGTATATAGTAGTTTAACATATAATTTTTAAGGAAAGATTGGATTATGCAGTTACATTATAATGTTTTTAGGAAAGACTGGAAAAAATGCAGGAATTGAGAAGGAAGAGAGAGGAACGAGTTGGCCAGAAGCAACAGGAAAAAGAAAAGGAAAGACAGGAAATGTATAGAGAGAAAGCCAGGTAAGCTTTGTTACTGAATGTGCATAAGAGCTATGTAAGTATTGTAGAATGTACTTTCCTTTACAGTGTGTAGAAACATCTGTATATGGTGTAAGTGGGCAGGTGAGCACATTACATAGAGGGACTGTGTTATCTCTGTAGGTAACGCTCTTTTAATTGTGAGACAAGATACACACAATTTTGGTGCTAAAATCTTACGAAAAGTGCTTGGAATAATAAGCTTCAGCTGGTACAATAATGTGAAGATTGAATTTATTGGAGTGGGTGCTTGGAACTGGCTTGGAATTGTGTCCATTAGTGGTTTTTGCCATTTGTGGTGAACCTTGAGCTTCTGCCACTGTTGAATTAGGTAACTGAGTAGTGTTCAGCTCTTGAGAAATATTGAATGTAGCTTTCACTGTACTAACATCAGCGTTACATCTTTTTTGGTGATGCAATTTATTGCAGTCTTCTTGGGTCATAAGTTTTTTTCAATTTTGAATAAAATTATGACATTCTGGAAGTTTCTTCTATTTCATTTATCATGAATGCTATTAGTTGAAGCTGCAACAGAGAGATAGTTTGACAGATTGAATTATGCTGCATTTAGGGATCGTGAAGAGCGCTTAATAGCGCTGCATGCGGCTCAGTTAGCGACCCAAGAAGAACTTCAGAAGAAGATCCAGCAGAAACAGGAAGAATCTGCTCGTCGACATGAAGAGAATATTGAACATATTCGACAGAGGGCTCTAGAATCGAGCATTCTGCGCTGCTCCACAGATGATGTAGCTCCTCGACTTGCACCTTATGACACCCAGAAATTGTGTGAAGTGTGTAATGTGCTGGTAAGAAGCATGTTCAATTACACCATGTTATAGAATACAAATGGGTTGTTTCTATTTGGGGACATGATAAGAATATTCAGTAACAGCCACTTGCTTTTGACACAAATCGTCATGTTTTATAAAAAGCTTAAAATTAGTTCATAATTGAATGCTGTCAGCTCCTTGAGGAAGGTTCTGTTCCATGGTAGCAGTAAATTTATATATGACCATCAAACACAACAAATTTATTAAATCCAGCAGTGCATGTTGCATGTTTCGGTTGTCTTGGGCCATCTTCAGGCATTAACGTACACAATTTAAAAACGAAGTGGACACGTGGTAAAAGTATTTTGCAGTTTGTGAGATCTTGCCAATCTTACAATTGTCATAACATTGGATTAATATATATTTTTTGTTCCTTCTTGTTTTGTTCTTAAAACCATGCTGCATTGTTTCTAAGATTGTTAGAATGTCAACAGATTATATTCTGTTGGACTTCCTAAGTGTACGTTATATTTATATGTATGTATATGTTCTCTGGAAACTGGTAAGTTGTAGGTGCTTCTGTAACAAACAGTCACGTTATTTTAGAAGTTTAAATATGGATATTAATTGAATAATATTTATATATATATTTTTGTACGACATATGATTTGTTATTCTTTTTGGCATTCAGTATTTATTAGGTTGCATATGTTGCTGATGTTACACTTTTTTGTTATTTATGTTTTTTATTCAGTGTTTTTCTGTACAATATCCTACAGATGTAATAAATGTTGTATGTGCGGTGGGTCAGGATATAAAATTTAACTTTTACTTCCATCAAAATAATTCTGTTCCATGTGTTTAGTTCAGTTATCTGTTCGATAAAAATTGATATTCTTAATTGTGAATAAATGGTTACAGATTACCTCATGTTTGGTGTGTGAAGTGTGGGGATTGCGTTATCTGTTTTGACATATGTGTCTTATTCATACTGGATATACCAGTGAGACAGCTGATACAGACTGCTGTCAGAAGTACATTATTTGGAATTGCTTGAATGATATTTTTATTTTAGTGTTTATGCTAAATTATTTAATCAGATTTACCACTTAGCCCCTGAATTTAATGAAGTATTGCATTGGCAATTCTTTTAAATATTCAGTTTGTGCAGGAGCCAGGATGGCATAATTGATATAGTCACTAGGCTACAGGCTGGATGTACTGGGGTTCAAATTCTGGCAGGACAAGAGGTTTTTCTCTTCTCCTGAGTTCCAGACTGGCTTTGGGGCCCACCTTTTCTTCTTTTCAGTGGGTACTGGGGTCCCTGCTGGAGGTGAAGTGGCTGGGACATGAGCTGAGCCACTCACCTGCATCTAGTTGCAAGGTTAAGGATGAGTGGAGCTGTACACCCACTTCCCCATTGTGCCATTTTTGTGTGTGGAGACATCCTTTACCTTTATTCAGTTTGCATACAAATAATGGTATGAGAACTGGTGACTTGGGTAGGATGATGATAGGAAGCAGCGTACCATGTTGAAATGAACACCTTCATTATTTTTGTAGGGAAGCAGTATGGAAAGAGGAGGTTTATGCAGTAAGGATGTATGTTTTAAAGCCTCTTGTACGTAAATTCCAGTTTGTGCGTTGTGTTTTACAGCCTGTTTAAATAAGGTTCTGAAGGCCATTACAGATGTGACAAGTTTATTCTTTTTGGACCTGATGTTTGAAGCGTGACTGTTATGTGTAATCAGTGCAATTGAATGCATTATTAAGCCAACTATCAGTTGCGTGGGAGGACACGTGTTGACTAAAAAATGGTAGTTAATGTCTATTGATGAAATAATTATGACAATATGTGCAGAAACTTTTTCTTCATGACAAGTGCAGAGTGGATATGCATATAACTAAGGAAGCAGGTATGACCAATGAAAAGCCTAATTGCAGTGAACTAACACCCACATTATTTTGCTGCTTGAGTTCTTAACCTTCATCCTACTGGGGTGGGTATATTAAGTTTTAGCATGTGGTTTATGAAAAAAGTGAGTATTACTTGAACAGAAAAAGATCAAATTATAAAATAAACAGTGTTTTGTGGGAAATGAAACTGAGATTATGCAGCATGCCTTGAAATTGCAGTAAATATCTTTGTTGCCTCAGTATATGAAATGAATTTCTAGGGGTGTTTTCCTACGTGCATTTGCATATGTTACTGCAGGTGTTTGAAAGGTTAACTGTCAATTTCTGCAAGAATATGATGAAATAAAAGCTATTCAGTATTCTTCTAATGACAGTTGTAATCCAGTGCCATATTTTTTTATATATCTGCACCAGAATGCTTACTGGTTTTGAAAAATCAGAAAATGTATTTCTGTGTCTCTTTCATGTAGTCATAGGCAAAAACATGATTTGTTTCATTTGCCTACATGTGTTGTGGTTTCAGACACAAATCATTTCTTATGTCTCTCTGTTAGAAGTGAGAATCCAATTTCTGTCTTTTTTAGAGTAGTGGGTTGACTAATATTCAGTGTCAAACTTTTTTCCATTTTTATGGAGCAGGGTGGCTGACTGTTATGTTTGTGTTCCTTTGATATGTGGTGCCTACTGTTCAGTAATACTTGTAAGTATGCTATGTTTCTACTTTGCTGTGTGTTTGGATGTCATACATGTCACACACTTGTACATATTTTAAGTGTAACCTTTTTTGTTGTATACAAAAATTTGTGTTAGAAATGTTTCTTGTGGGAGAAGTGCCAGGACACTGGTTGATGATTTTCATCCATGCATTACACCTAAACACCAGTTACCCACCGAGTGATGTGATATGTCTCAACTATGAGGTATCACCTTTTTATGAAGGATCACATGCCCCAAAGTCAATTTATTTTTAATTCTGTAGTTAAATATGCTTCAGTTTTGATGTACTTGTTTTCAGATTGGTTCAGAAGTGTATCTCTTAAGCCACTTGCGAGGCCGGAAGCACCAAGAGGCTGTGCGACACCAGCATGAGGGAGTAGATCCATCAAGAGAGGATCTTGCATCATATAACATCAGGCACATTGTTGATGCTCCAGCTGACAAGATTGACCCTAAGATAGCCCTTGATAAAGAAAGACAGAAGGCTCTGAAAAAACGTTGTAAAAAAATAAGACTTCGAATGGCAGCTAGGTATGTAAAAGTTTTGTGCACTGTAGTGAGGTCTGACAAAACAAGTGATTTCAATTATGAATATATGATGTTTGTTAGATTTTGATACCTTGTCTGCCTTGAATGTGTGCCCTTTGAATTTGTAATTTTTATATGGTCTTGGCCATTTACTGCCATCAGTGTGGTGAAACTGCCAGGACATAACAGGATACAACTGGTATGGGTGCCAGGACATGTGAGGATTGGTGGAAATGAAAAAGCCGATCAATTAGCCAGGCAAGGCTCCTCACATCTGCTTATAGCCTGCCCTTGGCATATCTGCAAAGGTTGCCAGGGAAATGACCAGGGGCTGGATGAGTAGGAAACTCGAGGAGTATTGGCCGTCCGTTAGTGGACAAAGGCAGGCTAAGGGCTTTCTTCAAAGCCCTGTGCTAAAAGAGCTGGGGGAACTACTCAACTGAGCAGAAACCACATGACAGTAATGTCAGGACTTCTAACAGGACACTGTCGTTTAAAAAGGCATTCATTTAAACTGGGGCTGGTAGACAGTCCTGGGTGTGATAGATGCAAATAGACATCTGAAATGGCCTCACTTGTTCTTGTGACTGTGAGGCAGTGGTGCTATTAAGATTTAGTCACCGGGGTCATCATTTCTTGAAACCAGGTGTCTTTGCCATCATTGTGGGATGCTGAATGGTTAAGCAAAGGGTTTTCACAAACGATTGGAAACAGTCAAGGTCAAAAGGTCACTGTGGTGCCCACCCTAATGTACTCTACTGTACAGGTATGACTAAAATATTCTGAGGAGGAGGAGGGAACTTGCTGTGGCTGTGAAAGAGAACTGAACATAAATATTGTCCATAAATTGGATGCTTCCTGCTGGAGCTGATGCAAGAACAAGGAAATGATGGGAGACTGGCTAAGGAAAACTGTAGTGGTCATCCTGTCATTTTTCTTTTGCTAGACTGTAGCCAAAGGTGCTGCTTTCTTTCACTGTGTTCAAATGACTTTATTTGCAGAGGTCAGGAGTATGAATCCAAGAAGGATCCACCTTTGAAAACAGAATCCCCTAATAAGGCTCGTATTCAGAAGTGCTTGAGAGATGTGGAGAAACTACATTCCAGTCAAGGAAAAGGGCAATGGCCAAATACCGCAATTACATCCCTAGAAAGAGCTCTTGGTGACATCAGTCGTATTTTAGATAAACAGGCAAGATATTTATTGTATTGTAAAGGATACTGCGTGACATTTATGTTTAGATCATTGTATTTAGAGAATTTTATGACGTTCTTTTAAGTGGTGGTTGTAAATGTTGTAGTGTGGCTGATAAAGTTTAGAGAGAAATTGAATTATGATTTTATTGCAGAATTCATGGGATCAAACAGCATTCCAAGCCTTAAATGGTTTCTCAACTTTGTCCAGTATCCTAAATTTGGCACTGGATGTGCCACCCAATATGGCACCATATCTTCCTACAAAGTAAGTTCATGATACTGTTTGATTTATTTATTGTTGTAGTTATATACACAGCTTAGTTTTCGTTGTATTGATTTGTTTTCTTGCAGATGTTTTGTGACATCATGTGCCACTTACAACCTAGCTTGTCGAAATCACGCAGTGAACTCCAAGTATGTGCTCCTCAGTAACAAAGTTAGCATGATACTGGACTTGCTGCTTCATCGGCTCACAGTAAGTCTCACACTGTACATGCCTTTTTTTGTGTTCATACCATTATGTAACATGCCCCTTGGATTAAATAGCCAAACGGGTACAGCAGAGAAACAAGTGGGAAGATGCTTTTGAGTGCAGTACACACATTTCTGAAATCCACTCTTTGTGGTTTTGCACACCCTATTGGGTTTCTGGTAGCTATCTTAGATACAACTTTGTCACTGCAAGGTGATTCTCATTACAGGTTTTTCATTAGCGAAATAATTAACACTATGGTGTAGAGTCCTCCATTAGAAGCTGATGGTTCCTCAACTAATGGAGAAATTCCTCACATTTTACACAACCAGAGGGTTCATCACCATACTCACAAAACCCACCACCTGTCCGTCCCTTGCACCAGATCAGACTAATCCACAACCTGCCATATTATGTTTTTAAGATTCATATTATCCTCCAATCTGTATCTAGGACTTCAGTCTGTTTTCGTTATGTTTTCCTACCATAACCTTTTATGCTTTTTTCTTTTCTCCTATGTGTACTGCATGCCCCACACCTTTCATCTTCCATGGTTTGAGCGTCCTAATATGATTTGGTGAGATCTGCTGGTCATTAAGCTCATCTTCATGTGATTTTCTCCAACTTAATGTTACTTAATTCATCCTAGGTTCAAATATTTTCCCAAGTGTCCTGTTCTGGTGTAACAGCATGTTTTTGAGAAAAATGATAACATTGAATTCAGTTTAGTGTTAGATATGTGTGGCTGAAACCCATTTGCAGCATTCCTTTGGCAGTGCAGGTAGTGCATGTGCACGTTTGACTTGGAAACACACTGGCAGGCATTTGTATAGAACAGTACATGTGACTGGGTGAGTAGCTAGTTAGTACAGATGGCATTACATCACAGCTTAAAACGCGGCATACCAATTGGTGAATCCATCTAGACAGGACCAGAGGGATGTAAAGAGACTTCTGCTTCTGGAATTCAAGTCATGTAGTGACACAGTTAGTGCAAACTGTTACTGTCAAGTGCATCAAAATGTGCTACCTAGATCAAGAACTGATATCAGGGTAATCTCAACAATGGCATCATCCTACTGCACAACAGTGCCCAATCCTGTGTGGCCCACAGAGCTCAAGACCAACTGAATGCCGTGCAATGGGAGGTGCTGAAATATCCTGTATACTGCTTGGACTCATTGCCATGCAATTTTAATATCTCCAGATCACTTAACAAGGCTGTCACAAGCCACACATTCATGTCGAATGACAGTGTGTAGGAGGCTGTCATACAGTGGTTAGGCAGGACCCTGAGGAAATGTTTGCAGGTGGGATATGCTGATGGATGCAGCAATGGGACTTCTGTCTAATTGCCCATGGTGATGCAATACCATCAGTACCTTGGAGGGTATAAACTACTCACTCTAGAAGCAGGGAATCATGTACTGCATACAGTGACTCTTCATGGCTTGTGTTGACTAGTCATTGTGATCACTGTGATGTATTTTAACCAGTTCAAAGTTTTTGTGTATATTTTGACACAGTACTTTCAACCTGCTGTGGGTGTACAAGTGTGGCACATTGGACTGGTTAATAGGTCCACAAAAGAAAGTTTATATTAGTCGTATTATTAATGGAAACTCTCCCTGTTGCGTTGTCTCTCTTTCTGTCTTCCTCCACACACGCACCCACGCGTGCGCGCATGCGCGCGCACACACACACACACACACACACACATTCCCTGCTGTTGAGCTACATTAGAAGCAGCAGTATATTATTAGGATAGAAACTACATTGAGTTTTTAAACATATATTCCATACTGTTTACTTGAATTGTGTTAGTTTGTACATTACTTTATACAGTCATTCATATAAACCTCTGGTACGTGCTGTTACACTTAAGTCTTTAAAAATGGCCCACATGGGCTGAAACGTGGAAACAAAGGTAGCTGGGTCATCCGAACAGCAGTGTACATAGTTGGTTTTTAATTTAATGACACCTTAGAGTCATTCTGTTGTGTGAAGTGTGTCACATGGTGTTGTCATTCACCTGTCTTCATCTCTTTTGTGTACTTATATGATTTTCCCATCTCCTCAGAATTGTTGGTCTTCAGTGTCTTACTTATTCCAGTATTTCTGTGTATAGTCATGTTTGACTGTCTATGGGTCTTAAGCTTTTTGATGAAGGTCATGCTTTCCGGTCAGTGTTGATGGGCTTTGTTGCTACAGCTTGATTTGTGCAGGGTCTCCTGTGTTGTTGGTGTATTCTAAATATTTTTAAATGCAGTAGCAGTAAGACTGTGTGAATACCTTATTAGACCATCACAATGCCATAGGACAACAGAGAAAAATGCGAAGTGAATTGCGAGCCCTTGGTTTTGGTGTTTTAAGGTGCCCAAGAAGTCACCATAATGTCTGAAGTTGGCAGTAGACCATTTTTTTCTTGCTTCATATCTTTCTTGTTTCACCAGTAAAGCCACATATGTGCCATTTTCCATGATAGTGACATTTCAGGGGCGAATGGTAGCTGTATTGACATGCAGGTTCCCATTCTCAGGTATATACGTATTTGTTTTGAGAAAAAAATATGGATTCCTCTTCATCATATCACAGTCCTGATGCCAGACAAATGTTACCCAACATTGCTAATTATCTGGTGATATGTTCGGAAGAAATTTTCTTCCTTGAATGGGAGATGTAAATTTGATCCTTGAAAAGGCTCAGTAACTGCATAATCAAGCGTTTTATTCGCTGTGTATGGTAAAAGTCCATGCTGGATGTGATTCAACTCATTTATTTTTTTTCCAGTTGATTGATATCAAAATAGGGTATCAGAACTATCACATTTTTTACCTAAATGGATGGGCCATGTATTAGTGCATCTCTGTCCCAACCTTTATTTTGTTAAGGGAAGAAAATAATGCCTTGCCTTGCCCTGTCTCCAGGATTAGACCAGTCGTTCGTTTTTCATATAGAACAGAATCTTGTATGAAACAAGTTCCCCTTGTCTGTCTCGACTCATCCCCGATAAATGTAAGGTAAAAGCTCTGTGGAAGAGACATCCCCTCCTCTCGGTCTCTCTCTTGTCCTTCTCTTGCCCTCTCCCTCGTGCCAGCTAATGCATCTGCGGTGAAAGCGCTCTTTCCCTTCCTCCATCCAAGCCAATATCCTCTCATAAATATCCCAAATGATATTTCCTACTCGGACGGGATGGGCGGTTCCCGGACCTATTGCTGCTGCTGCTGCTGCTGGAAGATATGGCAGGTGACGCCGCTAGCTGGGGGGTTGTGACGCGACTGCGCTCAGCAGGTCGGTATAGGCTGCCCTGCAAACAGTTTTGCACGTTACTTGCCGAATATTTTCGGCGCATTCAAGTTCTACGGCGGGAGTTGTTGATTTGTACTCTTCACCTGGTATTAAGGCGATTAAATTATGAAAGGTGTTGTTACGTGTGAGGAAATTAGAAACTACTACAAAGCTGGAACCGGAAAGTCTCTTAGGATATCACCAGGAGTAACAGGGAGGGATTTATTGACTGGGCAGTTGTAGTCCTGGGTTATTCGGGACATGAGGGCGGCTATAAAGTACTGAGACTGAATTCAGATTTCACATAAGTTGCACTCTACAAGGACGCGCCTGTGGTGTGCATGTCCTGCCAGACATGTTACAGTATGGCCAGGCATATCTGCAGCTAATTTCATTATTCTGGCACTCATGGTCGACGTTTAAAGTGAAGTTTTATGTCACGTCGATTTAACGGCATCCGAGGTTGTATGTATGGACTTCTTGCTGTGAGAAGCTCTGGGTAGTTATTGCAGATCTCAGTAGAAGGTTTAACACGAGTGTGGGTGGCTCCACCCTTGAAGGAGGGAATATTACCCTGGAAAGTGACGAGTGTCTTGACGCCCTTCAACCAGCAGAAACGAGCAGCTCAAATTCAATACGAAATTGCGAAGTACTGACTAGTGATATGCCTGACTAGGTAGAAATTTCTTGTGGTTCAAGGCCTCGTCAGGCTGCTCCACGACTGCTGATACAGGAGTAGATCTAAACAGCCTGAATGTGCACAGACCGAGGAAAACTTTAAAAACATACCAGGTGATGAAACATTCTCCTGAGGTTGTATAACATCAAAACCATGCACCACGTATCACACTTATATTGCCGTCTTTATCACGATTGAAAAATGCATACCAACTGGGCAAGAAAGTTAAGATGATGATGATGATGATGATGATGATGATGATGATGATTACGATGATGGTGATGGTGACTGATTTCTTAGATGGCGTCGATGTGCACCATAAGTGTGCTGCACGTGGTCGGAGTGTTAATCGATCAGCATTTCTGTTTACAACTAGTACTTTTACTTTGCCAAGACAGGACTGGAGAATATTATGGATGCTTTGAATGGCAAGCCTAATAAACGTAGTTGCCAAAATTATTTTTAATTCAGTTATTTTTGGTTTTACAAAGTCGTCTGCACCGCCAGTGACCATGACAACCTTGAGTGTTTTCGAACCTGTCATCACTATTCCAAGAGCATCACCCCTCTGCTTCTTACACACGCCGAACACATTTTGCCACTTTTCGTGATCTGTAATTTCCTGGCTGATTTGAACGCGAGCGTTTTGTTGCCACAGTTTGTTGTTATGTAACCTGTAGCCTGAGACCAGCAGAATTAAGTTTACAATGGTTTAAGAGTAAAGGCGAAGTGCTAGTTTTTTCTGTGATTTGGCCATCTCGTAAACTACGTTTTTATCGTAACATCGTCTGTCTTTTGAATCCAAGTCCTGCTGCTCTGTATTCAGCAAGTTTTCACTGTTTGAAGGGATATGCTTAAACTTCAGCCTTCAGGAATAATGACTGTACTCTCTTGTGTGATCGGTGGGTGCTATAGGCGCATTTTCACGGAATGACGTTGTTCATTACTCTTACGCAGTTAGGGTCAAGTTGCGGTAGAATTTTCAGGAAATGGTTTTGAAACACCTTAGTTATCTCTTTATGACATTTTATTGAGGAGTATGACTCGAACAAACGCAGGATCATATAACAAATCCCTTTCTGCTTCCATTGTGAGCGACAATTATCTGTTTTCCTCTTTCATACAGTTTTTTTCAGTCCTGTCGAAGGTTCTCCCAAGAAGGCGCCAGAGGGGTCAGTCGTTCGGCCATGCCGCATATTCTCTGGCATATGGCCTGCAGGAATGTATATGTAGTCGAAACCAGTAATTAAAAAACTGTGCTTCTGCACCTGGACCGAGGTGTTAACGCTATTGAAATCAAGTAATGGTAGGCTTCTGTAAATTGTCAGGAGAATGAAAGTTCTGGGTAGAATTTTGTCTGTCATATTCCACAAGCCCTTGTATATAAGCCATTTGTCCGGGTGGGTCCATACTGTCCGGTAATGCTGTTTTTCCCAGGTTGAATGACAGCAACAGAAATCAATTTTGCTGATGCTGCACAGGCAGTACCATACGTTCCGTTGTTCCGTGAATTGAAAACGTGGAAATAATGGGAATATACATGTCTGTCTGCATGGTAATGTTTGATGTCTGTAAGACATGTGGGCCGCGACCCAGTTACGTTTCTTTCCCGGAGACATGTTTGTTTTTGTTCTGTGGCGTTTAAAGTTTGGGCCCTTCAGCAGTTCATATATAAATGTTCTTTATAAATCGGAATGATGGGATTACTGTTGACAACAGTCACAGTCTTGTCAATTGCTGATATTTAGTAATCGCAGAATTGAAAACCAGCTGGCGTTGTAGCCATCTGACTAATACAGTTTTCTTTTGTTTGATCTTGCGGGGTGATTTGTCTTCACCTTTAGATTCGTTGTCTCTGAATGTAATATTACCCTAGGTATATGCAACACTTCCTGACCCTCCGGAAGTAAATGTAGATTTATGGGCGGCGATTTGCACTGTCGTTTGGATTTTTATTTGTTTAAATGTTAGCATTTACGCAGTACTTCATGACAAGCCGAAAGTATGTGCAGTTTTTTAGGCACCTTGGCATAGTCGCGAAGTGCCTATGGCCTTCGTCATGTTCGTCCGTCCATCCGTGCGTCTGTCCGCATTTATCAGCGCGGTTTCCACTGAACGGATTTCCGTGAAATTTGATATTGGGGACTTTCCTGAAAATCTGTCGATAAAACTCATATTTGGTTAAAAACGGGTGCTAAAAATATCGGGCACTTTACATGAAGACGTAAGTACGTTTTACTGTTGCCGGCGACGTTAAATCTCCCTAAAAACGCTCTCTTCGACGAAAATGGTATCGCACTGTTAGGTTAGCGAGGAGGCATGAACTTGTGCGAACGCGCCACAGTGTTACGTGATATGTAGATTGCCTCTCTTTTCTTCTGGGCGTTCGATATTTGCGTGTAAGATTTACCTTTAGGCTAATCATGGTTTCAGGCCTATAACGTTGTGTATTACTGAAGAATTTAATCTTCATAAACAGCGCTGTGGAAACCTCAGGTCAACGAGGTGCTTGTTGTTTATACTCCATGATATTGCGTGTATTTCGAAGAAAATCTGTGACAGTGAGACTTTCAGGGGTCTGAAGGAACTCAGTTGGGTGGGTGTGTTGGTGATTTCTCCTCCACATCTGAATCATTACGGACACCGATTTAGTGATTTTAGTGAAACTCGCGTGAACATCATTATATTGGAGTCCACCCCGACTTGATACTTTATAAAGCTTTCTGACTTCAAGGTCAATATGTCAGCGTTGAAAATCTGTGAAATATGGCAATGCCTAATTGTATATGGTGGCTGTTATTTGAGAAATTTGTAACCAGGGCTGTGGAGTCGGAGTTGGAAGGAATTTTAGGTGGAGACGGAGTCGAAGTCGGAGCTTTTGTGTACCGACTCCACAGCCCTGTTTGTAACTATTATGAAGGTAATATTTTGGGAAAATATGAAGTGTCAACATGACGACAGTGGTATATACAGTCGAACTCGGTTATAACGTCATGAAACGGACTGAATATTTGTGTCGTTATCAACGAGTGTCGTTTTAACGGAGGAGTATAATGTTGTGGTTAACAGTGACGAATTAATTGGTGCCAAGAATGTCTGACGCTATAGGCGAGGTGTCTTATAAACCGATGTCGTTATAACCGGGTTCAACCTATTTTGGCGTGGTCGGTAACTGATAAATCATTGTGATATTCAGGGGTTCAGTTTGTATGGTGACATAAACACAACCGTACCTAAGTATTTAAACCTCTTTTGGAATTCTAGAATGAATCATGCCAACGGCAAGTGTTTTTAATGCTGTTAATATTGCAACACAAAATTACAGAGTGTTTTTCTTCGCTTTGAGCATGGTCTTACCTCGTTACAGGAACCGATTTCTGGAAGTGCTTCTAGATATTTGTTCTCGGTTTCACTTCTCTTTTTATATGCATGTTCAACTGTTTCCGTCAGCTTAGCTAGAGCAGTCATTTGTCTTCCGCCTGAAACCATTATTCCTTTTATCCCTTCACAGAAATTGCGATCGAAAGATAAAATGTACATCGATCAAATAATAAAAGAAAAGGAATTGAATGTTTTCGGTTGGAAATAAAGTATGTCCGACGTTTTCTTTTATTAATGCAATCGAATCATTCCTCTTAGATTTCAATAACGGTCAATAGCATTGGGTTATTGAGTCAGTCTGATGCTTTTCCCTTATTATATATATTTATTCAGTTCTTCCGGGATTGAAAGATGGATGAGTGGAGAAATACGTGCGCAGTTCGTTGTGTAAACAACATAGGAGCGTGGTTGTCTGCCATGTGCTTACATATAAGAATGCAAATGTGGATGTTCCTTCCATAATAATTGGCCATTTGATTATGAGGTTAGTAAACGACAGTATGTAAACTGTAGGCTGTTGTAGGCTTTTTTCTTGCAATTGCAATGGGAAAACCGAGCAAAGTGGTGTGGAAGGGACGTTCCACTTTTATATTCCGTAGGTACTGTGCTCGGAACAGCCTCCGTTTATGGACGGTAGCTGTGAATGCATTGAATAAGCAGTCGCGGACAGAAGACAAGGGGTGGCCCTCCAGCTTTGGGGTTGGGCGAGGTGCTAACAACTCCTTGCTATAAAAAAATTATGTTACGAAACAACCTACAAAACTTCGGACCTGGACTGGTTCTTTGATATGACCCCGAGCTACGGAAAAGGGATATTAAGATGGATCTTCTAAGAAGTAGGATGGGGGGGGGGGGGCATGAAATGGATTGAGCTGGCTCAGGATAGGGACAGTGACGGGCTCTTGTGAACGCAGTGATGAACCTCTGGGTTCCATAAAATGCGGGGAGTTTCTTGACTAGCTGAGGAACTTAAGCTTCTCAAGAAAGCCTCTGCTCCATGAAGGTAGTCAGTTAGTTAGTTAGTTAGTTAGTTAGTTAGTTAGTTAGTTAGTTAGTTAGTTAGTTAGTTAGTTAGGTACTCTGCTCGAATCTTCGGACGGTCTGCCGTCTGTTTTGACCAGTTTTACATGCCTTCCCTCATTTTTTCTAGGCCTTTTGGTGGTACAGTATTCCAAATCGGTCACGACCGCTTCCTTTCAAATTATCATCTACTGGATATTCGTGAACATTGTCCCGTTTCATTCTGTGTACTCGTAGTTGACGGAGCACTATTATGTAGCTTATGCTAGGTTTTGTTACATTCGGTTAGGGTAGGAGGTATTGGTTCTGGTGGAATTATTCTGGATTCGGTTGTATTTGTTTTAGAAGTTTGCACCTTTGTCACTACGTCGGATTGTTTCCGGTGTACAAGGCATATACATCATCGGCACGTCTGTTTTGCTTCCATTATGGAATCGGCGTCCTCACGCAGTGCCGACACGCATTCACAAAACATTCGTCGTGGACGTAAGGGAGTAGGGCAAAGCTACCGACTGAAGAAAATGCTGCATTGATTCCTCCAGCGCGTGTACATTTGCCTATCAGCGCCTTCTGCGTGATGTGGGTTGAGGTGTGTGACGTCTGCTGGAGAATCGCCTTGTTTCTGTTTAGGTCTGAGTATGCCTGTGTTAAGCTGTGTCGGTAGATTAGTGTTGGTTCGTGTGGATTTAGCTGTATTGGATTCGGTAGTGTTGTGTTGTTGGCGTAAATGTACACCCGTATTCAATTACATACGTCACTAGCAGATTCCCCTGTTCTCCGCCTGGGATGTAGTGGCTTACGCTGTCAATATTGCTACAATTTTTAAGCAATTAAACAGTTACGTAATTGTGGCATTAGTACTTGATTAAAGCTTATTAACGTTGTTCAGAAAATAAACATTGCGATGTAATAAATAAATTCAAATATACAGTCTAACCCGGATATAACGACATCGGTGTATCCTTCGCCTCGTTTATAGCGTCAGAGACTCTGTGTACCAATTAATTCCTCACTGTTAATGACAACAATTTTATGTCTCGGTTAGAGCAACGCTCGTTTATAACAACACAAAATATCCAGTCCCGTTCGTGACGTAAGCGAGTTCTAGTGTGGTATACACATATAGCTATTGAAGGAAAGGTAGAAGGGACGGGAAGGCAAGGAAGAACACGTAAGCCGATAAAAGATACTGGAAATTGAAAGAGGAAGCAGTAGATCGCACTCTTTGGAGAATTCGCTTTGGAAGAGGCTGTGGACCTCTCGCAAGACAAACTAAGTAATGGATGGTCGTACAGGCTTCTTCATTAGGACACCTTGAGTGAAGAGACTCAAATAAGAACAGATTTTCTGCTGCAGTACTGGCACGTCGCCTTTAGGTGCTATTTGAACCACCGTGCTTGCCTTAGGTACCATCTGTTTTAACTTTCAAGAACAATGTATTTTCCGCAAAGAGTTTCTTTATGTGTTGCATGTGATGCACGGAATAAACAGCAATTATTTTACTCAATAAAATCAATGGGCTAATCTTTGTAATGGGAACACACTATTTTTTGTGCGAGGTACGAAATGACAGTATGGAGTAAATATCGTAATGCTGTCGGATGTTCTCTGATAGGTTCACAGTACGAGGTAGTAAATATGGAAGTTGCGTACGACTGGATCATATACCGATGTTCTCTGATAGATTCACAGTACGAGGTAGTAAATATGGAAGTTACGTACGACTAGATCATATACCGATGTTCTCTGATAGGTTCACAGTACGAGGTAGTAAATATAGAAGTTACGTACGACTAGATCATATACCGATGCTACGAACGGGCCGTTGTTACTTTATGACCAACAACAAAATTACGAAAATTAAAGGCGGTATTAAACTGCGTGCCTGTACTGTACGCCTTCCTGTACAATCGTAATTGTCGGTTAATATTTATAGCCAGGTTGAATTTAATGCAGTGCCTCGTGATGCCCTGTTTTTGTTATGGTGTGTAGGGGCATGTATGTTCAAGTGCTCTGTACGTCCATCTCGGGAACACGCTGCACGTAACTGTGCATAAGAACAACCACTAGTGTCCAGATCAACACCTCCAGCTTTGAGGGGATGTCCTTGTGGTTTGTTGATGGACGTAGCAAATGTAGAGATAGAGAAGAATTGTTATATTCGGAATTATTTTTAGAGCATAAAACAAAGCAAATGATTACCCAACATCCGTACGTGGTACATGCGAAATTCATTCCGCCCTCGTGCCGGAAATACATGGACTACCAACCGCAGTAATGACGGCAGAGCTCTGGACGCTGGCGGGTCAGTAATAGGCGTTCTACCATCACTCGTTTTGTTTTAATTAATGCTGATTATGCAGATACGCCAGATTGCTGGGCAAGTCGAACTAACGATGTCCTTGGACGTATCTCCAACTAGCACTGATTTCGTCCAATTGTGCCTCATTTAGCGCGTATTTTCCTCGTGTTCAAGGTCTAAAATGGAACCTGTTGGTCGAAACATTCTCACGTATTTGAAAATTGTTTTCGTGTTTGAAACATGCCCGTCAGGAAACTTTGATATGAATTTGCGACTACACTGCTTGTAGTATTTAGCATATTTAGAAACACGCGATGCTGGAATGGTACTCCCATTGCGATTGAAGCCTGACTGACTTCAGTAATACAGACATAAACTGTGTGACAGATCAAGTGTAGGTAGCTCGCTGAGTCAGCTAATGCCATGCGATAAGGTAGCCTAATAAAGTAAGGTCCCTGTAATCCCATTAGCTCCACAAATTGTAGTAATTCTTGCGTTGTTAGTGACCACATATAGGTCTAGAATTTCGAAACCACTCTTTGCTACCCCGAATGTATTGTGTGTGTACGGCTTTGTCAGTAAACCATTCTTTGTCACCTACTGACATTTTTAAGCTAACGAATTACAGGTTTTCTACAAATTTAATTCGTAAGATTCCATGGAAGTTTACTGCCGATACAAAAGGAAAGTATTCTTGTAAAATAAATTAATTCGTCACACAGCTGATTAATTGATAGAATTATCTTGAAAACTGAACGCCGCTGCATGAAGTATGGGGCCTTCAGATGTTGAAATTGTGGTATGTTTCTTGATTTGGAACCGCATCCAATCGAACACGGTTTGTGACGATGCAGCATTGTAAAGAGCATCCGGAATGTCTGAACAAATTCAGTTTCACTGTGGCCGCAGCAAGAGATGGGGAGCAGGTCAATAAAATTTGACTGGGAATCAAATTTAATTTCTGTCGGATGGGGGGATCTTTGGTCGGTCCCACATACACCGCTTTCCAGCTACTGAAATGTTCATCCGTGCATTTCGTGAGTAAAATGAGGCGCTAACGCAATATACATAAATATTAAGTTACGTTAAGTAATTTGACGTCTGGATTGATAATTTGGGATTTTTATGAGTGGACGGAGTAGCACGTATGTCGTATAAAGAATATGAACGCTTCGACTGAGCAACTGCGACCTTTGTGGTACAGTTTTTCGTGTTTTCCTTGCCGTTATAGATCTCGCAGTTTCATTCTCATGTTCATATGAGCTGGTTTATTGTAGTCTCTAATACCACCTTCCCATTGACGCGCATATCTCTGTACGTAACTCTCATTTTATCCATGCTACATGTTCCGTCCATCTCCTTTTAACAGCAGTAGACGAATAGTAAAAATTTCTAAGCTACCCGTTACGTAATTTCTTCCATTTTCCTGTTACCGTGTCTTACCTGCATTCTGCTGAGCGCTTTCTTCTCAAGTTCCCATAACCTCTGTATCTTCGCGTAGAATTTCGTCAGAGTCTCAAACGCGCATGGAACAGCGGGTGAAATTATAGCTGTGTGTATTTTAATTAGCTCTCAGATTTTGTTAGTGGTGGCAGGCTGTTGTGAAGTGTAGTCATGTCGAGGCTACGTCTTGACGGTTACTGTAGTTCTTGATGTAAGGAAAGAGCGCCGTATGTGGAAACCACATCCTCCGTCTGTCGGTTCGTCTTTAACTTAGGATAGTATTAAAGACTAAATGGTTCTTTGGATTTTCGTGAACTGTAGTGTAGGAGTTCTTTATCAAAACTTGTCTAGAAAGCGTGAGTTTAGTGTGATTCGGTTTTTCTGGTCATATGGTGATGGCGCAATGAGAGTTCGTAGTCGAACTGACGTCCATAGTGATGATTTCACCAGTCGGTCGAGCACGTCAAGAACGGGTGTGAACGCAGGACGATTTGAGGTATTGATTTTGGAGAACCGTCAAGTCACTGTTGTTTAGGCCGCGGAAGCAACAGTTGGAGGTTGCTTTCCACAATAATGAAGAAGTGGTAATTGCTGTTTGTGAAGGACTGCGAATGCAAGAGCCCGATTTCTACCGCGTCGGAAGTTTTAAAACTCGGTGCCAAGGTGAGACAAACGCATCAACGTCCGCGGGAATTGTGTTGAAAAGCAATGATACTTTAGTGGAATAAATGAACTACATTTAACATTGTAATGACTTCTCGTTTAGCTTTTATGGCCATGGGAATCTTACGTATTGTACGTCTTTGGTACTTCAGGTTCCGGATGAGTTTGGGACAGTAGAAGTCAGTGCTTCTCATTAAGAAATAGCGAAGTGGTGTAGAACACATCTCTCTGATATTGTTTCGTGCGTCTGAAATGAGGAATTTCCCGTGTGTGGCTTATCAGCATTTAGGTCATCTGCACAGCCCTTGGAGTGTGACATAAAATGACCTACTTAGATCGGTGGTTCTCAATCTGTGGGTCGCGAATAACATTACGATGGGGTGTGAACATTTCATCAGAAGCATTTATACGATGGGGTGTGAACATTTTATCAAAAGCATTTGTACGATGGGGTGTGAACATTTTATCAAAAGCATTTATACGATGGAGTGTGAACATTTTATCAAAAGCATTTATACGATGGGGTGTGAACATTTTATCAGAAGCATTTATGTGTTTATAAATGGACACCAGTTGATAAACGTGGGCGATCGTGTAACAAAAGTAGGTAAACGTAGTACGTAGAACACCGTGCATTGTAGACTTCATCACTGGATGGAAGTTAATAATACGCTGCACACCACCCATTTTACCCCTACGTAAATATAATCTGGAACCCCTGTAGGAGGCGCGGTGGCTTACAGCGTGGATGTGGACAGGGTTTGAAAGAGGAATGCAGGAAATGAAAGCCAGATGTCCAACTTGTTACAGTTGCTTGACATGCTGAACGATCCCATCTCTTGTAATTCGGAAAAAATTCTGAATTTTTTAAATGTGATAGGTATTTTGTAAATGTGCAGTTCATGTCTTAATTAAAATGTTCAGAATTATGCAGATCTTGCATGGTACACAACGTTCCCTCTAATTTTTTTACAGCTGCGCGGACCTGCTGTTGCTCTGAGCAGAAAATTTTTACACGTGCTGACAACTGTGCGGCACTTTTAAAGTTTTTTGTAATATGCATAATAAGAATATTTACGATGAAAATTGGAAAATTCCAGCTGCGCGGCAACAATTCAAAGTGCGCGGGAGCATTTCAGGTACTTCGCCGCCGCGCACCGGCGCAGCTTAGAGGGAACATTGATAGTGCATATTTTATGTATTCTGAAGTAGTTGGATGGTATGGCACACGTCATGAAACCAGCTTATTTAAGAGACTTTAGACTTTTTTTTCAGTTGTGGGTTTGTGTTCCAGTTTAAAAAAAAACATGTTTTTTTTCCTTTCAGGTTCTAATACCAGATCGTAACCGTATGATGTCCAGTTCAAACACGGGTCACATATCACTTCCCATTGATACAGTGGCAGGTAAATCACCGTCACATAGTCTTACGAAAGATCCATAGCCTCTTCGAAAGCGAGTTCTCCAGAGTGTGCAGTCCAGTGTTTCCTGTCTCAATTTCCAGCATGTTTTCGTTTCCGAGGTCATCCAATAGTTGCTTACACCTTTTTCCTTGTCTTCCCATCCCTTCTAGCTTTCCTTCTATTTTACATCAGTAACATATTTTAGGAGGCAGTTCTTATGCAAAATGTGACCATTCCAGTTAGCCTTCCTTCGTTGTATTGCATGTATGTTGTTCCTTTTCGCCTTGGCTGGTTGTAATACTTCCCACTTTTCACACAATCGGTCCAATTGATCTCTCCTTCCTTCTCCAGCAACACATTTCTATACTTTGAAGGTATTTCTGATATACGTTTCGAAATATCCAAGTCTCAGTACCGTACAAAAAGCTGCGCTCCAAATGTAGCAGTTCACTAGTTTGCAGGAACAAAGTGCTGCAGTATATTTGAGGCTTAGGTTTGGAACTAGTTTATTTGGTGTGAATACTACTGTCGTCTGCATGCTGCAGGTGTCACACAGGTGAAATGCACGCGCGCGCGTGAAATATTTATTTGTTTATAGTTTGTTTTATGATGGCATCAGTGTCTCACACTGTAGCGTGCTGAGTGATGACCTGGAAAGGATGTCTGATCCTGGAATTTGCCTTCAGAGACTGAAGCAAACCACGATAAACCTGTCAGGTTAGACGATGTCCGAACTGGGATTTAAATTGGACACCTGCTGCATACAAGTATGGAGCAACGCCAGTACGCCATTCTGCTTATTTATGTGGAACAGAATGGCTGTTTAGAGTAGCAATTATGAATGTTGGAAGAACTTCCGAACATGAAACTCAAAAGTCTGTCGAAAAGTTCACTGCAGTGTCTTTTGGAACTTGCGTAGGCCATGAAATATCTGTTTTTTTTAATGTGTCAGGTGCATATTTCGTTCTAAATATTTTTTACGTGCTTCAATAAATGTATTTTCTTTTGTCACCAAAGACCCCGTATATCTTGCCATTAGCAATTAAACAGCGGCTGACTAATTTTCAAAAATCTGCGTTCCAGACATACTTGATTCTGAAGTCTAGGCCTGTGTGTTGAACGTTTATGAAATCAGTTTCAACAAAACAACTTGGTCAAAATGCACAGATGTGTTTGAACTGCTGATATAAGGATATTCCTACAAGCCCTTCAGGTTGTTTTCTTGTAGTTCATATTTGCCTGTTCTGTGTGTGTGTGTGTGTGTGTGTGAGTGATGCTTTACGATATTTTAACTTCCACAAATAAAAATAATGTCCTGAAATGTGTTTGAATATGGATAGTTGCATGCCTATCGTAATACGCCACCATACAGTAGTAGCAAAGGGAAGGACGTAGATTAAGGGCATATGAGAAGAAAGGGCTGAGGAGGATGGAGAATACTGCATAATGACGATCTTCATCAGTTGTACTGTGTGCCAGATATTATTAGGGAAATCAAATCAAGGAATGGGGTTGGGTTGAACATGCAGCATGCAAGGAGAAATAATAAAGGCATATAAAAGCTTGGAAAACTGGACTACGAGGGATTACTTTGCAGGACGAGACGTCGAGGAGACAGTATTAGTAATCTTTACGTATACGTGTTATGAGGATGGCTGGATTAATCCGGTTCAGGTCAAGGTCCAGAAGTGGGCTGTAGCAAACTCTCGGGTTCCATGACAAGCTGAACGACTGTCAGTTTCGTAAGAATGAATCTGGTCCATGGATTTTATCAGTCAGCCATATTAAGTCAAATATTATGCGTTAAAATAGAATTTATTTTACGTGGCCTACTCTTTTCATGTATGACTTAGACCTACTGTGCCGTAATTTACTGTCGTTTTCGCAAAAATGACCTATGACATCAACATACTTTTTAAATGACGCAGTTACGTAAGTGCGGCTTTATTCAAATGTGCAGGCTCTGTTGTCAACTTATATGCATACAGTATATATATTGGTGCTGTCATACTGGTAAGATCTGTTGCGAGAAACCTGTTGGTGCAGTTACTGTGTCAGCACTGTCTGTGTGCTTAGCAAGTAGTGTTGTATTCTGGTATGTTTGTGGAAGGAGTTGCAAGGAGTTATTTGTTGTTGAACAGGAGCCCTGATGAGGCTGCTTGCCCTAGTGCTGAACCATGCCGCAGAGGACGACGACAGTCCGAAGGAAGAACTGTGTGTTCGAATACAAGATGTCATCAGGTAAGGAGTTCTGCTGATTTATGTAGCTGTGCACTGTCCCAAGTAGAGTAGAATACCTCACTGGACCACGTGGCTTGTTGCAGTAAGCCTGTTTAGATGTGTAGGATAATTGATTGTGTAATTTAGATGTTTATTGAGGAACGAAATGTTACTGAGGATGTGAGATTTTGTAGATTTCGACTAGATCACTGTTCTGTTGCGCCAGTACCCGTAGTGCTTTCCCTTGGTTCAATTGACAGTTTCCTAATATTCCTTGTTAGGTATGTCTCGTAGTGAAACCTGAGGCCATCCACGGTCAAGAAAGAGGGCAGGGTTGTGAAATTTTATCCATGATGTATCAGTTCAGACTCTTTTATCTTAATGTTTGTCTGAAGACGTGAAAACTGGAATACACAGAACAGATTTTATGTATCCAGATTATGGTTTGCTTGGTTGAGACACCTGTAATTGCATTGGTACTCCGCTTACTTCGATTGTCAAAATGAGGGCAGCACTTTTTCCGAAACGTTGATGTCCACAGACAAGACTGTACAACGTCATAATCCAGAACCTGAATACACAGCACCATCAAAACCCTAAGTCATGTAGCTTTATGTGTTGTTTTGTATGGGTGTGGAACCCGGACTGTGTTTCCATGGGAATGCTTAGGGAGGTATTTTAGACCCAGAAGAGTTGCAGTAACAAGAATTGGAGAGAATTAGGTCATCAATTAGTTCGTAATATTTAGTGCTCCCCTAATGTCAGAGTCATAAACAGAATAGGTTCAATGACGCTCGTATAACTATATAGAATGTTGGTTGGAAAAGCACAAAGAAGCCTGTCGGGTTAACCCACTCAGTAAAATGGACCGGCCTTGGGTTGGGCGGTGTTGAGTTCTTGGCAGGAACTGGGAAGTTTTGTTTGTCCACCACATCCAGATGACTGGGGGGCTACCCAGCATCGTATACGGTCGGTATCAGGAGGGCTTGCCCTGTTGGCTTAGACAGTGGGATCAAGGATCTGACCGTTCTTCTTAAAATTAATGTAGTGCAGAAGTTCAAGAATATGTGGAGCTTTGTCGCTACTCCCCCGGTTGCCCTTAAGCATAAGGTCTTACCTTTAAACCGCAAGGGGCGATACCGCTTCGAGGGTCTAAGTGTAGCTGGGAATATAATACTAGTATAAAGTTTGGATGAACCGGGTGTGAATGGATTTAAACTAGCTCAGAAAGTGGTCAGATGGTGGGCCTGTTTGAACATTGTAACTGAACGGCAAGTTTTGTCCCATACTACGGAATTAAGATTACTCATTCGCTTAGCCACTGTCCACTGTCACGTAGACCTTTGTTAAACTTCGTGATTTATTTTCAGAATTCTGCTCCATTTTTCACGGTGATGTCTCGTTTCTTACACGAATTCAAGAGAAGGAAAATGAAATGTTTGTGATTGGTTGAGAAAATTAGTTGCCGCAGTGCTTTATCTCATGCCTGTGTCATATACCCATATTTTTATTTGTTGTATTTCACTTTTGTAGATGCTGTACTATGCTGCAAAATCTGGTTCTTCTTTACTGTATCCATTTATGCTTGCGGAAGGGATGTATTTTCCTAAATGTTCTATTTTTCGAGCATTCTTATGCTGCCCTTTTCTGCATGTTGTACCTTGCTCCAAGTGTTGTCATGTTTAGCACTTCATTCATGTCTTTTAATTCGGAAGGCTGGAAATAAACCCGTACGCCCCTATTACGAGGCAGACTCGCGAGTAACCCAACACCCCACCTTTCTCTCGCTCACTAGACGTGGGAGGTCACAATGACGTCCTTAATCACTGACGTGTTTTCACAAAACCTTTTTACCCTCCCATAACTACCGGTCACTTCGTGTGCTAATATTTGTTAATTCCTCACATTGTTGTGCCTTTACAGAGAACGGATGGCTCACATATTACTCCACAATAATATGCGTTGGTAAGAGTGTGTGTGTTTTTGGTCATGTAAAACTTCAGTCCTACTAAAATATAACTTGAAGGCTTTTGAACGATCAAGTAGACGTCTTGTTCAGGTCGACAAACAAAGAAGCTGATATGGAAAGCAGACTGATGCGAGCTACCAAGACACGCAAAGTAATCTGTCTTGAACATTTTTAAGACGCGGCTTGTGTTTGTGTACACATAACATACCTTGTAGACGTAGAATGGTGGTAGTAATCGTAGTAGTATATTTGTCAACAGAGATGTTCGTATACGTTTACCAAGCCCCTAGCAAGAAGCAGGAGCTTCTTTGTGAGAAACCACGTCAACTTTGTCAGGAGGCCATCTGCCGAAGCGAAACGCGGTCGTGCCTAAGCACTGTCGGTCCCCGGTTGTTGATCCTTTCAGCAAAAGTCTTAAAACGTTTACAGAGCTCTCCAGAAGCAGGCAGACCGCCAAGTCTCCGGGTCGTCGTTAAGATCGTGCTGCCCCTTCCCCCTCCCCTTCCGACCCGACACTAACTTGCTCTTCATCTCGTCTTCCACGGTTGACAAGGCATACAGCTTTACATCACTACAGTATAAATATAATACTCTCATCGCAAGTTATAAAACGTGTGACTTTTATATGTCTGTCACTAAAAGCATTTTCTCGCATTTTTGTATGAACGTGAAAAGTTTAAAACCTCAGAATCTTAATCACAGAACGTTATTTGTTTACAGAGTAGTTCGTATGTCTGTTGTTGAAAGTGCGTAACTGATTCCTGGTTTATTTAATGACACTTTATCATCTAAATGTCTTACGCGGCGTCGAGTGATGGCATGACTGAATGTCAAACTGAACTGAAAGACGTGTGACGAACCGTTACAGTAGGTTCGACAAATTTTCGAAAAATGTAAGAACCACGTCCAAATATTAGGCGCAAGAAGGGTGACATGCAGCAAGTTCCATGCTGAGGATCCAGAGTTCTGGAGTGACCTGTAATCCACACTGTTACCTGCTTGGTTCATGTGAACTTGTATGCATTTTTGTATGTGAGGGAAAAATTGCGATACTTGTGCTGAAATTAGGCCTATTAGGCGCCACCGTACAAAATCTAGTCGTCTGGGATTTGTGCACTCTCGGGTTATGATTAGTTTTGAGTTATTGTCCCAAAATTTCCTCGGAGTTACTCAGAAAAACCGGTTTTCGGGTCAAAAAATGAACCTGTGGCTTCCTGAATGCGAAACAAGCCCTGTAATTACCACGTCGACATAACAGAACAATTTATGTGGCCTTAAACTTCTAGACTTGTGTTCGAGAGATGCCCAGTTTAGATATCGGCCAGGACACTGGCTTTCCTGAGTTATGTTTTCGTGGTTTCCCTCATTTCCTTTACGCGCATCAATTCAGAGCAGAACGCGTACAGTGTGAAGACTTCAGCCTTCAAAATCTGGTGCTATTAACGACCTACTTTAGTAACTTCGTTTCTTATTCCACCGGTAAAGCGAATTAGTTCGTGGGATTGAGTTCTTGCCGTGATATTTGTTTTTTGCTTGCAGTTGTGAACATGCTACGGAGGATGATCATAGGTGCCGTTATCACCTTCACCACCACCACCACCACCACCACCACCACCACCACCACCATAATCATCATCATAATAATCTTTTCTTATTTGGGGCGTAACTTATTACTTGCATGAAGATTTTGTGTACATTAAATTTGCCGGGCACAGTTAGGAAATAGGATTGAATAATTTATTCACGAAAAAAGAAATCAGCTGTGTCGTTGTGTATATAAATAGGTATGTTAAATGCATTTTGGAATTTTGTCTGCGGGCTGTGGAATGTAAAAGATGCGCACCTGCGGAAGCTGTGCGTTTTTGAACACGATTGGTGATATTTTTCATGACATTACATAGCACTTCTTCATCTGTTCCAGCAGGTTTGTGGCGAATATAGGTTTTCAACTGTTAAGTAATTCGTAGTTTAGTTATACACGCACCGTTTTTACGTAACGCCACGAAATGTAGTCAGGTGCCAAGAAGTCGGATGAACGAAGTGGCCATGCCACATCTCTGAAGCGTGAAATGAGCTGCCTAGCAAAGATTTTACGTAATAAGAGATTCTTGTTCGCTCGTGCCATGTGAGGCGTAGCCCCGTCTTGTTGAAACCGTATTTCATTTATATTACCCGTTTCTTCGAACCGTGGTCGCATTTTTCTAGTCATCTGACGTTACCGTTTTGTTTCGCGATGTTCACTTTCAAAAAAGTCAGACCAAGTAGTTTTAAAACCGGAAACAGCACACCACGCCGTTACTTTTGGTTGCTGGAAGGATGACTTCTCAATTTTGTGAGGATTTTCGGTAGTCCAGAATCGATAATCCTGTGTTCGCATCACCTTGTAAATGAAAGTGTGCCTCATCTCTCATCAGCGGTTTATTTTCAATGTCCCTGACTGTTGCTTTACTTCTACAGTTCTCGATTTACTTCGTCATTTCCAGTAACTTATATGACGACCAGTTTGTAAGGATGAAACCGATGTCAGTGAAGAATACGCCGTGCAGTACCCTCCAATAAATTTATCATACCGGCACGTGACAAATTGTATCTTCTCAGGCTGCACTTAGCTGACAAGCGAACTCGTTGTGCAGTTGCCGATATATTTGCAACATGTGGACTTCCGGGCTTGCTGAATTGGCATTTTGAAATGTTGCTTATCCACGAGTTTATATTGTGTGAATGGAAGGCGCCTTACCACCTCGAGTATGTCGCCAAAAATGACATTACGTTGTAGTAACAGAGTCAGGTCCGAAAAGCCATTGTACTTACGCAGCGTGGTGGTGAATACTCAGCGTTCGGTGGTGAACTAATCTTCCGACCTGCGGTGACACGTCTAACGCGGGGACTTCTGGTGTTGATGCGCAACAGTAAATTGCGGAAATGTGTCAGATGTTTGTAGCGGATCCTGTATATCTCAACATAAGCTATACACGAAGTTAATAGTACAGCGTTCTTTATCGGTAGCCGTATGTGGTGGTAATTTAGTACAAATTTTTATTCCATTAAATGAATAAGGTAACACACTTTATGTTCTGTTTGTCATCTTTTTAATTTGTATTAGTGATGATGTTAGAAAATGGCAGAGATAAACCTGTGCTTTTATACAAATGGTATTCTTACGAATGCTCGTTTTTGTGCTAATGATACGATCTTATTGGGGCCTAGTTACCTGTACAGAAGACAGTCTCCAGAGAGTCATTTATAAATTGCATTATACAGGGTGTCAAGCTGAACGCAAACCCCGCTCTGAAAATCTACAAACCCTCTCATAGCTGCTTTGCTGCAGAGTGACCGATGACGCCGCACGCTCTGAACCACTAATTTCTGCGAGCCCCGCGTTAGCGCGTTAACGCGGGACTGTGTGCGTTAGAGCGGACGACATCAAATGCTGCGCAGGAAACTAAGACGGCCTGCGCTTTGCCGTACTCAGTCCTGCGTTAAAAAAACTGTAAGTCATGAATGCCGAGTGGAAGTTTCCACATCGAGAACGGCTGTTTACAAAGATAATCACTGAGAGCAAAATTTGTTTCAGATGATGTAATCACTAAACATGTGAGACGTTGTCATTGTTTAGGTTCCGGTATAGAGTATGAAAGAGAAAGTGACACTAATACAAAAATAAGTCCGTTTAATCGCAATCGTTTAACGTTCAGTATTGATGAAACGTCGAAAGCACGCCACAACCAAATTTATGTAGAATAGAAGGCACCCTTGTGCTTTCTGTGTGGATACGGGTACTGGTTGACGAACGAACGGTTGAGAATAATGCAGACAGCAGGCATTCGTTGCCTCAGGATAACAGATCGAACGGCTAGAACATTTAGAAGGAATGTCTGACGTCCTAAAGGGTGACACGACCCAGAAGGCCATTGTTTAAGCAAATTAAATTAAAATTTGTTACAGGCTTCATATAGCTTTGTGCTATGTCTTATTCAACACGAGTATTCCTTTATTATAATAACTTAAAGAGCTTCAACCTTATTTCGCTGTCAGGATGTCAGCTAGTTTCATTTTTTGATATCGAATCTTGTGGCCGGAACGTCTTTAGGAAATACACCTCGAAGAGTGAAGCACGAGACTGCTTGAATATACCAGTATGCTGATGAGAGTGAAAGGACGAAGAAAGACGTTAAACCCTATTCAAATACCAGGGTAATCCTTTTCATGTAGCGACAAAGTTTTAATAGGAAAGATACTTGGGATCAGAACCTTAATTGAAAATTAGCCTGAGTAAGCATCTCATCTCTGCTGATGTCGGGTATAGACTGTAGCTGCTTGCCTGATGTGCTCTTTATATATTAAAACCGGGAAATCTTGGATCCATCTCGTAAAGTAAACTTGTAGAAAAACACATTAAACATGTGAAGGAAGGGCAAAGACTGTAGTGTGTACAGTAGCAGTAATATGTACAGCGGTTAAGGTATTTGGATTGCTGCTAGTTTAACCAGATTTTAATCGAGTTGGAGAAAGTTTTTGAGCCCTGTTGGCGGACCTGATGATGACACTTGCACCAGCTCACACACCGAGTCATATGATGAATTAATCGTTCTGGCCTTTGTCCTAAAGCAGGTTATGTTTTAAACAGCGGAATACACACGTGTAAACATTTTTTCCAAAATAGAGTCCCGAGGAGAAACGCAGTGGGGGCTACAACATATTTCTTGTTGCAAAGGACTTACGAAATACTAGTATAAAATACCTTAATGAACAAACGAATTTTGAAAGTTTGTTCTTAATAAAGTAGAAACACTCTTTGGAAGCATTATGTACAGTAAATCGTGAAAGGAGAGTATCATTCCATAAAGCACGCAAGCAGTCAACTTCATTTAAGGAAAGCGTGTCTTACTGCTGAGATTGATCTGCGCAATAGCAGGAGATTCGGGTCAACCGATTAAAGAACCACGTGGTTTTATCCCCTTTCGTCGGAACCTATCACGAAAGGCCGAAACTGTGGTGTTAACCTTTTAAAGCCTAGAGGTAACTTTACGTACCACCAGGTTTAGCATTAAAAAATTCTACGTGGTGCCCACATTGCGTTTATGTGTTTTGTACGGATCTCAGAACAAACAGAAACTTTTGCCTTATAAAACATTAAGAGACTGGTTTTTATAACCGAAGTGGAGAGTGTTTACAGCGCGGTACGCGCTGAGTCCTTATATAAAGGAGATACGCTTCGTCTTTAAAGGGTTAAAATGGCCCGTCACGAACAGTCGAAATCCAGAACATCGAGGTTTACGAACGTCAGAATCGGGTGTATTTACAGCTGTTCCGTAAGAACACTAGCAGATATCCAACGAGATTGGTTGAGACGGCAGAAAGAAATTTATTAGTAAACTCCGCCGCAAGAAAAACCTGTATCACGCAATGTGAGCGCGATTTTCAAATTTGTTGTTAGATGAAGTCTCATCATAACCTCGATGTGCCGAGCTGAGTTCAAATAACACGCACACACGCACACGCACTTGCGCCGTAGTTCTCTTATGTTTGAACGAGGATTTCATTCCAATTTTTTCCGTGTTTCAACTCCCTTCGCTGTTATAAAGCAGAATAAGATACAAATTACCTCGGAGATGGTTTCCTGGCCTTGCAAGAAAACTGAATATTTACAGAAGAAATGCGTATGAAAGATTGCAGTTGTTACTGCAGAATCGTACTTTGCAGGAACTGAAATAAACGTCCGTTTCAGCAGTACGGTATGGTAATTTGTGTTTCCCAGCAATGTGCAACTGGGTAAGTTACGTAACGCAGGATGTTGGTATAGATTTGTGAATGGTGAATTGTAAAGTATGTTGAAGGAAGCGGTTATGACGTATTTAAGGCACTTATGCCCTAGTGTGCCAGCATTTTGTGGAATGACTTGCAGAATATGACGAGAACATACATGGGGATATCTGTATCGAAGCCCTAGAGTCGAACTCGGGACCGACCTCCTAAATATCAACTAGAAGTGCTGACTCACTAGACCATGACGTTTGGTAACGATCTTGAGGTGATTCATCCCCGTTGTGCTTGTTAATCAAACATTTATTTCACAGAATACAACTATACACGACACCACAGTGCAACTTAAATCAGGCAAGTAGTTTCGGCTTAGTGTAAGCCATCATCAGGCCTGTTCTTTTTTAAGAACCGTTTTTGGTCAAAACTGTAAGTGCAATTAGGAATGAGACCTCCGTCACAATACAGTGATGACGTCACAGCACAAAGAAAGGCGGTAGTGGATGGTGACAGTGAAAGACAAAGTGATATATGAAAAAAAATCCGGGTGGTAAATAAATATATACATACCATAACTACGTAATTAATTATATTGAATATCCAGATTGGCAGTTTGGTTTATCTAATAACGCTAATCAGTTTTAATTAAGGCCGATGCCAGTGGCCGCGCGGTCTAAGGCGTAGGTCTGGGGCTAAGCGCTTGCTGGGATCGTGGGTTCGAATCCCACCGGGGACATGGATGTTTGTCTCTGGTACAGAGTTTGTGTTGTCAGGTAGAGGTCTCTGCGACGGGCCGATCCGTCGTCCAGAGGAGTCCTTCCGCCTGTGGTGTGTGTTTGAGTGTGATCAAGTGAAAAATAAAAACCCTCTACACCTGCTGTGAACAAGTAGGTAGAAGAGGGAAGGACTACGAAACGAGTTTTAATTAAGACAATTTAAAGTATATAATTTTAATGTACGTAGCTGACACATTCGTAGTTGCTCTGATATGTAGCTAATATTAATTATTGGTATGACAATGATGGTGACGTACTGCTGTATGTTTATGCGCGAGTCTGCGTGTGTTTGTCAGTGGGAGCCTTGAGGTTTGTGGTAGTTTTTCGTAATCTCTTCAAACGAATTCAAGGACGATATTTTCACATACATAATTTTTACCTTGTGATGCTATAGGGGGCCTGCAATTTACGCGGTTGATGGGACGTCGTTTAGTGATCTAAGAATCAGTTAATCGACACAAGTGTTCGGGTCTGGGAATGTATCTGTCGCAGCTTACTGAGGTAGACAATGCAGAGTCAAAAATCAATAATAACTTTCATATTCACGGCATAGGTACGTTACTGAATTAATTTGGATTCGAAGTGAATGATGCTTGCAGCGAGGATAATTGAAGCCTCTTTGAGATCCTTTGTATAAACTCTGAATAACGTCTTTAAATTGGAAATAGCTACTCATTTTTTGGAACACGGTTTTTGGGGCACCTGCACTTTTTGAAGGTAACATCGAATCTCGCTCCGAGCATGCTGTTAGCGTGGTGGTAGTATCTTGCGTTGGACTGCTTTCCCGTGGAAGGATCTGTACCATACTCAGTAACCAAAAATATTCGTTGTCTCAGAAACCGATCAGGTGGTCTGGCCGTAACGTCCCACACTTGTATTTCGGAAGTGTCCTACCCGAGTTGAATCTCAGCCCGGCTGCCAACTATCCCGCGTTTTCTCCTGGTTTTTCTCAGTCTCTGTAGGCTAATGCCACTGCAGTGTCCTGCGACAAGTGACGAACGCCTTCTGAATTTTTTATCTTGTCACCATTCATGGTAATCTTCCTGTCTCATTGAACATCACGCAATCTTCGCTGTTGAATCCGTCATTGTTCCAGAACCAGCCCTCAATGGATACAGACCAAAACGCATAATCCGAGTAGGTAGAAGAAATACGCTGGGAACATAATGTTGACAGAGGTGGTTCGATTTCGCGCGTATGGGTGTTTGTGTGCGTTTCTTTGGTGGCCGTCACTCCCCCCGATTTGAGGCTTCTGTGTATTCCTACCCGCCCTCCCTCCCGTGTAAATAAAAGCAAGACCAAGTAAGTAAACTCTGGGGGTGATTCTCAGGTTAAAGGACAAATGTAGTGTCCAATGAAAAAGAAACCGAAACCAGACAAAAGGTAAATGACTGTCACTTTACCTGTTTGTCTTCATGAAGTTAACAGTGATCAGTAGCTGTAGGCTTTTCAGACTCAGACACGATATGGCATTTTCCTGGAAAATATGTAAATAGAGGTGGCGTAGAAAGTGTTAAATTTATTACGTTTCTTTGTTTTTATCTTCTCTCCTTTATCACCATATTTTCGTTAGTCGTCTTCCTTTCTCTGTTTTTTGTTTCCCGTTGTATACTTTTACGGAAGAAATTAACACTAAAACTTTCAAGTATAGCATTAAACATGGATGATCTCACAGTAGAGGACTCACACCTAGTTGTTAGGGCGTGATAAATACATCTCGAACTGCATATTTTTGTGCTCGGTGTCCGAAAGGAATGGAAGCGGTGTAGGAAATGGTTTAGAATCTGATCTCAGTTTCTATATTTTACGAGCAGACGACCACGATTAAACGAGTCGCAAACTCACAAAGCACGAAGAAGCAATACGTTTTTATCACATGATCGGATGATTAGAAGAATAAAATTTGTGTTCGTACAATGTTTAAATGAAGACTGCTCTGAATAGCCGATGTTATTCAGTATCGCAGGAGACTTAACGCAGTATGAAGTCGTATGGAGCGTGTAATTAACGAGTCTGCGTTTGGATCCTAGAATAAGATAAAATGGTCAGCTTCACGCTTATGCTGTCTTTATATAGTGTTAAGGCTTGGAAATATAGCGCTGTTGGCTTAAATGAGGTTATAACATAAGACTGTTACCATAAACAAGTAAATCGTACACTAAGAAATTTTACAATAAATTTTCAAATATATCCTGACATGTTTCGATGCATGTTACATCATCCTCAGGGGAATTATGTTAGAACACTGGCTTGCTTTGGCTGTTCCCCAGTGTTATAACATAACTTCCCTGAGGATAATGTGACATGCATCGAAAACATGTCGGGATTTGTTTGAATGTAAAATTTCTTAGTGTACGAGTTGGTAATATAAAATATGTTAGATTCGTGCGTACACGGTGTGGAAAACTACAAGTGAAATCTTGTTTGCGGGTTTGTTTCGGTTGCCTACATTTTTACAAGTCCGAGTCAAAGATGGAGCCCCAAGATGAGGACTGAGTTTGTAATGAGGTGCTGGCTGGTCGGGCCTGTCGCACACGTGAAATGTGGTGGTAGACGAGTAGGAAACTTCAGTCCAGTGATGAACTGAGCGTAAATTTCCAAGGGCTACGTTCCTCACAATACACGTAAGTCTAAAAGTTGACTACCCTGGGACCGAAGCCGAGTTCCCAAGGTGAGAAGATGGCTAGATGTTGGCTTAGGTTGCTTGCTTCTTGAGGTTATACTTTACATACTATTGTCGTGGGGTATTTGCTTTCGGTTTCAATAAAAATATGGACGACGTTTCGGAGAGTGCATTTAGCTTTTATGTCGTTTTGATGCCTCAAAAAAATTTTCTTTCATTACTGTATATTGTTGTTTTAATTGCCTTTGATGTGTGTGCGACTGTGTTTCCAAAATGAACCTTGCCAGCCACGCATGCACTGCTTTCGTGTTCAGCAGTATGAAGTACACTGGGCACAGCCAAGTCTTGTACGCCCCTCTCAATCCCTGTGAGGCAGTAGCGAACCGACAGACGAACGGGCGTCTTTTCTCCCTCTTGTACAAGCGCAAACTGGAGAAGAAGGCAAAAGTAATTTCACCCAAGAAAGTTTTGATTTTAAAATGAGAGACAGGAGTTGTAATTCTATTTTCATGAACGGAAGTACTCTTTCCATCTGGACGATTTAAAATAAAAATTTTGCCATTGAAATGAGTTTATAAGAAAGAGGTTGGGTAACTCCCCGTGGCAATAATTTCTACAGAACAAGCGAGCACAAAGGCTTGTATCTTTCAGAGAGACACTCCTTTCCTTGTCAGACTAATGCATTCTCAGAAGATATTTTATTTATTGAAATAATCTGCAATGAACGTATGGAAGTAGACTGTGTTCCTAATCGTCTTGTGACCTCTTCATTCATTAAATTACGTACAAATTCGAATTTGTATTTCGTTTAGATCTGTGTGTTGTTGAATGCCAGACCTAAATTATCGTTTCTGTTAACATTCAAGGCAAAACTTGCCGTGTAACAGCTCCAACACGTAACTGTCGTGGTGCAGTAAATACATATTATCTCAAATGTATGTTGGCTGTGGCGTTCAGAATTGTTGAGTTGCAAATTTTTTGGGGGGGGGGGGGGGGAATGCATCTTTCTGAGCTCTGTCTTTGCGTGACCGTCATTTGTCGCAGGCCTGAATCTAGAAGTGTAGTGGTTATGAAACATACGGTTGTTGGAACGTCTTTATTATTGTCAGTATGATGTATAACTAAGTAACGGGCATGGACCAGAGAAGGTAATAGTCCTGCAACTCGTAAACGAATTCTACCTGTCTTTGCAGCAATTTGACATCTTATTACCCTGATCACATGAACTCCTGACTGATGGCGTGTGGAGTCGGGGGTGTAGTGCGCCGTCTCTTTAAGATTATATTCATCAAAATTGGAATCCCTGTGCAGTATGTTGCGAGGTGTTGGTTTTTTTTACATTGAGGGGTTTTTTTTATAGCCCTTGCTTAACGCTGTGCGTGGAGAATCATCCTTGTTGACTGTCCTCGATTGTTTAATTCCTACCATCAGATTTTACGTGTTTAGTGTTTTGAACTGTTTTTAGACTTAGTCACGTGGTCGTTAGGCCTATGGTAATAACGTGCTGGATTGGGCCGATGAAGAATTAGTAAAGGTAAAGCCCTCCCGTCACAAGTCATGAAGTCTCAGAAGGGGGATGGAATGTTGGGCTTTCATCCTTGCTTTGACATTAGGCAGAGTTGTCAGCTGTATGCGCCGGTCGCTCTTTACCTCCAATGAATCCTTGGTAGTCATTCCTATTACAGGGTGAGTGGACCCCAGGGCTACGGAATGCTGACAGAAAGGTCACTTAAAAATTTCCCAGGATCCTACTGGGACCCGAACCCAGAACGTCGTGGCGCAATGCCTTAACCAACTGCGGCACCGCTCGCCCCATTGAAGAATTAATGGTGTACTTTATTAACGATAACTATTTTCTGAACCAGTCGTTAGATTGTGACCAATCTCAGTTATTTAAAACTACAACTCAACAGATTCTAGTTACGTTGTACTTACGGATGGCTGTTTTCCAATGTTTCTTTCAAAAGGCTCATCAACTGTTTTGAGTTCGAACCTTCATGCCTACGTGGTGGTATGTGTCCTATAATGGTGATGAAATTTTAAGTAACCATAGGATAAAAAATACCAAGGATACGTGACGTGATCATTGGGTTATACATTAGTTGCTGTTAGTAGATTGAGTTAGATGCCTTGCTACAAGCAAATTTGAACTGAACATAGTTTTTTTTTACACCTTGATTTCCGATTTACCTCACGTAGGCTAAATGTCGTCATGGGCAAATTCGGTTGGGCAGATTTCAGTTCATTGTTACTGGCACTGACTGCTTTGCATTCAGCTCCCGTGGCCGCCCCCGTGTTGCCTTGCGGTCGAGCCCCTGCTTGGGCTCTTGACCAAATACTGACGTACGGCAAGAGACAGCGCTTTTCCCCCTTTGCAACTCCAAAACTGAGGAAGAGATAGATCAGATGTGGTTCATAAAACGTTAAATTTACAAGTTCGTAACCTTTGTCCAGGCGGATTCGGACTCGGTATTGTAGTTTGCCGCTCTTTGCTGTTAACCGGTTAATCGAGAAATTAATCTGTACGCAGTATGTCACACTTTTTCTTGACCCTGTAAAGCTCGGTGGTTAGTAGGTCTATATACTACGATGCTTTACGTTTAAACATCGTATCTTCTGGCAATTCTGACACTAGAAGGTATCTACGTGTTTCGTATGACATCCAAAACCCAATGAAATCATTGCCGTACATCGGCTTTTGTAATGGCGGTGGAGTGTGTTTACCGCACGGTACGAACTGTATCTGTAAATACAAATCACGTTAAATTTCGTCTGAAAATGGCTAAAGGTGACTGGTTCTGTGTGCAAGTAAAATTTTTGTTAATTCGGTTTTGCCTCTGTTAAATATCTAAACGGTCTGACCGGATGTGTACTGCGTGCGGCGTTTAGTATACCAGCGTACGTACTGGAGTGCGTAAGGTTGGGAGAGCAATGCACATTTCATGCGAAGACTTTATCGCAGTTCATGACCGTATCTGTTGTCATTTCAGGAATACGTTTGTCGCGAATACGGAGGTATGCCTGTACCCGTCCCTCTATCCGAATGACAGAAATTGTTATATATTTTTAAATTTGCAATCGGAAAGTTTGGGGTTGAGTCTATAACAGTATCTCGAAGGGCGTTTTACATGGTAACTAAAAGTGCTGACGGAATTCCAGCTTATGAGCGATATAAAGAGGATATAGCTATTTTATACTTGACCGCTCTTAACGATAAGAAAATAAACAACTTAGGTCTATAGTTTGAAACATGTATATTCCTGTACAGTCAAGACGATATATGTCAGAGTGGAATTCAGAAAATACGCCTCGGGCTTCTCTGTTTCTTCGTGTAAAATCGAAACTAGGTGTAAAAGGTAAAGCAGTCCCATCACAGGCCTGGACAGGCCCTTAGGATTCCAGGATGTCGAGGCTCCGAGATTTCTAGACAGTCGGCACATGAAGGTGGTAAGGTTGTCAGCCATACGCCCCGGCCGCGTTTATCCCCCCCCCCCCCCCCCCCCAGGAAATATTCCTGGTACTCATTTCTGTTAGAGGCTGAGTCGAACCCGGGGCCATAGTGCGACCGACAGGAGTATGCCAATGAAAAAATCCACCGACACCATCGTGAATCGAACCCGCAACCTGCCGGTTTGTAGCGCAGTGCCTCAACCAACTGCGAATTTCAGGATAGCGTCTTGACATAGGCCACGAACTGCTCATTCGACGCTGAGTAGTCTCAGAAGTTGATTGAGCGTCGTAAAGTAACCTTCGGCCTGAACACATCCTGTCTTGCTAGTTTAGTGAACCCTGCATTCAGTAGACGTGCGGCTTGTTGTTCCTTCCTCACTCATTTTATGATTGTAGTTTAAAATTTCCGCGCAGTATGTATGAGAAGTTACTGCGTAACGTCTTGCGGAAAGTTGGTCGAGGGGACTCACATTTTGTTGCATTACCAAGTTGCCCTAATGTGGTGGCGTACACTGCAGTTGTGCTGGCCTGACCCAGAGCTCTATTTTGCTATTAAGAAAAGACACAGCACGGTAAGGATGACATTAAAGTTTCCTTCTTGTCTCAATTTGATTTACTGAGAAGTCGTAAGAAGTACGATCAACGATGATTTAACGTAGAAGGTAAGGGGAGCCGGGTCGGCTCAAACAGGACGTTGTATCGAGTCCAAAGTGCGACATGTTACTCCAGATTTGTGGGTTGCCATTGTCTTCGCAATCAACGAGTCCACTGCCGCTAAATTTTAATGGAAGGTGTGTACAGGGTGTCAAATCTGATTATCTCGGATGCTGAGTAGCCGGCCCCCTTGTCTCCACTCATTTCCCAGGAAAACTCACGAAACTTGTTACGAACAGTGCTGCAGCGGTGAGGCGTTGCTCCATATCATCAAAAAGTTTCAGTTTCGTCTTCTTGCAACTGCGGCAAGGCGAATTTCTCCAGCGTATGAAGGTGAATTTTCTCAATGAAAAATTCAACGATTTTGTCATGAAATAAGCTACACTTCGCATCACTTTAAGCACAGAAAGGTATTATTTTGTACGTGACACGTATTTCTTGAGTTAGATGCTATTTAAACTTCCGTTTTATTAATATGCAGGCTCTTCGAACCCCCTAATGACTTTTTGTACACCTGTGTATTCTCCCGGCATGTAACGTCGTGTCAGAAACTAAACACGCGTACTGTGACGTTATTTCTGTAATATTAACCGACAAATGCACAGAATTGTCATTAGATTCACAACAGCATTTTTTAAAACACTGTACTCCTACACATTTCGCACCTTATTGTCCATCGTCAGGGAGTACATTAATTGTTAATTACTTAATATTTTAGTCTCTTGCATATGTAGAAGAACTGATGGTAATTCTTCCTTGTAGAGTGAATGCGTGTGGTGGATAGAATTGTTACACTGAAAGTTAAGGTATAAAAATAGTTATATAAAACTATTTAGTATTTGGTTATTTATAAAAATATTATGTACATGAAAAATGAATGTAAATTGTGTTAGGCTAAATATAGAAGGTACAAATATTGTGCAATATAGAACTGTAGTTGCTAAATACGAGTACATTCCAGTGAACTGGAGCAAGGTGTGGATGTGTTGGCGGTGGTCACGGTACGAAAGTATGCAGGAAGAAGGACGCACGGATCTAGGTCATGTGCTGGCGTGACGTAAGTGAAGGTCAAATGCCCATAGGTACATCGGGTTTCGTTCACCTGTATTTTGTTCGGAAATAAGTTGATTGTGGTGATGATGTGATTGAATACAAAACTGTTAAGGGAATTCTTTTTACCAAGAAATAGTACGGACACGCACAACCTGTGATGTATGGGTTGTGTTGTTGACGTCGTCGGATGCTTTGTGTGCCCTGTTTCGTACGTGAGACTGCAGAATTGCAGCGTTAGTTGCCGGGTTACCTCCTATAGAGCAGAATGATTTCTGTAGCATGCCAACGCATTGACCGACATAATGGTATTAGTTTTAGCTTATTTTAGGCCTATTACCTTGTGCTCCTGTAGGCCGTGACAGTAGCATACTACGCGTTAATGTAACGGGTTGCAGCAAGTATTCGTGTAACACAGGGGTGCACAAATCCATAGCACCGGGACGCCGACGCGACTAAAGTTGGTACGGTGGCGCCTAATATTTGTCGATCCTCGGTGTGGAGCTTTCTTTTTGGCGCCTATAGTTTGTAGATGGCTCGTAGGTTTTTGTAGAGTTGGTACACCCCTGCTTTAACAGAGTCGTATTACATTTAATTTCTTTCGTAAAGAAATGATTTTTGTCTGCGCTACCATTGCGTGTCCGTTTGTGGTTACGAGTCATTAAGGGTTTGAAGATTTGATCTTGTGGGATTTTGAAACCATGTCGATTTGTAAATAGTTACCGACGTTTCGGAGGATCGTAGCGCCTTTATCCTTAGGTGTAAGTGCTGTAACTGCGCCTCCTGTCGACGTGTTTTGGCGGCGCACGAAAGCTTTCCGTTCTGTTGTCTGGCAGCATCTTGCCGTCCTGAACTTGTTACCTTACATGGGCCATCTGACTTAGTAAACTGCTGTACCACGCATAAATTGTAGGTCTTGAAGGTGGGTTCGTCTGAAACTTAGTTCGAAGCTATATTTGAACTTCCCTTGCCCGTTTATTTTTCAGACGCCGTGCAAATATGGTTGCTTCGATGCCTGCTTCGACTTTTTTTTTTCCTCTTGCGACTTGTGCTGCTGTTGCATTCGATACGCACACACTGGAGGCTTAGAATATTGTTCTTTTTTGTCGTAAATCTTTCATTGGTCTACGAAGCTTTGACTTCATGAAACATATATTTAGAACACTGCGGAGTGAGAATTATTTATAGATCTGTCATTCGGTGTTTCCTTCTTAAAGCATTGACGACAGTGGCACACCCAAGGGGCGGTGGGCTGCTGGGATGCAGCCCCCCCTCCCCAAAAACCGAAATTTAAGAAACACAGGTTTTGTAGATATTATGATATCAAAAGCTTTACGTGATTTCCCCTTGAATCGAAATCAGTCACTGAAATCGTCTGATGACTACTACATTAGAATTTTGAAAAATAAATGAATAAAATTGAAAGAAAACAAGAAGGTAGGATACTATGATTGAGTTAAGGAACATGTAGTTATATTCGTATGTATATTAATGCTGTTGCAAACAGTGATATGTTGCACTTACAACACGATTTTTATAACATAATTTTCAAAATCAAATTTAAATTATATATAGCGTCAGGTTCAGCCCCCGCCCCAAGGAAAAATTCCGGGGTGCGCACCTGCCACTGAACCATTGTCCATTTCACCTCATATCACTTCATATATTCACAGTTTATTTATGTAACATCAATTTTAGTATTATATTGTCACTTCAGTTACTCCTCTGTTTCTTAAATAGACTCTTCCTCTCGCGTTTTCCTGCCAAAATTTTGTGTAGGGTTTATTAGTCGCCCAGATACTATTAGGTAAGTGAAAGTTTGACGCTCTTAATTATGTGAACTTTCCTGTTTCTGTGTTAACTGAAGATGCGGTGTTTTTAACAACAAAACCGTGTTCTTGAATGTATTTTTCCTTAGCTTATACACTGCATTGTTTAGATAGTAGGCCTAACTCTTTGTTTTCGTCACGCGACAGTCTAGTAGTTAGTGCATTTCCGATCGCCTTTATATGCTGGCCATCGTCAGTTCCCTGGTAATTTGCTAATGGACGCGCTGTTGAACCGCCCTTCCCCCACAACTGACTGTACATGTGATGATGAATTTGATTAGGACTCGAGGGAGGTGGCTGGCCAAAGTGATGTGTTGGCTGGGGTTGACTGCTACATTGTCAATATGTGGACCGAAGCAGTCTACTGTCATTATTTACGAGGTCGCTCATTACTTGAACGCTGCGTCACATTATTACAGGAAAATACCGAACATCTTTGTCGAATGGTGCGACACTCCGCTCGCAGACTCGAATCTCGATCTGGAGGCTGGCTATGATGAGAGTTTTCGGGGATTTCCCAAGCCCCTGCATTCAAATAATGGGCTCATATCTTAAATAGGCCACTGCAGTTTCCGTACGCATTTTTTCCAATTTATCTGCTGTTGCGTATTTATTGGGGGGATGTGTGAGACGTACTTAAGTTTCAGTTAAGTTCTGTCTTCAGCACCGTGAGAATAGTAAATAGATTTTAAGAGTGCTGTATCCGAAATTATAATAGCCCGAATTGGTATTTTTGTGTATTTTGACATATACAACGCGTGTTATCTCGTTAATTGCAGTGCAAGTAATTTAGGCAGGTCTGTAACCGTTCAGCAGTATTTTCAGAGTAGGTTTCAGTGTCGCCATACGTCTTTCCCCCCCGCCCGAGTAAAACTAATTGCCTACCTCTAGCTTAGTGATACATTTACTTCCCATGGAAATTTTGATGGCTTTTCGCTGGTGCTGGAGTCGTTTTGATTTTTGTCACTACACCCAAACAGTACTCCCTTGCGTTGTTTTCCTGCATTGACCTCGGGGTCGAAAACTGAAGTGCAGACTGCCACGATCGAATGCTAACTACTACACTGTGTAGTTGGGTGTGAGGACGGAGAACCAGACATCATTGTCAGATTTTGCGTAGGTCATTGTCTCAACACGTGGTGTATTATAGTTGTGTCGTAATATATACTGTACAGTTTCATTCTTCTGTGGTGTGTGTGTGTATATTAGACGAATGAGTACAGAACACTGGTGGAAACGTAATTGACAGTGGCGAAACGAAGTAGTCGGAATTGAGAGAACATTTCTCACTGCCAGTGTGTCTAACGCAAATCCCTTGGGAACGAACCCAATCCTCCGCAGTGAGAAGCTGGCGACTAATGGTCTATACCAGGGGTCTTCAACCCGCGACCTGCGGGCCGCATGCGGCTCTCCGAATGTTTTTGTTCTGCCTCAAACAAATTTTGAATTTAGAGTGTAAAAACTTTAATTCAAATAAATAAATGTTAAATAAAATTAATTCTGAAATATTTTAACATTTGTACTAAAATTTTAAAAATACCTTTTGTTTTTTATATATGAAATCTCAGTTAATGTCGTAGTAGGGCCTAAATACTGCAAAACTACAGAAGGGAATGTTTGCAGGGTAGGGGGAATAAGTAAATAATAAAAATAAATCGTAAACGGTAAATAAATAAATAAATAAATAAAATAACAGAACTATACTGTGTGTGTTTAAGTAGGGAGGTATTAGCAGGCATGTCCTACAATGATATGCAAACTTTACTTGCAAAATGTGAATGCGGCCCGCGAATCTTTTTGTCATTAAAATGTGACCCTTCAGCAAGGAAAGATTGAAGAACCCTGGTCCATACCTTACACAGGCAACAAGAGTGATCGCAGTACAATGATTTGTGTAGTTTGAGGTGTGCGATATACTTTTAGCTTGGACCTATGGATATCGTTTTTATGTTCGCCTCTTCGTATGCTGCATGTAGTTTATTATGACTTCCACTACCTTGTTTTGTGCCATTTGCAGTCATATATGTGAAGAGGCTAAACAAAAAGTAAATGGTGCTTTGTAACTCTTCATCGTCTGTGAGAGGTTTAGACGGTCTGATCTGTTCCGATGCAAAATTGACTCTGGCGCTATGAGTGGTTCGGTACGATTCGTTATGTGACGCATTGGACGCGGTCGACTGATCGCAAAGGCTGCTAGTTTTCTTTTTAACAAAAATACCAGCGTGAAAAGAAATATTGAGCCTGAGGAGTAGGATACTTCCCTTGAAGCCGTTCCCATTTAGTGCTAATTCCATCTGCGCGTAGTTTATCCCATTTCCATAGACGAGGCTGCGGATGCCGAGTCAAGGCAGTAACCGTACCGCATGCTTGGACCGCAGATGCCTTGCATGCTATCCGTTCTTCTATAGTTAAGTCGTTCTGCACCCATGACGAGTATATAACGGATTTGCTCGCCTGTTGAGGCACGAATTAACTTTAAGAGCTCCTATGTTATCTGTTACGTTAATAATACAAAGAAAGGTCCGATCTCTTAACGTCTGCGTAGACAGACGTGTCAAATCTGGGCCTTCTTGTTGCCGCATTACTATAATGTACCTGAACTGGCCATTACGCTTGTTTTATGTAGTCCGTTCGAGATGAATCAGTGATGGAACATTCAAATAGGCTACAGTCGCCTCCTTCCATATTGTTAAATGCCTTCTCATTATTAACCTTTTAAAGCCTAGCGGTAACTTTACATACCACCAGGTTTAACATTAAAAAATTCTACGTGGTGCCCACATTGCGTTTATGTGTTTTGTACGGATCCCAGAAGAAACAGCAACTTTTGCCTTATAAAACATTGAGAGATTGGTTTTTATAACCGAAGTGGAGAGTGTTTACAGCGCGGTACGCACTGAGTTCTTATATAAAACAGATACGCTTCGTCTTTAAAGGGTTAATATATACTGTTATATATTAGACGCTTCACATTTGAAACGGAGTCTTTAGATACGCTAATATACGGCGGCTTATTGCGCTTGAAACCATAAATTGTAAATCAGTCTACTGTGAAAGGAGGTGTGCACAGCAAATTTAAAGGTACTATACTGCATTAACTTGTGGAGACTGACATACAGCCTCTGAATAAATCGACAGCGCTGCCAGGGATCGAACCGGGTGCCTCAACGAATGTAACGCAGTTACCCTTTCGGTGTAAAATAGTTTAAATATTTGTTATTTTTAATGGGTTTTCAACGTTAGTCTGAACTGCTGACGGCGTTGCTAAGTAAAGCATAAATAAATGAATTTAATGGTTTTAACTTGTATATAGATCAGACTTTTGAATTTGGTATATTTGTGAGTGTATGGTCCATTATTTGTTTGGGCAACCTTAATTTCTCAACTTGCAAACGTCCGCTGTGGAATAGTTTTGCAGGACTGACAGTCTCCATGCCTGCTTGTTCCACTTACCGCACAGAATTATTGGCATGGCCGTTCGATGTTGCTTTGCTGTATGAGGGGTAGTGTGGGAGCTTGGGTAAACTCAATTGTACCTAGCAAACTGGCTTACTGAGGCCCAAAACAGGAACGCAATTGAATTACCTACATCATCACAGCAGCCGATGAGATGCTGTGTGGTGACGGCGGATCTGCAGTGCGCAGCATCCATTACGAAGGCGTGGTCACTCTTCTTCCTTTTGTTGTGTTGTGTGGAGGGGGGCTTAGTTCCAGCGAAAATGAATAGCTAACGCATTTTGCTACAGCAGCTGATCAAGCCTTCACTTTGCTGTTTTCTCCGCCATGTGTATTGCATTAGTGAGTGGCATATGGCATACATAACGATTCCGTCGTTTGTCACGTCTGGGGACTGTGAATTGGTATAGACGGTAAAATAGATGCCTCTTTGAAAACTAAATCATCTTACTCAGAAACGTCCGATTTGATTAAGCTTAGTTCTTGTCCTTTGATGTTACTGAGAATTAAAATGAAATCGGGCGAGGGCTTTGGCTTTGCTGCTACACCGCCACGCCAATGTTCTTGTAGAACCAACGGTATATTTGTGTTGTCAAGAAGACTGGAGGGGAAGGGAGGTATGCAGGACTACAGAGAACGGCGTGCTTGAAGGACACTTAGATTTAATGATATACTGGGTTCACAACTAGGCACTGCCTCGTGGCTTACATAAAATATGAGATTTTACTGCAAAACATGCTGTTCTAGTGACAAATTGAACTGTGGGGCATGTTGTGGTAGGCCAAATAAGATAATTGAAAAAAGAGAAAACATGATACTGATGTGGCAGTGCCAACGGACGGGAATGTCACGCAAAAGGAAGCAGAAAACAAGCTAGAGTACAAGAGTTTATGTATATACGTGCAACGAATGTGGAACATGAAATGTATGATTTAGCCATTACTAGTTGGAGCCACGGGAATAATAACAAAATGTTTAAAGAAAAATTTGGAAGTGATGCCAGGAAAACAGTCAAAAGGTTCAGTACAAGACAGCTATTCTTGGAGCATCACGCATGATGCGGAAAGTACTGCAGTCTGAAATTGAAGCCTGAGCGGTGGGGATCGCCGCTGGTTCAAGAGGCGAAGTACCAATAAGAAAAGACGTGTGAGAAAGAGACAATGTAATAATAATAATAATAATAATAATAATAGCGCGAACACTGTCTTGCTGCATAATTTGTCACCAGAAGTGTGTGTGTTTGGCTCATAGTGCGTTATTTAAAAATAAAAATGTTATGTGCTGAGCGTAGCAAACCTGCATGTCCCGGCTGCGTTTGTCGTAAAGGATGTAATGTAATGGTAATGATAATGATAATGATAATTGCAGTTTGTAAACAGTATACTGTAACGATAAGGTTTAGGACTTTACGTCTGCATGAGTGCAATAGTAACGAATAACAGACATGAGGAGTTCCCATTATTCAGTGAGAAGTGCTGTTGAAATTCCAAAAGGTAACAGTTCTGAGAACAAATTGAAAATATCTTAAATTTTTCGGTTTCTCTTAAAAATTATAAATTGGTGGCTGATTTCGAGGTACGTCCTTAATTGAGCACAAGGACAACATATGTCTATGTTTCTATGCAGGATTTGCGCTGTCAAAAGCTCGAAGTTTCGCCCTGTCATCATATGTATTCCAGTTTACATGACAGAAATACGTACCGCATACAAAATTTGTAGGCACATGTGTGATATATTGTCGAGGTTGAGACTGAGTGGAGCTATACCTGTACTTCTATATGTGTCTTCATGGCGTGCACTGGGGCAGCTGTACCTTTACCATGATAGTATAATAACTACGTGGCGCGTAGTTTATGAAAACTAATAGTCTGTCGGTTCGTGAAGAAAAGTCTCACTTTCTACGGAACCGAAAGGTTCATTGTTGTGTCCACAAGAACCTTCTACTGGACCCTGTCCAGAGCCGGAAGAACCCAGTCTACGTCATCACACCCTATTGTTCTAAGATCCAGTTTACCTTCCAATCTTCGTACAGGTCTGCCAAGGGGTTATTTTTTGTGATTTATTTAATCACACTGTCAGTAGCTCGTGGTGTGTATAGTCGGTGGTAGGATGATGGTGAACAATGTATTGTGAAGGATTTTGGAGCAAGTAGTAGTTGTCAAATTGAAGTGCTACCCCAAAACTTATGTGGAGAAACTGAAGAAAACCACAGAAAACTGCATACCGGTGTTCGAGATTCGAACACGGCACATTTCTGATACAATTCTAGAGTGTTACCGCTACACCAGTCTGTTCATGGACAAGTGATTCTTCCATTCAGGCTTTTCTGTCAAGGATTATATATACTGTCGTCTCTGTCACGTGTATTCATGTCAAGCACTTATTTTCCTTGATGACTTGCTCACCCTAATGAAATGTGATGAACTTTAGACCTGCCAGTTACGAAGCTCCCCATTATGTTTTTTCACACTTCCTGTTACTTCCACCCCCCTAGGCACAAATATTATTTTTTGTGGGATACACAGTTATTCACCAATGCAAAACAAGATGTGTAATTACGGTTTCCCTTTTGATATTTTCCGGCATGAACTGGTTATAGACATTTTCCAAGATGACTGTATCTCCGTCTGGAAAGGATGCCTATCCAGGTAATGGTAATGCCAAAAGTAAGTGTAAGTCGGCCGTGGATATTGTGGGCAACATTCAACGGGAATTCAATTTAAGTGATGATGATGATGATGATGATGATGATGATAATAATAATAATAATAATCAATCGGTATTTATTAACGTGCAAGCTTAACAGCAAAGATGCCTATTATAAAGCCAGCACGAAAAAACACACAAAATACAAAAACAGCACAAATACACAAACACTAAACAAACAAACAAAAAAGGTAATCAAAAGAATTAAATAGATATGTAAAATCACTGGGGCAAAAACCCCTGCACTCAGAAGAAATACAAATAAGTTAATGTAAGAAATGTGAGAAATAATAATAATAATAATAATAATAATAATAATACAGCGATTTGATTTATGAAGAGTTTATTGAACTGCAAAATTAACAGGTGCATAAAATGCATGTGAAAACTTTGCACTTCGTTACAGATTATACCTTTCTAATCCTATTTAGGACTTCAAGTTAAAAAGACATTGCAGTAACTTAGAAAAGCATGTAAAACATCCGATGTCGCATAAATCTTGCGTGCTTGTATTCAGATATTTGTATATTCTGGCCTTTTGGGTTACGCAAGTGTGTAGTTTGTTAGATGGATACGAACGTATGGAGGAGCGTGCTGTCTACATATTCAGGTTAGAAGCTATGACGATGGGGCAACCTGTTTTTCCAAAACTGTGGCAATCTGCCCCCGTTCTAGACTGCCCGATGTAGTAACCCAGTAGTCAGCTATAAGAATATGCACCATCTTGAAGACCTCCAATTGCATGTATTTGAAAGTCTGTGTATTTTAAAAATCCAGCCAATTCCCGATACCGTGCCTGTTGCTTGTCCACCGCAGTTTGTGGTGGTTTGGTATAGTAGGGAATTTCTGTTCACACTGTCGTGGGCGCTAGTGTGGGTGACGCTGTATCGGGGCTTGAATGTGTGCACTTCCCATTATGTTTGTACTCACAATAATGTTTCACAAGATCAGTTAATGGATTTAGGCCTAAATTGAGGACGTTTGTTGGGATTGGTGGGGGAAGTTGAGCCATAAAGACTGGCTTCATCTGGTTCTTGATCAATAGATGTGTTTCTCAACGAGTTGAACTTCTTTTGTCAGCTTTTTTCCCCTTTTGATGTATTTTTTTTTAAAAATCAGGATTAACCGCGTATGTGCGGAGGCGCTGCACGTAAATAAAAGATAATTCTTAAGAATGTGAACTGCATAAATACCATCGTACAGTTTGAAGACGTGTAAACCGGGGGATAGGTATCTGTGAACGTAGTGTAACGTGAGAGGACAGACACCATACCCCTTGCAGCTGGAGCTCTGTGACCTCTCCACTTCAGATGTGTACGTTTAGAGCACATTTATTTGTTTGGCCATTCCAGAACAGCACTCGTGTTCTGAGCGCTGTGAAGTGGCTACCACTCCTCGTTCACAATGTCCGGGATTCAGTCGCAGAAGCCAAGAATGTTTTTCGTCCTTCAGGATTGCCCTTCAGTACAGACCTTTCTAATCATGGCCACTTCATAAATTCGTTATTAATATGATAGATTGTTCCCAGGAGCTAGGGGCAAGAAACTGGCGTTTCGGGATGTGCCATAAATAAGAAAGTGGTTTAGCACAAGCGACGTCTGACGATATGACGTACTGGTGATTATATGTGACAGTACGACGGCGTGTAGCGCGAGGTAGTGGCACATTAACTAACCATCTTGACGCTGCGGCTGTTTTTTATTGCTCGTGAAATCGTTGCGTTTCTCCATGAAAAGAATGAATCTTGTGACCCAGATTCATTCTGGACCCTTAATTACTAACATATTCTCTGTAGTAAGACACCATTTCTTACTTCTTTCACTTTTTTCTCGTCTTTTGTATGTGTTCCTCGTACCTTCTTTTCTTTTCCTTTCTTTGCTTCGTTAACTGTAAATTCGGTTAGCCTTCATGTGGAATCGGTTCAACAGTTTTCGAATACGAGACGGCCTTGCTTTCGCAAGCTATTAATCATTCATACATTCGCAAACGCTGCAGTTATTTTGTATCTTCCATGTCTCCCCATCCCATCTTCATTGGATGACAACTGAACAGACTGGATGAAGTACCATCTCCAGATATATCTACCTCCAATTCACAGTTTTCACAGACATGTCATAATTATAACATGTTTGATAATAGAGTTGTGTGTGTGTGTGTGTTTATTTTGCGTGATCCTCTTCAAACAGGCAGAGTTATCTGGCTGTACGGGTTGTGTCAACATGCTGGTCACTGGCAGGATGTATGTATAATGGGCTTCATATAGCACATCTGCCACTCTCTGTAAACTGCCTTGTGGTGAGCACTCCTACTGCGAAAAAAAAAAGTGACTTGTCTGCTAGTGTTACGTATTCGAAACTGTCGGCGATTCAGAGTTGTGGTAATAACGTGGAAAGCTGAGACAAGAATTTTTCTTCAACCGAATTAGTTGTTGTGTGGTGATGGGTTTATGAACTTTATCCATCGTCCGAAGAGTAAAATATTAGAAATATTAAAAAATTAAAATCGCAACGTTTCGGAAGCTACGGAAGCAGAGCCAGCTTCCGAAAAGTTGTGATTTTAATTTTTTAATGTTTCTAATATTTTACCCTTCGGACGATGCATAAAGTCCATAAATCCATCACCACACAGTATTATACACCATAGTCAAAACCTTTCGAATGAGTTGTGTTGCCTGAACTAAAATGATTTGTCAGTTGAAATGTCGTGCGTGACTTGATGTGGGAGTTGAGGTGTTCAGTAGCTTTACGAAAAATTCTTCTTAACCAGTGAGTCAGTTCGATTATTTGGAAGGAAAACAGCCGAAAAGGCCTATTGATTTTTTGATGCTATGAACATGTTAAGTATATAGATAGACCATCTCCTCAAAATGGGAACTTGACCAAAACTGCGTGATTGCTGTTTTCATATATCGGCTCTTCTTTCCCACTAGCTGACAAGGAACGGAGATCATCTTAGCTAAGGCGGAAGTATTCTATGCTTTCTTGCACGTCTTCCGAATGAATATTGCATAATTCAGTTATATTCCCAAACCGGCAAATCCATTTCACTATAATGCTGATACACTGTTCCTTCGACAGTTTGCTTTCGATTGTGTCTGCCGCTTATTACCACTATGGAGGTTAATAGACTGTCGTCATTATACCGCGAATATACCGCAACCAATTACCTTGATGGATTTTTTGGGTTTCGTAGGTGGTTATTTTGTGACGATATATCGGTTGCTGAAGTCAGCATTTAATGATATTGAACGGGTGATTGTTGTAATCGGCTAAACGTGAAGGATGGCCTACTGTTTGTAGCCCATTGGAGAGTATGATCGCCACATCTGTGTTTAAGGACATGAAACCCTTGTGTCAGGATGCATTCGAACCCGGTACCTGTGGAATGTGAGTTAGATGCGTTGCTCCTGTATCAGCCCTCCTTTGCTTTATCCCGAAGTCGTCCTTACCACCAGTGTTTCGGCAAAAGAAAGTGAAACCCTTCTTTTGTACATCGATGAAGTCTGCTGTACTAGTAGTCAACGCTGTTGTGTTTGGCACACAAGTGGCTGCTGAAAAGTGGGTCGTGTGTAGCAAAGGTAGAGTTACCTCTTTGCTTAAGAATGCACCACGCTATGAAGGTGCAAGATGGAGTGGAGGTATAGCTCCAAGCATTCGTAACCTCGGCCCTTGATGGAGGTTAGCCTCATATCCCGGTCACATTATTCCCGTGGAGCCAGCTCCAGGTAAAAGGTGAAAGGTAAAAGGTAAAGTTGCCCTGTAACATGCCATGAAGACACAGAGCTGGAGTAAAGGTATAGCTGTACTCTTTCTTTAACCTCGGCACTAGTTGGGGTGAGTGATTAATGCCACGCCTCGGCCGCTTTAACCCCCGGGAATGACCGATGCCCATTGTATAGGAGGCGGGGTGGGCCCCAGCGCCGGTCTGAACTGCTGGACAACATCTATTGTTTAAGTGTCATTACAAATGTATAAACGTTTGAAATGTCTATTTCTTGCAGCGATTTCTTGCAATATGCATTTTCTTTTACTAAAGTGCCGTGTGGATGAAAGTAACAAGAAAAATATTTTGACGTAGGCTTATCACAGATACAAGAAGGCTTATCAGGTGAGTGGATTACAGAGTGCACGTTTGTGGGACGAGTAGTACAGGAATTGGCAGACCACTGCGTATGGAGTGAAGGGTCATGAGCGATATTTATTTTAACAGTTTAATTTTGAAGTCATGTTTTGGCTTATTTGGTAACCTACTTAGACTTTCAAACCAACCGATCTTGAAAACAGATGGGCCTTTATGAGCGTCCGAATGTGAAACTGTGTGTCGCGCCCAGACCGCCTATTGCTCTGTGATCTGCAAGTGAGCGTCCATCGAGTGACAACGAGTTCTTCATATGCGAGGAATTCTTGCCCTCAATTACTTTTTCATTTACAAAACTTCTGAGCAAATATCGGCATTCATTTTCTGCATGGTTGGTGTGAACATTTTTGTAAACATAACGATGTCCCTGTTCACACTGTGAAGGTTTATGAGGGAGTGGGCGTATAGCTCCACGCATTCTTCAGTTTGGCACGAGATGGGTTGAACAGGTTAACATTACCCTTTGGCTGCCTTGTTCCCGGGGAAATAGTCCTCCGTGCCCACTGAAGGGAGTCCGCACTGTAGTTAACGGCACTGTCGTCAGTGGTTACAGCATGGCGACTGCGGTGCGTGTGAAGTGGGAACAGCATTAACGCAGAACACGGTGGAGTCTTAAAATATTGCTTGATGCTACATCTTTCAAAAGTACGCATCTTTTATTTAGTAGCTGTTACGGAAAATGTGCCATAATAGGGCCCCTGCGTGAGGTATGTTATGATAAATAATTTAAAATTGATGTGGAAGAAGTGTATGTTTTTATTTTTTACCAACTACTGCACTTTATTTATACAATCTCCGACATGTTTCGACTGAGTTGTACAGTCATCATCAGGGAGTCAGTTGTAGACAATAAGCAGCTCGCAGCAAACCACAGAATGGTAACTATGCGTATGCTGCAGTGTGTAATCTTAGGTATGTAGATTTAAAATCATAAAACAATGTGTACAAGGATTCTGAAGGACAAAATGTATAAAAGTGTAAAATATAAATTTGATCCTTTGAAATCCTATGTATATATTGTTTTACGATTTTAAATCTACATACTTAAGATTACACACTGCAGCATATGTATAGCTACCACTCTGTGCCTTGTTGCGAACTGCTTATTGTCTACAATTGACTCCCTCATGATGACTGTATAACTCAGTCGAAACATGTTGGAGATTGTATAAACAAGGTGCAGTAGTTGTTGAAAAATAAAAACATGAAAAACAACTGCACGGAAGGATGTGTAACATTAAATATGGGAGAAATATGTCTGTCAGTAGCCCTGGTACTATTGCTAGTATTCAGACGCACAAACTTTATTAGTGATAACAGTGATGCCATTTTTGTCGTTATGGAAGAGACTTTTCATTGCGCGTCAGCGTCATGCCATGAAGGCTTCCTGGAGGCACGTGAACCCATACTAGGCCTATACGTCGGAACTGGGGTCGAGGTGAGGTGTACTACTGTGCGAGATTTTAGGCTTCCGCCGCGGTGAAGATGAGGCTTTCGCTCTTCTGGGTTGTAACGTGGCATGGGTTGGTAGTCGGTTACCGACGTTTCGGGATAACCTAGCGTTCCAATCTGCAAGGGTCATCAAGTCTGACCCTTGAAGATGGGGCCGGTAGGTTACTCCGAAACGTCTGTAACCGACTACCAACCTACACCGCGTAACGTCACAGAAGAGCGAAGGCCTCGGGTGGTATTACTGTTTAGCAAAACTGTATTCCAGTACTTCTGGCCCTGGCTTTTTCATCCACTCATCTTGGACATAGGATTCGTTCATTAGGTCTTACTATTACTGTCACCATCAGTTAACTCGCATTGTGCCAGGTAAGAGCCTGTGACGACCAAACCCAGTCCACATGATTTTTTCGTTGTTACGTTTATGTTTAATTTGTTGCGAGTCCTGTATAATCACCCACGTTTAATCAGATATTCAAGCACGGCGTAGAATGCACATTTTTCTTTGCGCATCTAGCGAGCTATTTTTGTGGACCTTTTTTTAAAGAGGGAAATGCCATGCTTGATGACAATAGGTGGTCTGTGAGGATGTGTGGGGTGTACAGATGCACCGACTCTCATGATGGCACGACTGAGGATTGTGGTGGGCAGGAAGGAGAAGAGTAGAGAGAGACATACATCATCTGTATCCATAACCCTCAGTTCCCACATGATCTGGCCGCTAGTGGGTGTCTAGGGGATTCCCCTGCTATCCTGTCTCTTTCTTTCTCATCGGCACGTCTTCTGGGACCTCAACATTAACGAGCCTGATTGAATTAAGTCCAATCCCTCTGCACAAACATCAGCTGACAACCGAATAATGCTACGGTGGCAGAGGCTCCCTTCTCTTGCTCTTCACTATGTTTTATTTAAGAGGATTGAATCGCGCGCGGCTTGTGTTCGGGAGCCGAGGGGGGGGGGGCTCCATTCTGCTCCTGCTTGCACTTGCCGCGGAGATGATGTGCGGCGGGGGGGGAGGGGGGGACCAACCCGCTTCTTATAATGCTGAAAGCTAAATGCCATTCTTGATTATGTCTTTCTGTATTGTGACACGAATGTATTTATTTGCTTCGCTAAAGGTGAGGTGTGCTTCAAGTAAGGTCATTTCATTGGTTCTGCAGGTACGTTTCTGTTCACTCTAACCTGAAAACAAACTTGGGGGCTAATGATTCGCAAAAGATCTGTGACAGTCCTTCATTTCTTGCACTACAGTTGTACTTCGTATTTTTTTATTGAAGTATATTCAGTATGCACGGTTGGTTATGTGCTGCTGGTCTTGAGACGAATTGCGTTACTTTATCACTCACACACTCACACCCGTAGTGGCTTTTATACGTTTTTGCAGGTGTGAGTCGATTCCGACAGGAGCCGTTAATAATTAAAATAGTCACTGGCGTTGTGACGAAAGAACAGCCTTCTTCCAAAAGGCCGTGTATGTTAAATGTGCCTCAGACAATGGTAGGTCTCTGAAATAATTGCACTGTAAGAAATGGCTAGTTACGCTGTAAGTTTTGTTGATTACGGACGTACGTTCGAAACCTCGGGAATCAGTAACCCGGCTACTCAGCGTACCAATTCGGAAGACTAGCACCCTAAGCATCAACGCTGTGGAAACCTGAAATCTCGTGTTCTGCGGATATGTTATTAAAACTACGAACGTAAAACGTACGCAGACGTAATTCACACACACACACACACACACACACACAAGCATGCATATACATGTATATATATATATATGCTAATTTTTTTAGAGTTTCCGCGTGTTTGCCGTTAGTGTAATAATACAAATTCTTGGTGGGAAATGGATTGTCTGTGGCGGCCCATATGTGGTCGCCCAGCTCACGTAACTTAATTCCTGCGATTTCCCTGTAACTGTGGACGATGTCACCTATTCACCTGCTACACCAGCCAGCACTGAAACTCTGAATATTTGGACTTCACGAGCCATACGTGTAGTCTGTAGAATATGCTTTGTGGACGAGGCTATGTCTGGCAGGATAGGCGTCAAGCACGTGTGTGTGTGTCTGGATGGTGTCCTGTGTCCTTTGGTAGGCACATAGTCCTGTGCGTCCTATTCATGCTGTCTTATGAAACTAGAACCGCAAATCTTTGAATCACTTTTTAGACATAGGACCTCTCCATATTTGTACTGAGGCCTACTTCCCGTGACTGAGTGTACCTTAAGTGTTTCCCTTCCGTCGCAACCGCGCGTCATATTTAACAAACTTCCATTGCACATCGATGTTTTATGAGTTAAGCGAGCCGACGGGAAGTGACTAGCAGCAGCTGTCAGGTGAAATAATATCTCCTTAGAGGAGGAGGTTACGATGGGTTGCGCGTGTATTACTCGTAAGTGTATGACGTAAGAAAAGCGTAGCTGTACCAACGCCCTGTAAAAGTGCTCGTGAAAGAGTAGGCGATCGGTCGTAATATTCAGATGAATGTTAAGAATGTATGTTGTTAGAATGTTCAGGATTGTGCCGAATGTGGTAATTTTGGTATTAGCTATGTTGAACATTTGGGCTGTAGTTTTTCCCATAATATAAGGCACGCGTACATTCGATCGCAGACTCGTTTCAGCTACCGTGCCCTAATCATCTGTATATATTTCTGTGCGTGTGATGTCAGAATTATTTCTAGATCATCTATTCAAATATAATTTTAATGGTATCAAATGCCAAGCCGAATGATCTTTTTGTATGCAGAAAAAATCTTGTATATACCAAAGCGGCGTGGGGTTTCTACTATACAAAGAGTTTCTCCTCATCCCTCTGGTTTATGTTTTGACGGGGTGTGTATAAGGGTCATGGGGACACATGCAGCATGAGGGCGGGAGGCACTGCAGGGGTGACAGTTGGGTTAAGGGGGTGTCCTGTACTATAGTAGAGCACTTATGTCACAAGAGGGTGCCAGTGACAACCTAGATAAGGGATGCTGCCGGTGTCGAAGAGCCAGAGTAGAATTGAGAATGAATCTCTTGTGTGTATGTGAAAGCCATGTGTAGTCACAAAAATGTGACGCAAGATACCATAAGTTGAGGATTTTCAGCAGTGTTTCAATAAAACAGCATCATATCCTTGTTCTTTCCTGGCTCATAGTGAGAGATCCTGAAGTTCTGAAGGCCAACACAGCACTGCCGTTTGCGTTGAGTGTCGTCGCGTAGTGATTAGGCCTTTTGCTTCATACTCTGGGTATCCAGCGTTCAAGTATGGTCCGAGAGACCGGTTATTCCCACTCAGAATATTGTAACTTGCAGCGTCTTCGGTAAACTTCCGCGACCTTGTTTCAAAATGGGTCAAAATCGCTTATTTTTTACGTCCTTTGCAGTTCATTATGCACGGTCGTTTTGCCGTTCGACGTAATTGTTCGGGTGCGCTAATGTACTCCTGTACATGACAATGACCGTTACAGAAGAGGTGTCATTTTTAATACCTAGACATGACAAAGTATACACGTATAACTGTGGGTACGGGCTGGACGATCCGGGGATCGAATCCCGGTAGGGGGCGAGATTTTCCCCACCCGTCCAGGGCGGTCGTGGAACCCACGCAGCGTCCTGTACAATGGGTGCCGGGTCTCTTTCCCGGGGATAAAGCGGCCGGGGCGTGGCGTTAACCGTCCACCTCCATCTAGCGCCGAGGTTAAAGAAAGAGTAGAACTATACCTTTAATCCCCCTCTGGGCCATCATGGCCTGTTTTAGAGTGCACTTTACATTTACACGTGAAACAGATCTTCATAAACTGACACGTACCAACTAATGCAGCATTAAATTTATTGTTAACCTTTATAAATAATCCCTATATATGTTTCGATGACACATGTCGTCATCCTCAGGGGGTCACTGGTGTGATGTCCACTCAAATATCCATATGCTAAGGTATTAGATTATTCGCACTCACTACATATAAAGTAACAACGTAAAGTACAGATTTTCTTATCTGTCAGTTTCAATGTTTGTTATCGTGTATTATTAAAACGAAATGTAATTGCCAGTTCTGTATTGTAGGCGTACGTTATGCATTATCGAGCTGGTTTGCTGTGCACTTATGTGTCTGTCACGTGTGGGGCGTAAGTGTTTCTTCGAATCCCGTTTGCGATGCTTTGTAACCAGTAAGGAAGCCATGGATGCTTCTTCCTTCCCCTATTTACAGTTCACCCTACAGTACCGCAAAGCCAAATGTGGCGCGAAGTTTGTTGGACGTCATCAAATAAACTGCGAATCTATACATCGTCTTGCATAGCTTATTTTTTTTTTCTTTTGATCGTATGTAAACACGCAAATGTGCGGCTTATGTGCCGCGAAGTTGCTATTGTTGCGGTGTTAGTTCATGCTGAAGCACTCTGCCGTTGTCAATCTATAAATCTTGTTACTGCGGTCACTTGTCTAGCTTATTAGCTGCTTGTATTTGCTTTGCTGACAGTATGCACCACCTCTGTTTGCAGTAGGATAGCCTGCTGATTTGTGGCGTCCTTGTGATCAGACTGGCTCGACATATGGTCCATGCGGTGCCGATGCTGCGTAAGGGATACACACACAGCATAAGTACATCTAACAAGTTAGGCAGAAGACTTCAACGCAAGAGACCACGTGGGAGATATAGTCGTAGATGGGAGGTTTATATTAAAATGAAGCATAAAGAAATTTGAGAGGTTGTGAACTAGATTGGACTCTCATTGTAGGGTCAAGTAGCGGGCTGTTCTGAGCGCGGTGATGATTCTTCTCGTTTCTGGTGTGGAAAAAATGTTTGGTGCAAAAAATCGTTCCAACTGAGGCAAGTACATCGCAGAATTTCCAATATTAAAGGTCTCGAGTGAAAACCTAGTTATGACACTAAAGCACATTCCTTTGCACTCAGTGGTATAATGACATAGTGAAATACAGTCGAACTCAGTTATAACATCATGAAAGGACTGAATATTTTGTGTCGTTATATACGAGTATTGCTCTAACCGAGGAGTATAATGTTATGGTTAACAGTGAGAAATTCATTTATACCACAGAAAATCGGACGTTATAGGCGAGGTGTCGCAGTAACCGATGTCGTTATAACCGGGTTCGAGTGTACGTTGTTGCAGAAACGTCTGACTTGAAGATTCAAGTCTTGTGTGATGGTACGCCGTGCCGGTTAGTTAAGAATTACTGACGTTTCGAACGATAATAGTGCCTTCATCTTGAGGGTCATGTTATCGTCGTTTAGAATGGATAGTCTAGGGTTGTATGACCGTGAAAATGCGGGCACTGCTATCCTTCGAAACGCCGGTAACTCTTTACCAGTCGACACGGCGTATGATTCCAGAAGACTTGAATGTTGAACAACAGCTCTGTGACAACTTCAGGTCTCGCACGTCTGAAGTTGTTTCTTGTTGTCTTGTAACATCTTTTTATTAACTTAACCTTTTAAAGCCTAGCGGTAACTTTACGTAGGACCAGGTGTAACATTAAAAAATTCTACGTGGTGTCCACATTGCGTTTATGTGTTTTGTACGGATCTCAGAAGAAACAGCAACTTTTGCCTTATAAAACATTAAGAGATTGGTTTTTATAACCGAAGTGGAGAGTGTTTACAGCGCGGTACGCACTGAGTCCTTATATAAAACAGATAAAAGCTTCGTCTTTAAAGGGTTAATCCTGGGCTTCCTCATTGTTGAGGTTTCGAGATCACACTCACACACACTACACTCGGTAGGACTCCTCTGGATGAGTGATCGGAATTGCATACAGGTACAATAAATTGCTTCTCAGTTTGTTCCGTCATAACGCGCCTTCTATCTCGACGACAGGGCCCACTTTTTAGACGGTTTGTGCAAAATATGTAGTCTTGTCTGTCCGTCTGTGATTTGACATCAACGCCTAGCCGTCGGACAGTTGTTCTATTTCGACACTCGCGCCTTTCTGTAAAAGTTGCCCTAATTTCAGATTTTGAGTCGTGTTTATCCAAAATGAAGTCTGCTTTACGTGACGTCTTGCAATCGTACTTGAACGTTTCGTTCAGGCTTTATCGGAAACCGGTAATAAGAGGTGAAATTCAGAACGAGCGGCGAACGCGTAACATTTTTCGGCCATTGTAAAGTGTGCTGTACGTAAGGCCGAAAGTGAACTGAAAATTCAAGTGCTGTGGGATGTTACGCCGGGCAGCACCGCGTTGCCTACCTCTATTCTCGTATACTAATTGAACTGCATTACGTTAGTCACATTTGTGTTAAATCCATTGTGTGAAATCTCTGCGTACTAATATTAACTCGTCTTAATTTGTAGCCATATTGACCGATGACAAAGCTTAATTTACATAAGGACGTAATTTAACTTTTTCATGCATATGATGAAACGTTATTAACATTTTGGTGGAATTCTCTGTTGTGCAGTATTGTGCTGCTGAAATGTAAAATTTTCTTGTGTCATCTAATATATTTTGTGTTTTGCTGAAGTGTCTTTTATAAACCCGCCACATTTAACTTTAATAACTAAAACAAAGTCGTTTAGAATTCCATATGCTGCGGGATGCAGTATACTCTGTTCAGTCTTCTGCATAATTACTGCATGTCGAACGTTTCATTTGTCTTTCTGTATGACAGCTCATGTATTTAACTTCGGCTTAAGCTGGTCTTTAATATCATAAGAGTAACGTGACCAGAGATACCGTCGGTGAGTGACAGACCGCAAGATGATTGGCTGGGAGTCGATTCTTGGCAGAAGCAGGAATTTCCTTTTCTGCACCACGTTCTTGGCCGGCTGTCGAATTCCCCTCAGCTTCTTGCGTAATCTTTCCCGAAGTGTAAAGTGGCCGGAGTCTGAGGCCGGACACTCACAACCCTCTATTGCGTAAGTCTGCTTTGTGTAGTAAATATTTTTGCATGACGCTGTATTTTACAGGCTAGTGTCAAAGTTTGTTCTCTCAGTATTGATCCGTCTCAATCATGCTAAATGTGTTGGCAGTGTTCAGCCATTTTCAGTCGTAGTTTCCACAAGTGCTTTGTTGTAATGCAGTTGTTTCAGCGTTATAAAATACCATAATGTACAATTTAAATCTTGAAGTTTCCACTCGAATTCATGTTTGTTAGGTACTTAGGATTGATGTAGGCCTAAATATATTCGTTGGTCTTTTTTTTACATCAACTGTCTAACGAACATTTATTCGAATGTCAATCTAATATTTTAATTGTATATTATTGTATTTTGTAATTTAGAAACTAGTGCATTGCAAGAAGTGCGTAAACTACCCCTGATGGGGACAGAAAATGCCGAAACTTGCATGGCAGTTGTGTGAGTATTCTAATGAGTACATGCAAGCAGAGTTTCTTCACAGTGAGGGAATAAACTTTGACATATCTAATCGAGTGGAGCTTTTTCTCCACTCCATTAACACCTTACTCGCGTATTGCTTAGGCATTTGGACAACTCTACTTATACGTTAGAGACAGATTGTTATTTAAATTGATTCGTTTCCCACGTATGCGTTTGACACGTTAATGAGTTTGTTGCATATTTTCTGTAAATTATGCCATTTTTTGGCACATGATTCTTCGATATTTTAGGAGTGTTTCAATGTATAGAAGATTTACTCGCCATCGACGTCGCATTTTGCACATCCCTTGGCTGCATCATAGAGAGCAGAAGCATGAAGAGGCCGTAATGATGGCAATCCTGACCAACCGCAATATCGGTAATGTGCAGGATGATGGATATCACTTCGTGTGCAAGGGGAAGCTTATCCTTTTCTATTGTAACCCTGTCGTAGAGCTGCTAGCTTTTATTAGTATGTCATTCATTCGTATAATCTCATAGGGATGTTGGTCGCGGTCTGCAAGTTATGTTTGCAGAATTTTTCTTTGTTGATTTGTATAGGCTGGTTGTGCCGACATTTTCGGCTGTACATGAAAAGTTGCTGTTAAGGGGTACGATAATGATACGGACGTTTAAATTTTCTGGCTCAAAAGTTCGAACATATGAAAAGATTATTATGTGCATCGTTTATCGAAAATAGAATATGGAGACGTGAGCATTACAGCAGTAGTAAGTTCAGAGAGTAGATATTAGACGAGATGGTGAGATTTGTGTAGCTGTCGGTTATGGGATGACACTTCTTTTAATTCGAGAGTTTAGGTCAGCGTACCGTTTGTTAACCTTTTAAAGCCTAGCGGTAACTTTTACATACCACCAGGTTTAACATTAAAAAATTCTACGTGGTGCCCACATTGCGTTTATGTGTTTTGTACGGATCTCAGAACAAACAGCAACTTTTTCCTTATAACACATTAACATATTGGTTTTTATAACAGAAGTGGAGAATGTTTACAGCGCGGTACGCACTGAGTCCTTATATAAAACAGATAGGCTTCGTCTTTAAAGGGTTGATGAACATATGCAGGGAATAAACAAGGATATTCAAGGAGACGGCCGTGCCCATTTGAAGGCTGGGAAACCACGATAAGTCTCAGAAAGGATCGCGGATGACTGGGTCTGCATGCAAACCAGGCACCTCGCGAATACAAGTGTGGAGTGTTACTCGGACAAGTTTTGTTATTTAGCAGTTACTTCTTTGCTTTGCTAAATAAATTTGATTATAAGGTTTTGTTGTGATGGGTCTAAAAGTGTGCGAGGTTTAATAGTCTTTGTGTTTTGGAAATGGCAGATCGGGCATCTGGCCAGCACTGACTTGGCTACACAATGAATTGAACTTCCCTCAGAGTTCATAGAAGTAGGTGATCGACAAAATCCCGCATCCCGTCAGCATTCAGCAGACTGCAGGTTAGCTCCACCGCCAGACTCCACGAGTAAACATTAAGGAAATTGCATTAGGAATGAGTTTGCGGTAGCTAGTTTTTTTTTATTATTTATACATAGAACTTTCCATTCGGCTCCTGCTTTAATGCAAAGAATGTATGAATAACATCCCCTTCAGCCCCACTTGGAATATATATTGCTTCAGATTCGGATGCGCATGCTGCACGTCACGGGAAATTGCGTCACAAATACTGATTGAATAAATTATTTTGTGAAGATGATTTGTGACCTGATTGGATGAACACGTTTCATTATAACGAGCGTTTTTCCTAGATTTGCTTTACGCATATTTCCAAAACAGTATAGAATGAAAGTGGATGTCAAAGGGAAAGATTAGAATAGGAATATTGTACTTGATAATTTTCAAATGGAAATTTTCAAGTTTTGCGTAAATCTTTGGCCTTGATAGTAATTTGTTAACGATGTAAATCTGTTATTACGAAACTTTGCTCCCTTGTTGTTACACGTGTTGGTTGTCAGTGCCTTTCTTGTGTCTTTTGTTATGTACGTTGCACGTACTCGCAGCATGCTGTGTGCAATAAAAATTGCAGGTCTTAACCTTTTAAAGACGAAGTGTATCTGTTTTATATAAGGACTCAGTGCGTACCGCGCTGTAAACACTCTCCGCTTCGGTTATAAAAACCAATCTCTTAATGTTTTATAAGGCAAAAGTTGCTGTTTGTTCTGAGATCCGTACAAAACACATAAACGCAATGTGGGCACCACGTAGAATTTTTTAATGTTAAACCTGGTGGTACGTAAAGTTGCCGGTAGGTTTTAAAAGGTTAATGAGTTATGTATTGTGTTGTCTAGGGCCTTTGATCAATGAAAAACTTTAAGAACAATTTAGGCTTGTGTTCTACCCAGTTCTTTAGGCAGTCTCTAACTTAAGCGATAGTAGTTGAAACGTGTAGTTCTTTATGATGTATGTGTTTCGCTGTGGATCGAGTTTTATACAAAACTGTTGTAGAAACTCGATCTCTGTTGCTTCCATTCTGAGATGTCCCTGTTCTGAGATAGGCCTACCCAGGCCTCACCACCCCATTTCAGAGCTGGTATTTCCGTGGTATGGTTCCTGATAACATGTTTGCAGAAATGTCTCAATGGACTTTGTTTTAATATTGAAATTTTATTTCCTTATATTTTCTGTAATTTGAAATGTGAGCTAAATACTTGAAGTCTGATTAAATATTTGGATTCTGATATTAGTTTTATAATTTTATGTTTAACATATTTTAGTTTACTTTCCATCTTAAAACGGATAAAGAAGACTTTTTAGATTACCATGTTGTATGTGTGTGTGTGTGAGTGCGCGCNTGATGATGATGATGATGATGATGGTGATGACAGGTATAACACCAAACAGACTGAGGAAGAATCGTGCATTCAAACATGGAATTCATCTGAAGTGTAAATATTATTTACAAATTTGGTTCCTTTCTCACAAAAAACACGATATATTTTTATTACAAAAACCAATCAAGTTGAAATACATCATGGCTGTTTATTCTAAGTATCATACGAAACCTACATATACACATTGTCAGTAAAATGCAGATATTTTTAATGTTAAAACAGGTGGTATATGTCGCTGACATTGTGTTTTAAATGGTGAATTACAATGTTACGTAGAACATGGCAGGTGTCTAAAATATAAGATCTCCAATTTCTACATGCCGTGCACACGGGACAGTTGTATATTCTACAACTGCACTGTGTTTTGTGTCTCCAAACGATGAAAGATATAGATAATTGTGTGTACTTGAGACGACTGTTATCACTTCGCTCTCTGCGGGTGTTGACGGAACCTCGTCATCCCATGGCGCATTTCACGGAAGCATATTGCCCTCTATACTGAATTCAGTGTCCTGTTTCTGTCAGAAAATTTAAGCGAGTGCTAGTTATTTTCAGAATACATTATGGCGGGAGTGCACAGACTTTACAAAAATCTAGGAGCCACCTCAAAATTGTAGGTTTCAGAACAATGACATAAAGCAAGTTCCATAACCCGAATATTAGGCGCCACCGTTCAAAATTTAGTCGCCCTCGCGACCTGGCGCCCGGGATTGGGACGCCTCTAGGCTAGGGGCAATTAGCCGATCATCGGTGTCCAATAGGCATTCTCCTTAAACTGAAACAACGTTTCACTCAACAAAATCAGGTCAGTTTGATCTATGTACGTGTATTTTCCCAGATATGAAATAGTGTATGTTGTATATGTGTGTTATATCCACCAATAAACACTACTGTGAAAAGCATTTGTAATTACATGTATTCTCATGTTTGTGTCCTGCCGCTGGCTCGAGAGAAAAGATGTGCGCGTGGTACAGCACTGTGGGTTCTAACTACCATGGAGGCCAATGAATCTTAGCTGCACAGCAAATTTGGTCACTTCCACTGTTACAAGTACAAGCTTATACGTGTATGTCTGACGTTTTGTGCTCGAGTTTGCCGACAGCTGTGTGCAAAAAGGTTCCGATGTGTACATTTTAATATCTTATCACTTAACGATGTGCTATTCAAAAATAAAAAGATCAAGATATGCAGAACTGTAATTTTGCCTGTTGTTTTGTATGGGTGTGAGGCTTGGTCACTCACATTGAGGGAGGAACACAGGTTGAGCGTGTTCGAGAATAGGGTGCTGAGGAATATATTTGGGCCTAAGATGGACGAGGTGACACGATAATGGAGAAGACTACGTAACGAGTAGCTGTATGTCCTGTACTCCTCACTAAATGTAATTCGGATGATAAATCAAGAAGAATGAGATGGGCTGGGCATGTGGCACGTATGGGGAGACTAGAGGTGCATATAGGGTTTTGGTGGGGAGACCGAGGGAAGGAGACCACTTTGAAGGCCTAGGCGCAGATGGCAGGATAATATTAAAATGTATATTCAAGAAGTGGGTTTATGGAGGCATGGACTGGATTGATCTGGCTCAGTATGGGGACAGGTGGCGGACACTTGTGAATGCGGTAATGAACCTTTGGGTTTCATAACATGCGGGACTTTCTTGACTAGCTGAAGGCCCGTTAGCTTCTCAGGAAGAACTCTGCTCCATGGAGTTGGTTGGTTGGTTGGTTGGTTGGTTGGTTGGTTAGTTAGTTAATTAGTTAGCTAGTTAGTTAGTTATCACGATCACAAAGCTGGCGATTACAAATCGCTGTAGGCCTATAAACCTACAGTCCCTACATTAACGAAAACGACTGTGGGCACCAAACAAGACAATCAAAAGTCTGTTGATGCAGTTCTGTTGATAATGCGTCAAACTGTGATCAGCGGTTAACATTTCCCTGTTGATACATAGCTATGATGTTACTGCCGCAACCAACATCCAAGATGGCTTTTCTCTCCAGTACTCTTATCTTCCCTCCTCCGGGCGATCAAGAGAAAGTAATTGTACTCTACCCTGTAAAGAACGAATTACAGCAAATAAATATAGTAATGAAATGTTCGAGGGCCGTAACTCTGGTGTGCCCCATTGAGCACTCGGCGCTGCTGTGTGGGTAAGACTCACACTCTATTAGATCTGAAGGTGTTGGGATTCCCTTTGCATGGAAACAGGCGGCAGCCCTGGGCTGGAGAGAGTGCACACAGTTGTTACAAAAGAGTCGACTTCACGCAGGAGCGGAGATCGATACAAGCGATCCGGTTACCGGTCGGTCGTCTAACTCCCAGTGTCGCACTGGCTGATACCCTTTGCTTCTTGTTCCTTGCGTTAATTACTAATCACAACCATTAAAGTCTGTTAGTTGCAAGGTCGACTTAGATGGTTCTACCCCTGTGATTTTGTACCGGAGGTGTTGGCTTAATGTACGGGCCTATTATTGTCATGTTTTTCTCAACTTTGTGTTTATATTTAGTATTCTCTTCAGTTTCTTGAGAAATGAGTATTGCAATTTAATTGTAATTTATGCCTCTGATTCCTAAATATGTAAAAAGTCTGCTAAGTAAGTCCTCCACTTGCTGTGGTTCCTACCAGTAGGCTTAAAATTAGAATGTTTGGGATTGACTTGTCATAGAGGCAGTGGGAAACGAGTTTTAGGTAGAATTTCTGTGACGTGGAGGAGCATGAAGAAATTACAATTTGATTCCCGTCATTAAGCAGCAGTTAAACGAAAGGTTTTGGGAAATAAGTGAAAGTAAATAATTAATTATAATGTTGGTGTGTTTGCAGCAGAATTTTTCCACGTTACACTTCATCGTGTGTTGAATGGAAATGGGCCCAGTTGTTCTATTTTTCTCGTTTTCTCTGCCGTTTTCTCTATGAATTTCACGCGTGTTGTTTTATATCGGCCGAGAATTTAACGAGGTATTTCGATAACTTTGAAGTGTCTTGCCATTGATTTTAACGAGACAACTCACATACAATAATATTCCAGTATTCTTCATTCTACGTGCCTTGCGCAGACACAAGAGGCTAAAAGTGTTAGAATACAATGTGGACCTCAAGTCCATATCTTCATTTCTGTGCAAGAGCAATTTCATGACAGGCTAGGCCTCTACCGCCCATCGCGGCTGAGTGCTACAGGTTTGGATCTCCGCTCCGAGGACCGGATATTCTGACTGCAGCGTGATGTTCCTTTCTGAACCCAGGAAATGCTGGGCAAGTATATTGCAGTAAGCCGGAACCAATTTATTCCATAATCTTCCGTCTTCATCAGTTAGATTTCGTGTCAGCTTCACATTCACGTCTTTTACCCATGGCGATATAACAAATTTGGTGCGTGGAGAATCACACTGTTAAACTGTACGTTTTATGTTCGATTGTATTAAGATGTGACCTTTATCTTCTCCGTGCGATGACAATCAGAATACATAATGACGCTGACTTACTTTTAACTTTTCCTACTTTGCAAAGATAGTGCAAGTAGTTGTCCGGGACCTCATATTTTGTGGATTGTTTTACGAGGTTTTCGGTTTTAGGGTGTCCGAGAATGTTGTGCTTAGGGGAATAACTGGTCTTAGAGGGAAGAAGTAATAGAAGGCTGGAGAAAATTGTACAGTGAAGAACTTCATGATCTGTACTCTTCGCCAAATATTATTTGGGTGATCAGATAAAGGACAATTAAGTGGACGGAGTAAGTAGCACGCAAGGGAGAAAAATGCTTACGGCATTTTGATGGGGAGACCTGTAGGTATGACGCCACTTCAGGGAACTAGGCGTTGACCAAAGCACATTAGTAAAACGCATCTTAAGGAAGTAGGCTGGGAAGGCGTGGAACGGATTAATCTGGCTGAGGATAGGGATCAGTGGTGGGCTGATTCAACACGGTAATGAAACATTTAGTTGCACGGAATGAGAGGAATTTCTTGACTGGCTGTGAAACTGTTAGCTTCTGAAGAAGAAGTCTGCTCTGTGTAGATAGTGACTTATATTATGTAGCGTCGAGTGGTAGGTCGGCTGATGAATTATAAATTGGAAAGGATTGGAAGGAAGTGTTCGTAGCCTAATCCCGCCACTTGCCTGGAATGACTGAGAAAATTACGAAGAAACTCAGGATGGCCGACGACCCGACAGGGAGTCGAGGCAGCTGTCTCTCAAATTCAAATCCGGAGCGTCGCCTCTACTTGAAGCCGTTCGCTGTATGACGTAGTTGGTTTGCCACAACGACAGGGACAGCTTTTGCTGGTTTCTGTAGGCAGTGCGACTCTGGGTCCCAGTAACCGTTTCACATCCGCAAAATTCCGTATCGAATCGAAGAGACGGGACAGGGAGGTGGAGTACAACGTGTCAGTATATAAAAGCTCGAACCCAGTGGGTGGAGAAATACAACAAAGTAAGAATGTGAAAAAGAGAGCCCAGAAACTGGAAAGGAGAGCCCCTGCAATGAAGCGTTTTCTGCACTATTTTCAGAACGTCTTTCAGAAAAGTTGTTTTTTCTCGGTCTTCGTCTGGGAGTTTACAGTACTTCATATTCGGCACATTTTTCTTTTAATATTAGTACCTAAGTCTAAGCATTCAGTACCTGCTGAGACAGTTTGAAGTCAGGTGTAGGCCTGTATTTATACAGCAGTCATAAATACTCCAAGTGTCAGTGATCTAGTCTAATTTCCAATGGAAATGTCGTGGGTTTTAGAAAAAGTATTCGTAAAATGGAAACGGCCTATAAAAGGCCTACGAACGATATAGGCTACTTGTTTTGACTTCAGTGCGTTGCTGTGAAGGGCGCATGAATGTGCAAGAATACACTAAGCTCTTTTCCTCTTGAAGAGGATTGTACTTGAAGGTATGACATAGAATCGTAGTAAGTATGGAATTGGCTCTAGCAGTACTTACGGTAGATACAGGCCTATACGTAAACCCTGGCAAGCCAGCAGTGAGGAACCTTTTAACTCAAGAGCAGGGTGGGTCCAACCCGCTTCGCATCGTTAAATAAGGTGAAGACGGGCGTATGCTTACTTACGTACCACGCCATAGAGGCATATGGGGCGCTGTTGATATAGATACGTAAGCTACTTATTGCTTTCCTGTACGAACTCTAGTAGCCCTGGCCTTCCTTGCGACAAGTGCCCATCCTTCTGTGCCATTTTTTCGTCGTCGCTTTACTCTCAGCGTCTGTACATCGGAATATAGCTGTAGTTTCCCCGTATTTGTAATTGCTGTACTACATAGATGGAGACCAGCATCCAGGCATTTTACTCTCTGGGAAGGAAGCAGCTGACTGTACCACTTACAGGCAGTCCTGATTCGATGGTACCCCGAACAACGTTTTTTCTCTAACATTGACGAATTTTAATAACCAAAAATTTAAAGATTGTTGTCCGAATTCGGATTAACGTTGTTTTCTAGGATATTTTAATTAATTCGTATTGCATTGACTTTTGTGTCTAAAATACTCCGTTAAATACTATTTCGACCCAAGTTGCGATTTTCACAAAAACTACTTCTACGCTAAACAAGAACTAACAGTATTCGGAAAGGAGGCGTTTTGCAAAAAGAGTGATCCCTGATCCCTGGTCCTGCTGGGAATTTAACCTTGACAGTCCATCCCGTAAGCATCCACTCTGCTCCAGAAACTGTCCGTGTCTTACAGTAGTGCTATTGCATTGAACTGAAATAATATTTCAGCGGGTGAATACAGACATAAAACATGCAGGGAAAAATCAGCTGCTTATCAGAGACTGCATTGAGGGTAGGCGGATGAAGGAGTCTAAATTTTATGGTATGTTGTCATTAGTATATTATCTTAACATTTCGCCTTCAAGAAACGATTAATACATATTTAGGCTAAGTCATACGTAAGAAGTAACTCATGAAATTGTGTTTTATACCAGAACAAGAAATTCCGTCAAATATGTATAAAATTATACGGGGCACGCGATGACGCAGTTGACTGAGGCACTGCGCTACAGGCCGGAGGATCGCGGGCTCGATTTCTAATGGGGTCATTGACTTAATCCTTCCGGTCGCACTATGGCCCTAAGGTCGGCTCAGCCTCTAACAGAAGTGGGTGCCAGGAATATTTCTTGGGTAGTAAAGACGACCGGTGCTTAGGGCTGACAACCTTACGATTCTCATGTACCGATTGTCTGGAAATCTCGGAGTCTTAGTCTTCTGGAACCCCAAGATTCTGTCCAGGGATTGCTTTATGTGTAAAATTACGAACCTATTACTAGAGCAACTCTTTTGATCTCAAGTCACTTAAGCACTATATTACAGTATTTCATTCAATCTTATACTGACTGAGGAAAACGATTACCGCCGTCATTCTAGTCAATTTGGTCGATTAGCTTTCATATGTTGAGAAATTTGCAAGTACAGATGTCAAAAATGAAAAAATATTTCTTTTGCTAATTTATCTAACAGTCCAAAGACAACATTTATGTACTTCGACTCCCCGAACCTGGTAGCCTGTATTTTATAAAGCTGAAAATCGTTTAATTCTTATGCACGCAGGTAACTGTAAACCAAGGGACAAACACTGTAGGTAAAAACAAGGCAAGGGGCTAGAAGAAAGCTGTTGGAACAGGCATAAGAAAAGGTACTGCACGCAGAGTTCAGCGAGGGAAGACTCCACATTTTATTCACCTTTTGTTTGGGTTTGGAAGCAAAATCTGAGTGAAGACGTGTGAAATTCAAAAGGGGAGTTGAGGCGAATGACAAGGCGAGGGAAAGGGAATTGTGAATGCAAAGTGCAACGTGATGGGTCGCCTCTAATGCGAGAGGGGAAGACTGCGATGCCCGCCGCCCCCGAACTAATTTTAACCCGGTGCTAATTTGTCATTAAGTAAAATGCATGGTGATGGAGGAACAGACTGACATCAGAATCAAATCATTGCGCCTACTACCACCACTTCGAAAAAACGCTTACAAAGTCTTCCTTCAACTGTGTAAAAAAGGAAATTTGTGAAAAGAAAAAAATAAAGGTTCGAAATGTCCTGCCTCTATTCATTCCCTTCACCTCACTCCACCCCCACTTTGATTTGGTTTTCTGTGGCGACTCATCTTAGTCTGGTCGGCCTGTCTGCATTCACAGTCGTCTCTTCCTCTCGTCTAATGGAGAGCTGTAACAGAGGTTTGTATGCAAGGGCACGACCCTTTATTTAGAAAGAAGGGTGCGAGGAACAGAATGGATGACAAGTGAGAAAATATGGAAAATGTGACAGAAATTACAGCGGTCCATTTTCAACTGAAATTTCTTCTCTTTCTCTCAGACTCCATGCGAAAGTAGAGGCATGGTGCCGAAGAAGCGTGCATATATCATGTGTGAATGTACGCTGTTCCCTGTCGCAGTGTATTGTACCGCGGTACTCTGAATTAATGATTAACCTGTCCATGGATTGTCAGCTTAAAACACACTGAATACAGCGTGTGTGCTGAAACATCTTTTCATATTTCACCTCAGATATCTTTCGCAGTAATGATCGTGTCTGGAATAAAATTTTGAGTGACCATACTTTGTTGATGCAAAAACGGAGCAAGTAGGCGTATATAGTCGCTGTGTTGTACACTTGTATCCGTGAGGTGTATGGCTAAAATTTCGGCTGTGTTATCGGTCGTCCTGATTGAGATATCTGTTATCTTCCTTAGCCTCTTCATGCAAATCGTGAAATAGGCAACGACTTCCTGCTCTGAAATCCTGAGACCCATTTATTCACCATTCTAGATCATCCTTCACCCTCATGTGGCTCTGCATTTGCGGTAACAGTTAAAAACCTAAGGACCAGTTAATTATTTGGTAGTGAAATTAATTTCTAAGACCAGTCGCTCTGCACTTTGCTGTCGTACCGAGAGAAGTATTCAGGACTTTGTTTCCGTAAAGCAAGTACACCAAGGCCTTGTTTTACGTCCGTTTGTTTTAAGTATTTTTGCTTTAACACCCCTTACAATTTATACCACTTCTTAATTTACGCTTTTTTTCGGTTTAACGCCTTTTGGCTGTTTTTATTTATCTTGTCTTTTTGTTGTGGAATTGTCATTTTTTATTTATGCCCACTTTTTCAGGAACACAAGTAGGGGGTAAAACAAGGCCCCGGTGTGGATGACTTTGAGCAGAGAGATGTGAAGAAGGGACTCTAATTGACAGAAGAGACTTTGTATACTTTCATTCCCGTTGTGCTGTGACATATAAATACTGGCGTATATATTACTCTCAAATACAACAAACTTTTAATAATATCATTAATAAATGCTGCATGTTTCGGTACTTAAGGACCATCATCAGTCACTATAATACATGATTTAAAACGTAAGTATGTTCCGAGGATAAGGTGAGTGGAGCTGTACCTCCATTTCAGTATATACAGTCATAACATGCATCTTGAATTTGTCATGTATTTTTCTGAATGTTTTGTTCATTCATGTCTGCAAGGTCCTAATGTCTCCGTCGGCTCTCTCTTCTGAGACTTTTAAACTCTTTTGCGTATGAATGGGAAATAGATTTGCATAGAGTAAAATAAGCAATGTTGTAGTTATAAATAAATAAATAAATAAATAAATAAATCACGTGTTTGAGATGGAATACGGGAAGGTAAAATTGTCTGGACTGAATGTTGACAAGCATGTGCAGAAGTTAGTCTGCTCTTCACATGATCCTGAATTTCATTGCAGCTTGTTACTGCCGTGCAGAAGTACGCTTACCTGCTTCACCTCGGCCAAGTGTGTATAAGTTGTTACATCATGGTTTTTTGTTGCATTCTGATCATAACACCAACGTATCAGTCTAACCTACCATTCCGTCAGGACAGGGGTTCCTACTGCACCATTCGAACAAGGGAGACAAACCAACGATGTCGCGATATTATCAGATATACCTGTTGAATTTGACTTCCCTGAGACAGACTCCACATGCATAAGCAGCGCTACATTCCTGCTACTTGGCAGTATCGTACGCCCGCCATTATCCGCCTCTCTTTCAAAAGATTTGAGTACCTTAACAATAAATCCTTTAATTGTTGCCCAAAACTTCACGATTTCGTCACTGACCTTTCGTTGTTAAATGCATTAATATTTTACCGACACAAAACAACCTAAGAAGTTTGACAGTTTGCTTGTTCGCAGACTGACTGAAGCCAGGCGTAACTCGGACAATGTGATGATATTTGTCACCGCGGAACCCGGCTTTTCGCTTGAGTTCCAGAAGAGCAGTTTATAATAATCAACTACACGCAGTTAGTATATGTACGTTGTACAAAGGTCGCTGGGCGACACAAATTCCCATGACAACAGTACACCTGAGCGACAGGAAGCAGGTACCAGCAGGCTGCTTCCTCTCCACGTGCAACTGAAATGATTGCTTCGTCTAATGATCACTTTCATGAAATACGTTACTCGATTCTATTCCTTTTCCGGCTGAGAACGTTTCAAATTCATGTCACACGTCTGACCGATCTGCCCCAGGGTCCTGCTTTTCGAATTCCATCTGAAATGGAGTGTCCTTCCAACAACGAGGACAGGCACACCAGGAATAAAACAAACTACAAAACAGTAAGACCAATTATATATATCCGCTTCGTGTCAACATACCACCGAGCAGGGGCTATGCACCCATGCAATCACTCATCACATAAGTTAGATGCCGATACTTAAAAGGACAACAAAGAACCTCGACGACAAATTTGACCAAACATGCTTTAATGTTAAATGTTATTTAAAGTTTAAATTTTGTAAATTTTATTGATATGCATTCTGTAGCATTAACACTGAGATCTCAATCTGACCCTAAATGAAATTTGCAATTCTGTGGCTGCGTGCGTGAAAACCGTAACCCACACTTAACCCATTCCAGACAAGAAGTAACCAGCCACTTCATACAATTTCCTTTCTCTAAGCCCACTCTAATCCAGTAGACCCATGTGGCACGTGCCATGCTAGCCGCTCTTTATAGATTTGTGCCAGTTTTATACTACCGATTTTAAATCATTCCAACGTGTGGCCTGCAATGCCTATGACAGTAGGCTGAGTATACTAGAGCCTATGCTGCTGTTTAAATTCTGCGTTTGCATTAGCATTTATGGGAAAATAATAGGTTAATTAAACGTAAATTTGTATTCTGAATGTCCGTAAATTAACTGCTGTCAATATGAAAACACCGCTTTATAATTTTCTTGTCCTGTCAGATCGTACACTGGTTCCGAATACTCGTATGTCTGATTTAGTAAGAAAAACTACCCTGAACAGAAATAGTTTTCATAAAACTAGAGTCTCGTCTAACCTTATTAGACGAAAGAATGACACCCAAACGTCATATTATTTTTCATATTGCTGCTGAAGGATCGAGGTAGCATAGTTCGCTTCCAAGCAGGCATTAAAGATTTTCCTCCACTCCAAACAGTTCCGAACGGCTCTGCGTCCTCCCCCCCCCCCCCTCCCACCTCTTATTCAGTGAGTACCGCGGGTCTCTTTCCACGCGGTTAAAACGGCCGGGTCTTGCACCTGACAACTCACCTCTGTTTAAGGCCGTGGTTTGTAATGGGTGGAATAGTACCTCTGCTGCCCCCATACGTCTTTATAGCGGGCACAGGGATACATTTATGCTACCTTTATTGCATAAAATTTACTACAGACTATGCATTTGACTTATTAACAGCAAGTCAAATGCATAATAATTTATTACTACATACTTGTTTGCTTTCATGGTGTGTATTGAGTGATTCTTACAGTGTTTTGAAATCGCTGAAAGAAGGAATCTGTTAAGGCGGTGGAATGACCTTTACACTTTTACTAGAAAGTTGTCTAATTCCTTCAAAAAGTAGTTCGAACCGTACAGTCAGACGACATAGCTAAATGTTGGTTAAGAACGTGCATGGTCTGCTACATAGGGTTATCTAAAAGTGTGTCTATCGCGTTTACGTTGGCAGTGTAACTCTGCCCTGCTTGGCCTGCAGAGTGAAAGAAAAACAGCAGACTATCAGTGAGCGGTGGTATGCTTCATTCGTCGTGTTGCTACGCGATTAAAGAATGGGGCGATCGTTGTTGAATAGGGATGCAAGGACGATGAGGTATTTCGAAGTAGAAGGAGCTATTTATTGATAAAACGCGTGTGAAGGATTTCGTAATGTCGTATCAACCATGTTTAGGTTTAACCTGGCATTAGTATTGCACTGTCAGTGTAAGTGAATGTTGTCTTATAACGGTTAAATAACTCAGTGACCTGTGGAAACAACTGACATCTGCAGTCAGTGTCTGCCCCTAAGGTGTGTTTGGTTATTCGCGATTAGAAAGTTCGTCATTTGTGTTAAACGAAGTTGCATGGACACTGAAGACGACGCAGTGTGCTTATAAAGTGCTGTTTGTCTGGACAACAAGACTTTTAGTTGCCCTGTGCTTATTTGTACGTGCAGTACGTTTCGTTACTTCACAGTTGTGAGTGGTGTGTACAACACAAGTTACAGACAGGATTGTGTGGCCGTGTCTTCCGATAGGAACGTCCTGGGTGTAGACGGTGAGTACGGGTTAATATTTGTCAGCTTCCTTGAAGTGTGTTCCTGTATGCTTTTGAATACGAGGGAACGTTCAGTGACGTGTGTTAAGGTCGTCCTAGCTTAACACACGACTAAACTGCTTTACACGGCCTATCACGGAATTCGGTTAGAGACAGTTTTTGTGCTTGAGGCTGATTAAATGAACCAAAAACGATGTGCATACACAGGAGCACCGATTCGTTTTAATACACGGTTATACGGTTTTTGCGGAACATTCTGAGTAAAGGCAGTGATTTTTAATTTTATTGGTGTAAATTCCTAAATGCGTAATATTACTATATTTTCTTTTGCCAATTTTTATTAAAACAAGCCAAGTTGTAGGGCCTAGTTCCTTTATTTAAAAAGTATATTTTTAACCCATTTGTGCCAGGGGTATAGGAATTCGTATAAACCCGGACATATACTTATATTAAAAATAAGATGAATCAGAAGTAATTCAGTTGCAATTAACTATTTAATTGATTAGGCAGTGTCTTGTTTTTGGCTTTGGTACCATTTGCTTTGTTATGATGGGAAGTTTTCGTTAAGGTACAATCATGCGCTGTATTTCAGGATGGAAAATTATTCGAATTAACGAGCCTTAATGTTAGGTTCAGATTATATCAACTGTAGCTTGCAAATATGTTTATTTCATGTCTAGCAACGGAAATGACGTCGTTGTTGCTAGGAAATGCTGTGCGCAGTATTTTACCGACAAGATGTAGGTTTGATGTTCTTAATTCCATTGTAGAAAGAGGAATATTATTGGAAGTTGTATGTTGGAGTGGAGGTATAGAGCCATTCATTCTTAACCATAACACTAGTTGGAAGTCTGGGCTCATCTTCAGTCCCCGGCCGCTTTACCCCCGGGGAAAAATACCCTGGTTTCGATTGAACATGAGGTTTGGTGGCCCTCAGGACAGGGGAGAAAGAAATAAATCTCATTCCCGTATCTGGATTGAACTGCAGTTGCTCGGATTCCAGCCCGCGGCCTGGCCAGTGTACTGACTCCACTGTCCCTGCTCCTACTCTGGTCAGACATCCAAATTTAATTATATGGATTATTAATTCTGATATTTATAAGCCAGTACTTATTTGTAGTGCTTTACTGTAATCATATTTCATACCGTACGGTTTTCATTTACTACTAAAGATCGAACCGGGGCTTCCGCGGTGAGAGGCGGGCGAATAACCGCCTGAGCCGTGGCACGGCGTGGAGACTGGCGTCCATCTGAATTACATAACTATAGAACTTCAGTTTCTTCCTCACTGAAAACACAGTGTGTCCTTTACAAAATCCAACCCCTTAATTTTTTATGGGACAATGTTCAGTGTGGACTGTGAGAATCATAAGAAGCAGCATAAATACGATGTGTAGCGATGTTCATAATTTTTTTTAATATTACAGTACGTGGTACATGTATTTACCACTGGGCTTTAGAAGTTAAATCGAGCCCTCCCATCCTGTTCACCCGTACTGGGCTGTATTGTAAGATGCCTGTCAAAGGTAGTACTCTGTACATGCCCTCCCAAAAGTTGTGTTATGTCCTTTAAGGAAGCACATCCCTTGCTTAGCTTACCAATGTCTAATTTGACGTCATCTGTATGGACTCATTCCTTAACCACGATTTGTTTTATGTGGAAATGTAGATCTACCGTAATTTTATGCAAAATCAACTGAATCTCTTTCGCCAGTTGTCCTTTTTTGTTTATCTTCGTACACGCTTCTTAACATCGATGTCGTTTACTGTGTACGTCTTGTTCAGGCCATATGAAATATCGCTTTCCGAGTAATGTGTGAATGAGTACTGAAGGTGCACGGTAAAGTCCCCACTTTTTTTGCCACTGTACGCGACCTAACGTGAATTTCCCTTCCCCAAGTTTTCGTCGCCAGCGGCCTTCATTAACCAGATTGTAGTTGCAATGAGTATTTTGTTGTGTAGATCTAATTGAATGTGGGCCCGGACAGCGCAGTCGTTTTTGCGACTGGCTACAGGCTGGACGGTTCGGGGATCGAATCCCAGTGGAAGCGAGATTCTTCACACCCACCCCAAAACCCACCCAGCCTCCTGTACAATGGTTAACGGGTCTCTTTCCCGGGGGTAAAGCGGCCGGGGCGTGACATTGACCACCCACCCCAATCTGGCCCCGTGGTTAAAGAAAGAGTAGACCTATACTTCTACTTCCCCTCTGGATCTTCATGGCCTATTCTAGGTTGAAATTTAACTTACTTTAGATCTAATTGAATTAAAAATTCAGCATCTTGCAGTGTATAAGCACTTTGCTTTATCAGCGTTTTTTCCCTTTTATGCAAATTATTTTTATACCCCCACCTTTAAGCAAGAATTTTATGTAACAACTAGACCCTACTTAAAAATTGTTTCCATACTCACGGTAGGCACTCATTGTCTCGTTCCAGTAGTTACATTACAAACAGTCGGTTGATACTGCATAGTGGTATCATAGCTGATTATTTTGATAACCATGCGACACGTAAGTACACTGTCTCGGTAAAATGCAGAGTGTGAATTTTTTAGTCAACTGGTACGTATGATTATCACTGTGATTTAAACGGTTAAATTTTTTTAGGATGGGAAGATCCTTCTGTAATTGTTACTTCTGTCATTGATTGAAAACCTGATCGATATAGCTGGGATTATTACACAAGTTAATTTACCCATTACCGTGAAGTATGGTGCGAAAACCAAGCAATTGGAGATAGTCGTATTTTGATGCTTTTTAAATTCGTCTCTCAGCAGTACGAAAATATCGGTCGTGCGAATTTGTGAACTGGAAGTTTATCATCGTGCGTTCTAGATTTTTGACATTCCAGTGATTTAGAATTTCGGAATAATGCAGATTTATGGCGGTACATTTCAAGAAGTTATAAATAACTGCATGGAAATAACGTCAAATACTTTGGTCTTAATGCCTACACCGGATGGATTCAAGAAAACTTAGCATGTTAAATTTATGTGGTGACAAACGAGTATTACAAAGATATCTGCTAGTTGTGCTGTTGTAGTAGGATGTATTCATTTGGACTCAGAAATTGTGCCACGGCGTGATTTGAAAACCTGATTGTACAAAGTAAAGACTGAAGGTTATTTTACTGGCCAGAATCAGTTGTTTTGCAACTTGCAAAGTTATTGTGACTGGAGACACATGTCAGTTTGCATTCGTATGACGGTGGAGCCTGGATGGTTCTAAAATGCGTGCATTTGCTGGATGTTAAAATATGCATAGCACAGTCGTTTCACTGACATACAACGAGTTTTTTTTTTAAATAACCAGTCTGTGTTTAATTAAACCTAGAGAAATGTTCGGTATTAGGAAAATTAGGTGCAAATATTTTACGTTGCCAGTATTTTTTTTCTGATTAATAGTAATGCCATCTGAGTGATATATCTGCTTTGGATGTGTATTTTTAAACATGAACGAACAAGCGCACGCAAAAATAATGCGTTTTTTCCCCTAGAATACTGTAATACCGTAATGGCCTTTTCATCTTATGCCCTGTCAAATACATCAAGTACAATTATCATGTCATTAAATGCGACGTATGCAGCTAATAAAGTATCGTTACACAAGCCAATAAACCAAAACTATTCGCATGAAGCCCCTGTATAGGCTATACTGTTTCTGGATTGGTAGAGGCTGCGCGTACATCAAGCTTTATTTATGAATATAATTATTTTTAATTATAGGTATTTTGTAACAGCTTTACCAAAATTTTCACTAGGTGCGATTTCTTACAAAGTAGTAATTTTCAGTGCATCCTTCCAATGATAACGACTTTATGAGTGAGACTATGATGAAGCCAGTTGAATTTCTAAGGGTAATGCTGGCACTTGTCGATGCCCATGGCCACGTGATTTAATGGGTAGGTCTGCGGCCGCTCGCTTGCTAGGATTGTGGGTTCGAATCCCACTGGGGCATGGATGACTGTCTGTTGTGAGTGTTATGTGTTCTCAAGTAGGGGTCTTTGCGACACGCCGATCGCTCGTCCACAGTAGTCCCACCGAGTGTGGTGTGTCCGGCTGTGTATGATTTCGGTACCTCAAAAATGAAGCGGCCTACCCACGAGTAGGATTGTTGCGCCATAAGAAAAAAATGTTGGTGCTTAAGGAATTTTTTATACCTAACTGATTTGTACAGAAGTTTCTCCCGTGTAAAAAAAAATTATAGATTATGTAGAATAATTTTTAAACGTTTTAAATTGCCTCAAGCTGCAAATTTTTGTTGCAATCATAAATAAGTGCTTGCACTTTATTTTTTTTTTTTAGTCTGATCCCCTGTACCTACTCACTGAATGTGTAGGGGGTTGTTATTGCGCATGACCACACTCAGTGACACATAAACTCTCGGTAGGACTCCTCGGGACGAGGGATCGTTCTGTTGCAGAGACGTCTACCTGACAACACACACAACAGTCACAAGAGACACACCTCCATGCCCCTGGGGGGTTCGAACCCGCAGTCCCAGCAAGCGAGCGGCTGCAGACCTAACTTTTGATCTCGCGGCCACCGGGATTGGCTTATTCATTCTATTCATTATATTAATGAATTTTTACTAAATATATTATATTTATATAAATTTGGCACAAAGAAGTGAATAAACGTCCTTTCCTGCTCTATTAGACCCAGTTCTGAGAGGGGAGGGGCTTAAATGATCCAAAACTTTAAACTTTTTTTGGGCATAATTCATCAGAGTGTCGAAGTCCGAGCTAGACTAACATTATCTTCGATTTTCCCTAAAACTGGTACGCTGAAAGTTGTTTGCGACAAGCGGTACGAAGCTCATAACGGTCAAACTAACCTGTACGATTGGACGGTCAAACTAACCTGTAAGATTGGACGGTCAAACTAACCTGTACGATTGGCCGTGCCATGGCTCAGGCGGTTAGCCGCCGGCCTCCCACTGCGGAGGCCCGGGTTCGATTCCGGGTCAGTCAATGTGGGATTTGTGGTGGACAAAGTGGCACTGGGACAGGTTTCTCCCCGAGTTCTTCGGTTTTCCCCTGTCAGTTTCATTCCATTGGTGCTCCATTACTAGGAAAAGAACAAAAAATAATAATCATCATCATCTTCATCTTCATCACAGGGTTGCACAATAAGCCTCATGGCTGCAATGCGTCCGTAGCGTCTGCTGCGGGGCCCTTCACCACTAAAAAAAAAGCCTGTACGACTTATTCACACAGAATACAATCTTGCATCACATTTTGAAGAGCCTGGAGTCTAAACCGATCCATTTATAGACAGTTTAAAAACACCATTATACTTAACAACACACCAGTTTTTGAAAATGGCTTGACGTCACTCACTTCAATAACTCCTTTCGGGACCTTTTCCATCTTCTTTAGTGGGATACCTGCAAGGGGTTGCTGAAGTATGTGACCATTATACTTCTTGAAACACCAGTAATCGCCTAATTTTCGAAAGAACCCCACCTCCCCCCAAAATATCGAAACATTGACGTCATCGTGAATGTTATATGCTACGTGAAATAGTCAGTTCCGCTGTTAGAAGCACAATAGAATGCAGTTCTATTAAATGAATGTCTTATTTTAAAGAATTCTGCAAATGAAGTAAGCGACACAAAATGTCGGGCACGAGATGAGAGTCAAAAGTTTGCCACGCCAGCGAGTCCTTCACCTTGCGAACATTTTATTGCTCTGTGCATTTCGTGTGATCTTACGATTGTAGGCTGCACTCGTCCCACCATTACCCCTTTCCTCTTGAAATTATCAGACACCTAGCCACTAACTTGTAGCTAGTCTGTGCAGAACCTCACAGTTTGGTCTTAGGAGTTGCAACCAGTAAAGTGCCACTAAACGGAACACCTCCCTAATACACTTTACAGGGGTTAGCAGTCTGCGGCTCGCATTTTAGCTTCGTCTATCACATCTACCCACCCCTGCTTCTTCTCCCCGCCCAAAAAAACTTTCACGAGTTTTTCTTCCTCTTGCGACCTTGCAACAAATAATGTCCTAAGTTTAATGTGCTCCATGTCCGTGCACTGTATCATACAAAAACACTAATCGCCAACAAATACACAAAGAGAGCTTTATCATCAATCGTAACACACTCCTACATGTTTCGACCCTGCTGGGTCATCTTCAGGGAGGAATTTTCGTTACCGTTACACTGGGGTTGCACTTTATAGTTGAGTGAGAATGTGCTGTTGACTGTGTACTGCCTTGTTTTTGGAGGCATGAAGGTTGCACTTTATAGTTGAGTGAGAATGTGCTGTTGACTGTGTACTGCCTTGTTTTTGGAGGCATGAAGGTTGCACTTTATAGTTGAGTGACAGTGTGCTGTTGACTGTGTACTGCGTTGTTTTTGGAGGCGTAAACTCTCCGCTGTCCGGGCGGACCTTTAAAGACAAAATTCTATATTTAAAACTTACGTGTACTTACAGCTAATTCATTCGTACATTTTTAATTTTCACAAAAAAATCAGTCACAGCCAACTCTGTTTATATCTCTTTATTTGGAGATTTGAGCAATAGAGATATAAACACAGTTGGCTGCGACTGATTTTTTCGTGAAAATTGAAACATACGCCAAAGGAAATATTGAACATTAAAATTGCACATTTTTAATTCGCTATGTCATTAATTATGTAACAGTGACTATTTCTGAAGTTTTTTCACACGTTTTTGGAGAATTATTAATAGCACATTTTATAAAGAACGGAATTAAACGGAACGATAACATATTCGGGCGCTGCTGCTGCTTTCAGTCAACTGTAAAACGTGCATGGCCCACATCACCCTCATTTCTCGACAGTCCACTCTTACAAATAGTTTTTTGACCTCTGATTTAAATAATCAAAAAGAATAATTGGTGCTAAGGTAAACACTCAGATTTTGGTCGTCTGGATTGAGACAAAATGCAGTCGCTATCGTCTTCAAGGGTCAAGAAGTCTTCTTGACCCTTGAAGATTGGACCGATACGTTGTCCCGAAACATCAGTAAAGAGTTACCATTCGACGCTGCGTAATACCCCAGAAGAGCGCACTTCTCATCAACATTGCGGCGGGAGCCTGAAATCCCTTGATGTCTGTGATGCGGGATCTGATGTTTTATACTCAATTTGCTCATGGGGGTTAGGAAAATCATGCGTACGTCTCAGCCGCCTGGCCAGTGCTCAGTGGCTCTGTGCCTTCAAATACGGTGTGCAAACCGTTTTCAATAAATATGAGATTCGAGATTCTCACAGCGATGCTGATGAAGATATTTTTCTTGGTATATGACGCCGTGTAGGCTGGCATATAAGCCCAACATTTCGGAGGAGCTTGCTGTTCTATATTCTTGGATTAGACTGAAGATGGCAGCAGAAAGCTCATCTGAAGCTGTGACACGTAAGTTCCAGTTTACAAGGCGTTGTATCCTAGGCGACGGAAATATTTTACGATAAATATTTCTAAAATGAGATGAAAGTCAGTAGACATTTATTCAAAGAAAACACGGGTTGAAAGTGTCTGAGGACAGGTTGCTGTGTATAGAGACTGGAGAGAATTGCGTGGCGTAATGGGGGGCTTCATAATTTGTACTTGTCACGTGACAAAGTAGGGGTCATATAAGGAAGGAATATGAGTTGGTGAGGCATGTAGCATGCATTGAAGAGATGATAATACAAAATTTTAGTCGGGAGACCTTGAATAGAAGTGGCCAGTTAAGAAACTTAGGCATAGGGTGGATGATAATATTAAAATTGATCTTAAATATGTAGTAACGATGTGGTTTGCATTTATGTGGCTAGGAAGCAGTGGCTTTAATGAAGTTTAAAGTTGATTATTTCGTAATTAGATGCGCTGCTGTCATCTGATGGAGGACTTTATTTCGTCTAAGTAGCTTTTAGCCATAAATCCATGCAATACGAATAGAAAGTAATTTAGGCCTTATGTTATTTAAATTGAGTCACCCTGCTAGGGATGGTGAACGTTTTAATTTGAGTAATAAGGGTGAAAGTGTCTGCATAGAATATTTTTCACTTCAGTTTTGTTATGAAAGTTGAGACGACGGAACGGTGGGTACGTAAGTGTGTCTGAATATATTGGTGAAGAGGACAAACCGTATCGTGTTTAAACACTCAGTTTAGTATGAGAGTGAATTAAATGATATAAAACACAGAGCACGGCTTAAACATTCTGCGATTTTAAAAATAATGGTTTGCGTTGAACCGGCTAAAATAAATCCCTGTACTTCATCACCTCTCATGTATCAGTCTTTGAATTTGAGATTCCTCTCTGCTAAGAACTTTTTATCCAGCCACCCACTTGTTTGCATCCCACTGTGTGTTACGTTAGCGTTCATGCGTGCTACAGAAAACATTGTGCGTTTGATCGGCAGGATGAATTGTATGATTACACAACTGCCTCATGGTTTATAGATGTTCACTTCTCTCTTTGTGTCAACTAAGACTTCTCTGCGAGGGTACTCTTAAAGGGGAGGGGATCTGTGTTAGATGGATTAAATCTGTATATTCATGAACTGGGAAAATAACCAACCATATACACAGAACCACTGTATATGCCAGTGGTGACAAACTGTGTCATATGAGCCAAACGTGGCTCTTCGTTTTGGGGTACTGGTCATGTTCATAGAGTGTTAGCTGGAATGAATACTGTGTACGTATTTGTGTTATTAAGTGCCACTAGTGAATCTTGCTATATCTGTTTGAGTGAGATTTGTATATTCGTAACTAAGTTTATGTTTTCGCACTATATTTCTTTATGAGTTATTGTATTAACGTTCTAACGAGGCTTAGATTCCAAGTAGTCTCTTTTTAAATGTATATTACAGCCAAAATTTCGGACGTGTTTCTTGTTTCGCTACGTTGCATTTGTGTTTCAGCTCATTTTCCTTGACACAGTTGCACCGACAAGGGTCTCGTTGACCTAAGGGGCGGTATTCATTACGTAGTTCCCATTTAACTGACTGAATTATGATTCAAAGTACCTTTAAAAAGGCTTTGTTTTAAAATTTTCTAGTCTAGAGTTACGCTTTCGGCAAGTGGGGCCGAACATCAATAGCTAACGGCTATGTTACTGCCAATAGAAGTAACGGGTTTTGTCAAAGTAACTTTTCTGTGTACAACAGTGATTCTCCGTGTTCCATAGAACTGAGAGTTTAGGTAGATTATATTTAATCTGAAGCCTAGAATTATAAATCAGAAAATTGTTGTTAAACCTTGTATTATGCCTGTGCTGTGTTCAACAAAGTAAATTACATATGTATTTCATATTTGAAACTTTTATGGTCTTCATTGCTATTTAAAATATGCAACAGAAAATTTCATAAATTTCTCAGTTCTATCTGTGGTATAAAATGCGTTAGTCAACACCGGTAGAGTGATTACGGATGGACAGTCATTGTTCTCGACAAACTACTTGCATTTGTTAAAAGTGGGTTATTTTTCTCAACGATATATCAGTGCTCGTTTTTATGGGATATTGTCCTGTTTTGTTTACGGATACATAGGAAGGACGAATTAAAGTAGGAAGCATGATTAGCGTTTTAATAATTTCAACTGATTTAGTAGGATCATTTGACTCCATACCGATCCCCGTTGCCGCAGTATCTTACGCAGTCTGCACACTGAGTCGTGGCTTGCAGTCCTTTCGTATCATGGATTAACCTTTTAAAGACGAAGCTTATCTGTTTTATATAAAGACTCAGTGCGTACCGCGCTGTAAACACTCTAGACTTCGGTTATAAAAACCAATCTCTTAATGTTTATGCGGCAAAAGTTGCTGTTTGTTCTGAGATCCATACAAAACACATAAACGCAATGTGGGCACCACGTAGAATTTTTTAATGTTAAACCTGGTGGTATGTAAAGTTACCGCTAGGCTTTAAAAGGTTAAAAGGTTAATGGTGGTCTCCCCCTGTGTACTTGTGACGTCTGTATGGATAGCAGTTAGTAAACTTCTACGGTTAAAAGAAAGTACGGCTGCAATTGTGTTGCAGCGCCAGTATGAGATTAACGTCGTAATTTTAAATCCAGAACTTATTGTCATAATCCGTGTGAAGTAACGCTACAGTTGCAGGCCTAATTGTACATTCAAATGACGTAATGTCTTACTTGTAAGATGCGAGATTTTGCAGTCGATCAGGATTATTTTGTGGTTTTTGAGTTATGACACCGTGTACTCTGGTACATTGGCACCAGCGTTTCGGAGCAACATACTGCCTCCGTCTTCAGTGCTGTATGTTCACCCGCGACGTTGGTAAGTATCTACCGGACTACGCTGTATCATAAGTGGGAATACGACACGAATTTTTATTTAGGATTTTTGCAACAGGTTACTAATATTTAGAACAACTGATGTTTGTTGTGGGAATTGTGCAAAACACCGACATACACAGTGTGAAAAGATGCAGATTTTTTTATGTTAAGGCAAGTGGTACAATTAGTTACCATTTGCCTTTAAAGTTTAGTAGGCTGCGTACGGTTTGATTGGTTTGTAGAGTGATTGGAAGAATTGTAGATATCAACTATATCTTGCAGCTAGAGGTCAATAGTTTTTGTTAAAGATCACGGGGAAGTGTCCTGGGGACCCAGGTTTTTCTTGTTGTCTGGACACCCTTGACTCATGCTATAAGCTGTAAGCTATTGATTTAGGCAGTTGGGATTCTGATTTGAAGTCAGACAAACGCGAAATGAATGGGAGGACGTTTGTATATATGTTTCATCAAGCAATTCCACCCTGCCGCATCACATAGAATTATTTCAGTTCTGTGTTGCTTGCTCGTTGGGAGATGCATGTGTATTCGTGTGTTTTCCCTCTTCTCAATCTGCCGAACTGACTTCAATCAGAATCGAGACAGCGACAGAGAGGGTTGGTGTATCGCAACATGCTCCACCCCGCCCTGTCGGTCAGCCTGAAACCATTGACCCTTGCGAATTATACACGAAACATTATCGTGCTGTGGTAGCAGAATCCCACCGTTTGGATAATGAACACTGGCACTAATGCGCTGGCTGGTAATTGGGTTGATTTTTGTTCCTAATGACCACACTTTTGTCTTTGTTCGCCACTTTTGTGATAGGCTTTTAGTCAAGTGTACATTTCCATTTTCAAATACTCGCGTATCTTATGGCATAGGATGTAAGAGACTCTTCCATTTTATTTGTCGCGAGGTCGTTTATTTTTGTTCTGTTTCTTAGTTTGTTTAATGACGCGGTTCATATGTTGAATAGATCACTTTGGTGGTAAAATAAAAGTAGTGTTAAAAGTTTTGATCAACTGTAAGTTATGATCTAAAGGGACTGAGGAAAATAACGGCAAGTCTGTCAGGCTAGCAGTCTTTCTTCCTTCAGCCTGACAGAGTGCTGTCCACTCAAGCATTAAAATCGGTATCACTTTTCACTGAACACTTTTAGCGATAATTCGTCTTACTCGCTCCCGCTTCGAACTTTGCCGAAACAGCTTTTTTTCCTTTCGCCACTCTGTGCAGTTTTCCTAGAGGAGTTCTAAGATAACACCCATGCATACTAATTGTCACTCGATAAGTGACCACTTTAAATTATACGGTGTTCATTAAGCCACAATGCTATTTACTTTTGATATTTAAAGCATGTAAACTTTATAATGTCTCTCTCTATAACCTAACACTCTAGTTTTTATGCAAAATAATGTTAATTTCAGTGGCACGTAGGATTGTGATTTAGTCTGTTTAAAATCACATTTATCTCTGTGATTTGTCCATTTTGGTAGACCCTTCTCCTTGTACTTCTTAACTATACACTATTCCAGCGCTATTTGTTTTCTTTCTTCATTCCATACGCACATTCCTCGTAACCACTTTTCTCTTTGTCTCACCTTTCTAATTTTTCATTTATTTCCAAACGAACCAATTATCCTATCGTCTCCTATTTATTTACTATATTCATACTACCACACCATGAGCTGAATAGCTCAGTCAGTATAGCGACGATCCTGTTCTACGTATTGGACGACCGACGAATCAGGTTTCGATTCGTGATGGAGGTCAAAATATTCTCTCGGCTGACTCTGGGACCCATTAATATCAAATTGGTACCGTGGTCTCTTTCCCTGGAAAAAAGCGGTCGCAGCGTCACGCCAGCAACTCACTTATAACCCAAAAGAAATCATTCAAAGAGTGAGACGGAGGATTTTCTTTTCAGACAGTCCATAATCTAATCGTGTTGCGGACTGTCGAGAGCGAAATCATATGGGGAGTGAACATGTGGAATTGTAGACCATATTTAAATTTCATTTTGTTTTGGTTCCTCAGATAATGTGATTGGTACAATAGAGTTCTTTTGTTGATTAAAAGGAAGAAGTCCTCACTGGGCATTTGTTTAAAGCTGGGTTTACAAAGGCAATCACCTCTTACAGTGCTGAGGCGGGGGAAATTAGAACGACAGTGGTAGTGTCCCGCGGGACTTTTCAAGGGACCATGAAAAGGACGTCTTGTGAATGGAAGTCGCATGATTAGAGGACATCTCTAGGTACAGTCGAATTGTACAAAAGCTTTGGAGATACTGCTGGGGGACAGCATGAGATTAAATCCTGACTCGGAAACAAACAAAGGTTAACCGTGCGGGAGATGATGATTTGAAAGTCGCCCGTTGCTATGCTGAACAGAGAAGAAGCTGTTTGTTCGTGTTAATGCCTTGAATGGGCGTGTCTCTATCACAGAAGTTTTTTCCGAAAGCATTGCAGGTCTGTGAATCCGTATCGGTAAAGTCAGTGTCACTGCCGCTTACAATTAGGCTGATGGCGTCCTTGATTAGAGACGTCAACAAAGATGTTTTTAAATTCAAAGAGGTTAAATAATTCCGGAGTAATAAATAATTGTAAAAGTAAACAAATGCGTTTCTATTCAGAGTAACATTCGTAAATAAAATTTGTGGCTAAAGAAATAGACCTCTGCGCGTAATTAAACAATATTCTTTTTTCCTGGTTCGACAGCCCGTCATGCGCCACGGCCTTCTCATTATCGAGGCTTCACGATCGTACCGAGACACACCACACTCTGTAGGACTCCTCTGGACGGGTGATCAGTCCCACGCAAAGATCTCTACCTAACAACACAACACTCACAAGAGACGGACATCCATGCCCCCGGCGGGATTCGAACCCGCAATCCCAATAAGCGAGCGGTCGCAGACTCACGCCTTAGACTGCGGGGCCACTGGGATCGGCGATCAAAACATATTAGTAAACGTAAATATTGTTTTGTGATATTTGTATTTTAATTCACATTTTTGTTCCCTTTGCCAAACCAGTGGCGGTGTCTAATGAATATGGTAATAAACGTAAGTCATAAAGGGTGGCCAATTTCTTGATCAGCTGATATGCTAATTCTTCTCAAGAAGGAGTCTGTACTATGAAGTTACGTGCAGCTGCTGTAGTTCGTTCAGTCTGGTAGTGCACTGCACCTCATAAGCAAAGCATACAGTGAAACTGAAATTCTAAACGTAAATTAAGTGCGTATTATTGCGCTGGATTTGCAAGTAGAGATCCGCGAACCGCCAGGATGAATTGCTGTTTTTATATAGACTGGCGAAATAAAATGGTGTAGGGTGTACACAAAATGGCTGTTAGTGTGTGTGTGTGTGTGTGTGTGTGTGTGTGTGTGTGTGTGTGTAAAATTTTGTTTCGACCGTCATGTAAAATGATAACCTTGATTTGCCAATCCATCCCTTCTTCCAAGATACGTAAGAGGAAAAGTACGTCGCAATTAAGGCGTTTGTGGGGAGTGGAGGTAACGCTATACATAATCCTAACTCGGCCCTGGGAGGAGATAAGCGATCAGCTTCACGCTTCGGCCTCTTCATCCTTGACAAGTGAACAGGTTGTAAGCAACCTGCCGAGTAGGCGGTTGGATGTGATCTTGGAAGTGGTAACAAACAGAGAATCCCGACCCCTTCCGAGAATCGAAACTTGATAGTCCGAGCTATCCCCGGTTATCATATCGAGGGTAATGTAAAGAACGTGTCCTTCCCAGATCACGGTACAAATCCGCATGTCATAACCCTAAAAATATTCAGCGAATTGACAGGTGTACGAAGCGTGCTAAAATGTTGAGAGCAGCCCTGAGGCACTGGTCTTCGCACTCGGTTCTGGTAAGAAAGGAAACGAGATTTTGAGGTACGAGACTGTCCTAAAAGCACGTTGCTTGTCAATGGCAAGCCTTCAAACGCATTTCCATTCCTAACGTCGCTGAACATAAGAAGTGCAAAATATGTTTAACCCTGCAGAGACTAAGATTAACCTGATGAACGTAGTCTATATGTAGCGATTCAGCACAAACCGCACAGTAAACGCTCCGTCTCGGTTACAAAAACCAATGAGTCATTTCCGTCTAAGGAAGTAAGCGCTGTCTTTTTATGATATCTGTACTACACACAAATACAGCGTGTTGGTAGAACGTAGAACTTTTGACTGATAAAACTGGTGTTACATGTGCAACCACGAGGCATTAAATGGTTAAAAAAGGAGTTGAGATTTTAACGCTATATGACTTTTTGTGGGTTCTTCATGGGTGGAATCCAAACATTAGTCTCGCTATGTCGCAGTGACAGGGTAACGTGTTATAAACACTGTGGAAGAAGGCGGTTGGGTGGAAACTAAAGTCACTACCGGAACCTTAGGCCTCCGTACGTGGGATAATCTTCTTTTTACCAAGTGAACATTTGAACTTTCGGGCGGTTCAGGAAAATAAGTTTCCGGTGTACTTTCCTTAGCGAATGAATTCAGAACGTTATAGGTTTGGACTGGAACAAAAGCGTGGCCTGACGGATGAGCACGCCTGACAACAACAACAACAACAACAACAACAACGACGACGACGACGACGACGACGACAACGACAACGGCGACGACAACGACGACGACGGCGACGACAACGACGACGACAACAACGACGACGACGACGACAACAACAACAACGACAACGACGGCGGCGGCGGCAAAGGCTGTGAAATGTGGGAACTTGCTTCCAGTAGAGATTCTTCATTAAATTGGTTAGTGTCTTACTCGTTCGGTGGTACGTACGAGAGAGACAATGTTAATGAGAGCGAAGCATAAGCGAACCACAGCGCTACAATTGCATTCTCACTATCATGACCAATTTAGGTCGACGAAAAGTGACCTCTACACATAGTCCAGTCTTTTAAATGACGTCTCAGACATCATGTTCTTATTAGTCTAAACATCCATACTTTGAGAATGAGTTTTGAATTGCAAGAGACCAGAAGAATAAAGAATTTGGTCTTGCTTATATTATAAATGGAACGTAATTCAGGCGTTCCAATAGGTAGCGACTGTACGACAGAATGGTTTTCTTCGTCTCGGATATTAAGATTGCAATTTCAAATTCATTTGTTTGTGGCTTTCGTTTGTGTTGATTTGCGTAAGTAAGGACACCCGCCGGGCTGTTTCTCCAGCGGAGTCCTGCCGATCGCCTATAATAGGGCGACATACAAAGCTCTACAGCGTTATCTAATAACAAAGGAAGTGGATCGATTCAGATACAATAAAGAAGTTTAATGGATGGAAAATGTTTATGTTGAAGCTAACAAATCTCGAATCCTGTGGCATGCTTGCAAGGCTCTGTTGACGTCACGATTTGTGTTGGAGGATTCATTTTGTAAGCCCGTTGTTACTGTGAAGTCTCTGGCTGCTACACACTTCTTTCATGATGAGAACTACGTAGTACACTCAAGGTTTTTATTATTCATCTGTTTGGCTGTGTTCCGTTTCATCTCGTCAATCACTCACACTTCTACAACCCTACCTGTTCTCCCCTCCCCTGACTACACCCTCAAGCCCGGGGGCCAACCCCCTTTCTCGCCACAACCCCTCAGTTTAATCTCGCTAATGCATGGCCTCCTCTATATAAATCCACCGTTATTAAAACGGAGAATATCCATTTTATTAGGTCGAGGTTGGTTACGTTGGGATCAGAACACCTCGGGTTTGTCGGCCTGCAGAAAGTCTCGCCGACTTGCTTTGTGGAACACACCAGTTCCCTTCTGACTCCTGAGGACCCTTTTTGTATGCAACTTCTCATTCATTTTGTTTATTACTGTTGTAACTTTGAAATACCTGGTATCCTTCTTTAACTGTTTAAGGGATGGATTCTATGACCTGTTTACATCAATATTAATTGTGGAACCTAAAATTATATATGGATTAGATTCTTAGATGGGGTGCAGTAATGGCGTGTCCATATCTTAGACGGAATAACAAAACGTAAAGACACGGACGTAGACTATCCTTCCCTAGGGGGATGCGGAACAGACTGTATAGTTTTCGAGCGTAGCTGTATGAGGTGTGGGGGATCAGTTAAGACGGCGAAGAGTGTGACATGCGGTGAGCAAGGTCACGATCCTAGCCGCTGTCACCTTCAGGATGCGGGTCCTCCTTAACCACTGGTCACCGGCGTACGCAGCTGCCTTCAGAAGAGGGATTCAATCTCCCATCTCGAACAGAAATCTTTTAGTTTGTACTAATAGAAATTATACTTTCGCAAGATTTTGTAAGGTTTGGTTTGTCAGTGAACAACAACAATCTGATTTTTTAATCTAAGTAGTTAGTACTGACTGAGATTTGTCGATATATCTCCTGTAGCGAAAAGACATTTTTAATTCCGACAGTCATAACAAGAAGTTTAGGAAAGGATAAAAGACTTTTAGCTTACATCAAACTCTGCAATTTCTATAGAGATAATTCATGTATTTTTAACTGTGGGTTACTTAACAGTTTATGTATGCTAAGCTGTGGGTTATATGGTTGTCATTTTATATGCGTGGATTGGTTCTGCTACTTTGCCAATTTAATTATAATTTTTAATGTAATCATCCCTTGTACTTTACCTCCCTGAAGAGGGTCAAGTGTTTGGCCGAAACATGTAGGAGGTAATTGTTTATGTAAAATAATTTCGATGTAGTTGTGTACATTTTGTTGGTACTGCTACTGCATATAATGGGAATAATTTCGTCATAATCTTTGTGCTTTACACCCTTTTTTAGTTCCTTTTGTCTTTGGCGTAACTTATCTTCTTCCCTTCTTTCTTCACGCATACAGTTACATATCTTCCCATTAGATATCTTGGTTGCAAACAGCTTGTTCCCGTAAGCAGGTACGGTACGTGAAAGCTGCGTGTTTGCTTGGTAACAGTGTGAGTGCAAAATAATGTGCACACACAACTATAAGCCGTCACCTAGCGTGTGTGTTTGTAAGTACATGCGTTAATACACAGGCTGATCATACATACGTGCTTATGACATATATACATACATACACAATCACATAAAATACGTACACATATCTACTCGTATATTTGTGCATATATACATATATGTGTGCATTTATGGATATGTGTACATGCAGATACATGCGTGTGTATATTGTCAAGTTCCTTCCGAAAGCCATGCAATTTAAGGGTAACCAGTTCTGCCTCTAGTGCTTGTGTCAACCAAAAATCTCTTTAGAATAAGAATCCAGCTGTCTTGTTTATGGCAGGGATGTTTTAGGATTTATTTTGGGAATGTGTTGAATACGTCGGCTGTTATCTTTGGAAGGTGTATTAACCATTAAGGTTAGTTCCACGTGGATGAAAATCTTCCCCTAAATTTCAACTCTGACTGCATTTCATTTTCTTCGTGGTAGTGAAGAGTGCTTCCTGCTCTTCTTCCTAAATATTTAATTCTGCAGCTTGTAGATTCAGTGTCCAGAATTCATGGCTGCAAAACGGACGAAGAAGTCAATATTTTGTGCACTTATAATAGCGAGCTGCTTGGATCTAGACTAAGCTGTACTATAACATTTTATTTAAAAGTTCCCTGTGTACTTGTATGTTACTTCCTTTCTATGTGAATGCTTACGAGCTGGGTACGTAAGCATGACATTAGGATTACCTTATCCTTTCTATTTACTATTTTTTTGGTATTTGTCATGGATTAGAGCTTTTGGCCCTTAGCTTCATCGTCAGCTGTTTTTAGGCGTTTGATAATACATTTTGTACGGGGGGGGGGGGATGCCGGCTTATCCCCTCGCGAGACATTCCTACACGGGACAACATAACACACAGAACGCGAACGTCTACAGTACATCATGCCTCGACCGGGATTCCGTCCCCTATTTACTGGTGTCAGAGCTGTCCAAGACTATAGACCTACGCTCCGGGCAGCAGGGTCACTGCCATCCCCTAGTTACGGGTCTTTAGTAGTGCGTACGTAGATGGACATTTCTGTTCATTTTATTCTCTCCTTCAGGGATCGGCAATATTTGGTATTTTACTTGCGTGCCGCATTTGACTTTCAGTTTCATAACAGGGACCTCTTGTGCAGGATACAGTGATAACAAGGTACATAGCACTCTCTGGGAACGAAGTGAGAGATGGTTGGGTAGCAGCACACTCGTCTATTCATTTCACATACGTAGAAGGTTTTTCGCCGATCCCAGTGGCCGCGCGGTCTAAGACGTTGGTCTTTGGCCGAGCCTTTTCTGGGATTGTGGGATCGTGGGTGCGAATCCCACCGGGTACATGGATGTTTGTCTCTTGTCAGTGTTTGTGTGTTGTTAGGTAGATGTCTGTGCGACGGGCTGATCACTTGTCCGGAGGAGTCCTACCGAGTGTGGTGTCTAAAAGATTCAGTCACATTATGAGAGTTTATGAGACAATGGGATTGTGAGAGTCCATGCGAATAACGTCTTCGCAGGTCCGTCCTACCGCGCCGATCTCAAAGCCATACACATTTCTGCCACCATCGGCTGCCACTCCTGTCAATATTTTGGAGACCAGTTTCAAAGAAACCAGAATTTCCTCTGTGTTTTAAGAAGAAATCTTCTCCAGTCGTGGTGCCTTTCAAGTTGCATGAATTAGCAGGCCCTTCATAAATGTTAAGGGCATTATTAGTGCCAAGAAAAGGTACATTCAATTGGGAAGTGTCCATGATGTCACTACTTTCATCCACTGCGATGTATAACAATCAAATTACTTTGTCTGGAATTTAAGGTGTTCAAATAAGTTCCCTCTCCCCCCGTTCTTGTAAACGCCTCGTACGTGTTCGGGCAGGGGGCTGACGTCTTGGAAACTTTTCTTCTTACCTGGACACATCTCTTCACCTACAGCTAACAACAACAACGCTTCATAAAGTCAGATTCTGTAAAAGGTTTTCATTTTTCTTGTACACTTGAAAGTTTGTTGCTTTAGGCTACATTAACTTCGTTTATGTATTTTTAATTTTGTCCATTTTTCGGTTCTCGGACTGAAACTTCTTCACTGATGTCAGTCGTCCGCGGATCTCAAGAAATGGAAGCGGGGGCCGAGGGTTGCCGACCTGTGGTATACTTCATTCTCTAAGTTTAAAACAACAGCTGCTTCTAGAAATGTGCAGTGCGGGGTTCAGCTGTGTTACAGTGAGAAAAAGTATTCAAAATGCATTTAGTAAGTGAAAAGTCGTGTTTTGCAGATATAGATCAATGGCACTGTTCTATTAGAACATTCTTCGTTCTGTTATATTTGTTATTGGCATGTGTTCTCTAGTATCAGCAGCCGAACTGAGTACGCTTGAGTGGTGATTCAGCACAGCAATTTTTTTTTTGGTATTTCTTTTCTCTCAACATCTCTTATTTTAACTTACCAGGATGTTTAGACGTCAGACAGCTTGTTGCACACACATATGACGAGATTTCAGTTAGCCTCTCGTACTTCCATGTATTTCACATCTGAATTTACCAACATATGAATGGGAACTGTCTGTTGTCCGAGGCATAGGCCTGTTTGATCTACACAACTTTTCGGAAGTTGTCTGCTCTCACAGCTTCAGATGATTTTCATCATACTAACACAATTTTATTATTTTTATGTTAGCGTATTAAAAATCTAATGTTTAATAGGTCCGGGTTTGACTCCCGGTGTGACTACCATTTTGAAAATGAAATTTAAAGAAACAGTAATGTAGGACCTGCAAATGTAATGACAACCAGTCGCTCCAAGGAGCATATCAAATATGGCTTAACATGCCATCGGTATAATGAAACGACCACTGTCAGAAGGGTTCACAAACATTTATGGCATTCGAATTTTGGACGCTCGTTATGCTTTTTAAATTATGTTACGGAGACAAAATATTACAAACGCCGATCACAGGGGTATTTTTATTGAATATATGCAGGCCTTGAACCTACGGAAAAATACGATAATGGGCTCGAATTTCGCCTAGGTGCATGTCCACGCTTTCAGTACCCAATCTATTGTTGTATTCGTTTCATTTTGGGGGCTTCTAGTACGGATTTACGCTTACCTTCTGTGGAGGTGTGAGAATTTATTGCTTAGTTCTATCATTTGCCGCTTAGCTTGTGAAGCCGAACATAACGCTGAAAGGAGAACGCTGTATTGTCATATCTGTAATAAAGCGCTAAACGTGTCTAGCCACTGTTCTGCGACCCAAGCAGCAAAGTCAAATTGGATGTGCGAGAAAAGACCAGTTGCTCTGTTTAACAGACCTACAGGCATAAGGGATATGCATACAGCCTAATGCGGAAACACATTTACGTGGCCGGGCGCCCCCCCCCCCCCCGGGGCAATACAATCTTACAACCACCTAAGAAACATTATAAAAAAGAAGCTTCATGAGAAACAAAAACAATAATGCATAAGCGACATTTCAGGCTTCCGCCGCGGTGTAGTTGAAGTCTTCACTCTCGTCGGTGGCGCAGTTGGTTGAGGCGCTGCGCTACAAACCGGCAAGTCGCGGGTTCAATTCCCGATGGTGTCAGTGGATTTTTTCATTGGCATAATCCTGTCGGTCGCACTAGGCCCAGGGGTCAACGCAGCCTCTAACAGAAATGAGTAAATGAATATTTCCTGGGGGGTAAACGCGGCCGGTGTTTATGGCTGACAACACCTTCATGTGCCGATTGTCTAGAAATCTGGGAGCCTCGACCTCCTGCAACCCTAAGGGCCTGTCGAGGCCTGTAATGGGACTTCTTTTCCTTTTGACTCTTCTGGGTTGTTACGCAGCGTTGGGTGGTAGTTGTTTACCGATGTTTCGGTACGCACTAAACATCCCATCTTCAAGGATCAAACAATCCAAGAGAGATGCTTGATCCTTGAATATGGGACTGTTAGGCTGCCCGAAACATCGGTAAACAGCTATTAACCAACACTGCATAACGACCCAGAAGGGCGAAGGCCTCAAGAATGTGTAACATCACACCACAATCAGATGGAAATATTTTACAGATATCTGGGTAGATGCATTAACCCTTTAAAGACGAAGCCTATCTGTTTTATATAAGGACTCAGTGCGTACCGCGCTGTAAACACTGTCCACTTCGGTTATAAAAACCAGTCTCTTAATGTTTTATAAGGCAAAAGTTGCTGTTTGTCCTGAGATCCGTATAAAACACATAAACGCAATGTGGGCACCACGTAGAATTTTTTAATGTTAAACCTGGCCGTATGTAAAGTTGCCGCTAGGCTTTAAAAGGTTAATAGAAGGGGCACCGTAAGGCTGGAGGTAAAAGGGATGAGTTTTCTACAGTATTTACTGCGTGTTATATGTCTATTTCATCAGTGAAATACATAGATCAGTTGCATTACCAGTAAACTGACAAAAGGCTAAAGCAAAGAAAACTCCATGTTTGAATAAAAGTCATTTGAGGAGAAAAACCCTGGATACTGTAAAGACAGATTAAGAGACCCCTTAAATGCCGTGGTGGATGATTTAAGAACAAGGGATCATGCATCATTCTGCGTCGTGCATGATGACAATGACGGCTACACGGAAATGTAAACTCGTAGCTTCGATCCGGCGATCGTGAAAAACGAAGCTGACTGTGTCTGAAAAGCGCTGTCCACTGAATGTGGCAGCGTTGGTGTGCTCACAATAAAATAACCGACTTGAAAATAGAAATAAAACTCGTGGAGGAATATTGATGTTGATACAAGACGTGTCCATTTCCTTAAGAGCATCTTTCGATCTGGCATCCACTTGTGCTCTCCGTAGGTCAAGAAGAGTGTTCGCTCTTCTTCCCTATGTTTACCAAAGAAGAGACTGGTCACTCATGCAAAACAGTTAAACGCTTGTTCACATAACACATTCTGTATTTTAAAAGCACTTCGTCGTGCGTTTTCATCTATATATTTTTTCGATAGAAATAAAAACAAACGTCGATACGCTCTTCTTTGCATCACATTTTTGAAACAATGCGAATGATGGATCAGTAGTTTCCACACTGTGGTCCATGTGCAACGTCTGGTTGTTCGCAGTATTTCAAGGAGTTCGTAGCATGACAACGACTTCTCTTTGTCCGCCACTGCGGAATATTTATACACGGAAAAAATGCTTGTATTTCTCTGAGTATGAAATGAAGAAAAACGTTACACAGTATTCAGGAAGGATTGCCAGGATTGTAAGTTAAAATCTGTCAGATATGTGGGGTCCAATTTCTAGAGCTTATTTCCTGTAGAAGGAAAGTTACTTTTGGCAGATAATTGAAATAGCATAAAGAACTGCACGCAACTGACATTCTTAGAGCAATGTCACAGCATATTAAACTCATTTCACGTTATTGTTTTTATATTAATACTTTTTATTTTACTAGGATATTCATTTCTTAAACTTATAGAAGCAACAGAAATTGACCATTTTTAATTTTGGGCTGTGTAAAAAATTATTTTGCCTGTCATATTTAAATGATTTTACTTTGGTTTATGTTTCTTTAATATGCATGTACTTGTTGAAGGATGAATATTTAATCACATTGTGAATTGGATATTTTTGGGATTATGGTTGAAAAAATGGGGCACGCAACAGAGAAATTGCAGGAACATTTAAGGTTTTGGTTGGGAATGGTAGTATTTAGGTTTATAAATGGAGGGTATTACAGAGTGATGCAGTGATCGTGACGTTTATGGCATTATATTATCTGAGACAGTCTTATAATAATAAATTTAACACTTTGTGCAGCAGGTTATTACTGTCCATAAAGCTTCATGCTTGCACTGGGGAAATTCTCATTATTTCGGTATGAAGTGCTTATTGAGTACACGAGAATCGGTAAAGTTGGTGTCTATATATTGGGATAAAAACCGAAACAAGGATAATAAGATAATTTAAGAGAGCAATAAAATATAGACTTCAGGGAAAAGAATGCTGGGAAATCTGAAATAAATCAGCGGTGTTCCTGCGGACAGGCCCAGAAAGGCTACAGTACTCGTAAATTAAGTTCGCTATTTATGGTACAAAACGAATTTGAACTCAAGGAATGTCCTGTAGCACTACTCAGTATTAGGCAGTCGTAATTGACAAGAAACTAATGCAGGTTATTGCTTCTATTGACGTGTCCCATTGGTTCATACAATACGCTGTCTGTCTTAATAATAATTCATAGTCACCGGACACACATGCTGGTACACCTGTGACTGTAGGCGCAGTTGAATCACATTAGGATCACTGTATGTTCTGCAACAAGTTCAGACCTATTCTGAGAGGTCAGTGTTGTTTTAAGAGGGCTTTATCTGAAAAGCAACAAACGCACACACACCTAGAATAGCCGAAGTGGAGTGAATTTTACGCGTTTTGAAGAAATATGATGGAATTAAGTGCTTTTGAGTCCACGAATAAGAAACTTGCGGGGATTTCCCTTTTTCTGGCGGTCATCTGTGTACTTCAATTAGATGTAGGTGAAGGGACGGGGGCAGCTGCTCACTGCGATGCAGTGGCATGCTTGTGCCCCATTCACGTGCTCACGGTCTCGCGGGAAATCTCGCTAAGTGCGAGACGTGCCAGGAATATGCCTCCACTCGATCCCAAGACGGGTTTTAGATTTTCTCTAGTCTACCAGATTTCCGCCACCGCAATTGCCGGCTACGGTTGCTGAATTCATTCGGGTTTTTTCCTCTCTTGCTCTTCCTTGCAGTATCGTATATTTTGTTCATCCAGTAGTATTCCCTTTCCTGCTATAAGATACATTCTTAAATAGGTCACAGAAGGCTTAGAAATTGACAGGTTTGTAACTTACTGCATGTCACAGACCGTTGCTCAGATCTCATCTGTGGGAGTGAAGTAAGTGATGCAAGTGGAATGTGTGGAGAGTGAAGAAACATGTTGCCATCAGTGCCACTTGGAAAGCTCGGATAGTCCTATGTGGGTCATCCGGACGGTTTGAGGTATCTTGCATGTAAGATGCGCCGATCCAACTGAGACGCTGAAATAGACACAGAGAAGAAGAAATGTGTGCTCACGTTCTATCACCGGAATAGAAGACGATTAAATTGACCTTATAAATCCTTAGTGAAACTGGAAACGATAGTAACAGACATAAGCTTTATTTACGAATAAATCAGGAGTAGGTTCAATTCAGGGTATGTCTGCTAACATTCATTTCAGAATCTATATCGCCTCATATTCTTGTTAAAACGTCACGGATTACAAACTGTCTAAAACTGTAATTTTGCTCCTTGTGTCTTGTGGATATGACGCTTGATTACTCACTCTAAAGATGAACAGTGATGGAGAGTTGCTGAACAAAGTGCTCAGGGTCAATACGGAAAGTAGAGAAGTTATTAGGAGGCTGAAGAAATGGCATGTGCTGCCGTCTTAGGACTGTGCAGGTAAGGAGGTATTGCTTTTGTTAGATACATAATTGTGTTATTTAATTATGTAGCGGCTTTGTAATATTAGATAATTGTTATGCTATGGAGAAACCTCGACTTTGTAGGAAGTAAACAGGGCCATTGATGTCTTGAGAAAATCGTATATATAAATGTCACCAAAAGTCCATTGTGGCTGATGTGACTTCAGTACACAGCTGTACTATGGATTATGTATTACACATGATTGTCTCATGAACTGAAGGCTTACAAGCTTCCAGATCATTTAATTAACAAGTGGAAGCCAACTCCCTAATTCGCCTTATAAAAAGGTGTTGCTGGACGCTGCCGAGGGATTTATTTGGATTCAGGGGCTGCTCTTCCGTTTGATGGCCAGTTCCACATATGTCGCGTTTACTGCTACAACGCAAAAACTGCTGTTTTCTGCTAACAAGTACATAATATTCAATAATATGAAAATACGAGAGATTCATGTATCTGTTTTACAAGTACTGAATTTCTTCTGTGCATTCACTTCTGCATCTACATCCTCTTAATCTATATGTTATGTATTCACCATTGTATGTTGCTTTTGGCGTGAATATTAAGTCTTAACGTATTCCAACGTACTGAAGGCTACTGCTCGGTCAATATTCCGGCCTGTGCTATCTGCTTTTCTAACCCATCATGTTATGGGATGCTGCACGTCGGGGATACAACAGAAATATCTCTAATGGGGAAAGTAATAATGCAGCTAATTATGTTACGTTGCCCATAAACATAATCAGGCAAAGAAGGATGAGATTAATGGGACGTAGGACGCACAAGGGAAATGTTGGAAGTGCACACAAAATATTAACAGGAAAAATCGACGGAAGAGACTAATTATGAGATCCAGGCGTAGATAGGAGGACAGTGTTGGTGTCGCTTGAATGTAACAGCCTGTGGGGTTATAGACTGGATTCAGATGATTCAGGGTAGACCTCAGTAGTGGGCTGTTTGGAAGACGATGGTAATGATTCGAGTGCCGTCAACAGCGGAGAATTTCTTTACCAGATGAACGACTCTTGCGCTTTCAACTTAACGTATCCTACATCATGGAGCTACTTAGGTACCTGTTTAAAACGTAATAACCAGAATTACAGATAACAAGAGTAACAATAAGTTTTATTCTTATCATTATAAACGTTAAGGTATCAAGGCGCGTTCCGGTGACGTTGGTATTTTCCTGCGTCTTCCTCCCATTTCTGCGCAGGTTTTAATTCTGCATCCCACCGGCTTGTAAGTCGTAGCATGTCGGGCTGTTCGGCATGCTTTTATTCGTGCAAAGTTTTCGTGCTAATTTGTCTTCATTTCTACATCTTCTCCAATACACTGAATATTTGTAGCTTTCTCCGAAGAATTTCATTACTTATTGCGTGTCGCAAGGTGTGGCCAGCGAATGATTAGTAACAGAAAATGAGGAAGCAGGGAAGTGACAGACGTTGTGCGACCTCACCTCTTATGTTTCTAATTTTATGGCTGTGAAAAGGTAATTTGAATATTCTGTAGGCGGAGTGACAAGTGATTTTTACGTATTAAATTTTTTCCAAGGAAAGTAAGCAATATATGTTAATGAAATTTCTACAGTATGAGGAGGAAGGCTGAACTTTTTGTCATTTTCTGGAATTCAATTTGATCCCCACTGGTGATTATTCACAGATCAAAACAATGATTAATCTTATTCTAAACGTTCGCTATTTTAGACTGTGTTTGCGGCACACGTAACGGTTGCTGATGCAAACAGTCAAGTTCAAGGTTGCAACATTAAATTTGTGATTCATGTTTTACAAGTGACATTACTGCACAGAGTTTATTTCTTTTAGAATAAAGTTTTAAATATGTTAAGGTAATTAATAGACGCACTGTGTATTGATAATTTTTAGTTCATGAAATGAGGCCATATTGCGAAATCCGGCGGGCCACTTTTTGCAAACTTTCTGCCTTGGCTGATCAAGAATTTCAAATTCGAACAGTTTCTAAGAGCATCATTTTAACATCACTTAAGAAAGGTAACGTGTCAGCGTTACTGCGCACGGCAGCTGCTGCGAACAGTAATCGAATCACTGAAGGCAGTTTACGCTTCAAGACACGACAAGTGTTTGCCCGCAGCGTCATGAATATTAAAGGCAAGCCCCGAACCAGTGAAGGCAACATATTGCACGATGTTTTCATCACGGTACGGAGCGAGAATAAGGGGTTGATACGTTAAATATGTCGCCCTTGGCATACTGGAATTAGCACATTCACTGAGCTGCAAACTAACGACCAACTTTGGATAATAAAATGTTTTCTAGTTGGAACACATGTTCCGTGTGGCGTAATTGAGGATTCCCTGCAGGACTACTGAATTCAATTATACATCGAAAGAGATGGACCGCCAGAACTACACTATGGCAACACTGTAACTATAAGCCGTAATATCTCCATTTTATTGAATCAATTTACTGAGAGAATCTTTTGTTGTTGGTACACTTCAGCGAATTCTGTGTGCTGATTTTCGTTAATTCGATTTCTGTATTTACATTGCTGACTGGCTAACTGTGACTGTAAGACTATAACATTAGGCCTGATCAGCCAAGATTGGAAAATTCAAACTACTGCTACTACTACTACTACTACTACTACTACTACTACTAAAAGTGAAGTTCGCTTTTCAACATAGAGCAGGCCATGAAGGCCCAGAGGGGGAATAATTTTATGGCTCTACTCTTTCTTTAACTTCAGCGCTAGGTGAGGGTGGGTGGTAAATGTCACGCCCCGGCCGTTTATCTCCGGAAAAGGCCCATTACCCATTGTGGACGAGGCTGGGTGGGCCCCAGGACCTGTCTGGGCTGATGTGAGAAGTTCGCCTCCACTGGGATTCGATCCCGGGACCGTCCAGCCCGTATACTACTGCTACTACTACTACTACTACTACTACTACTACCACCACCACCACCACCACCACCACCACTGCTGGTGCTGCTGCTGCTGCTACTACTACTACTACTACTACTACTACTACTACTACTACTACTCATAATCATCAGTGACAGTGTTTGATAAAGACGTAACAAAACCAGCCGATGAGGAAGTCAAGGGAACATTCCTGAGCCTGCCATTTTCAAATAAAGTCATGAAAATTTCGGGAAGTGAAAAATGGGTCCATAATACTGTCAGCAAAGTACTGATACTCAGCCAGGCATATACAAGTACTTACTGAATCAAATGTCAGTAAAAGGCACGCGTCAGAATCAGAAATGTAGGCCTTCTTTACTACGACAGACGGTACGTACTTACTCTCGCATCATGTGCTCAGAAAAATTATAAGTATTTGTATAAAATCCGTTCGTCCATACTGTGGTACAAGGCAAAGTGTGTGCAACTTGCCTTGCATCGCAGTTTTTGCTATGTAACACGTCTGAAGATGGTCTGTAAGACCGAAACATGTCGTGTGTATTAATGGACAATCTATAGTAAATATATTGAATCTGTGTTGTGCTGTACTGATACTATTTACCATTGTATGTGACAGGTTTACCACATACTTGTAGATCATTTTATCAAATCACAGGGCAACTGTTGGTATATATGTGCATGTATAGTGACTTGTCTTGCTGCATGGAACATGGGTAATTTTAAATTCGACGTTAAGTCGAGAATCTGTGAAAGTAACTGAGGAACTAATGACGAAAGAAACAAACTAAGTATTCGTAATTATTCACTTGCATGCTAATTGAACCTTTGCTGTGCAACCTGTCCCTTCCCAGAGCCTAAGTTGACGCCATGTTGTCTAATCAAAACTTGGTCAAACATTCTGTAATGGTCTCCATATTCAGGAGGACTGGAAGGGGTTGCTGTAACTACAGTACGTAGGCAGCAGATGGCGCTGGCAGTCACGAAGGGCCGAGCGGGGATTATGTGGGATTATAGATAGAGCGCACGGTGGATTAACACTGATCAGAGAGCTTCATTGTCAACCTGTGCTGGGCCTGTTTGGTGGCACGGGGGGGGGGGGGCCTTTATCCACATTCATCATTTTATAGCGTAGTTTAACGACCGACTTTGTTGTCTTTAGTTGCGAATGATGAATGTAATTGAAGTACGAGTAGACAATTGTTTGTATTACTTGAAGGCGTATTTATTGCTGTCTAAACACGTAGTATCATCGAGCGCGATTTTTAGCCTCGACTGAGAGGATGGCGTGATTATTGACGAACATTGAAAGGACAGAAGGAGAAGGCGGCCGTAGTTTTAACATACGCTATTGTCCGTACACTGACATGGGACTGTTGACATAAATGAAAGGAAATCTGTCAAGACAGGCTGTGTTCGGTGCTGGAGTTAAACGGGGTATGCTCCTTCACGAGTGCATGTCGGACAGTTTGCTAACAAACTTAGGACAAATCTCAGTCTCTCGCTTTAAAGTTTCATCTGGCCTTCGATTTGCACAACGGGCGATTCGAACTTGGAGATGGACGGCAAGTAGGGCCGGACTACGGGGTGGGCCAGCCGAGCAGATACTCGGGGCGGTAACCTAAAGAGGCGCTAGGACGTCACTGGAATAATCATAAATATGGTGCTAGCGAACTCAGTTTTCCACATACGAAAGAATTTCGCCGAAAGTTATTCTCAGTTTGGGGAAGCGGCTTCGGAAAGTTTCGTCAGCCCTGTCCTAAGCCGAAAAAATTTAAATAATATTGATTTTAAGGGACATCAAATTATTTCCCTGCCCGGGACGCTAGGATATTAGCTTGCCCAGGGCGAAAAAATTATGAGCCTGCCCGGGGCGGCCACATGTCTTGGGCCGGCCCTGGCGGCAAGGGTTACTTTATGTCTGCTTTCAGATGAGTTCCTATCCCTGTGGAGCGTCTTGTAAGACAGTCTTGTCAATCTGTATGCTCCAACAACCCGATGACCACTGAATTAATTTTCATGAAACTTAGTATGAGAATTTTGCGAGCATTTTTTACTTTTTTTCAGTTTTCAAATACTTATAGATCTGACAATTTAAAAAAAACGCTTTGTTTGGAGACTTTCCTGCGTTTAAGTGCACCTCACGAGCGAAACTTGCTAAATGTATACCGGTTGCGGGCAATGTTGCAAACGAACGTTTTATATACAGTACATCTGTTAGTTTTAAGGATGTCGAAGTGTTTAGCCCAAAGACCATTCCAGTCACTGTCAGAGAATAGGTCTACTGGTTTCACACGGCTCGAGCAACTCGAGGCGCCGAGTTCGGACTTCATTCTTTTGTCTTGCCAGTTCTTATCTCTCATTTCATTTACATTTCTGGACTGTATCTTAAGCGTGCTTTGAACAATTCACGATTAAACTCCTAAAGGTTGCCGTCTACGGACTCTTTAAATTATAGTGGTGTCTCGTAAATGAATGCTTACACAGGAAACTTTGTTTCATTGTTGCTGTCTTGTTCTCTTTCGAATTACTGTATAAACACATACAGTGATTAGGAAGCCAAAAAACACTCCTTTGCCCTTTGCGTTATGTTCAACAAAGTATCGCTCTCCCTGAGGACCCTGTTAGGATTCCTTACAACGCGTCTGCGTGACGAAAAGCCTACACCAGGGACACAAATGTTAGGACAATAGTGACCTGCTCTTAGCCCAGAGAGAATTTTACCCCGTCTCCGGCTCATTTACCAAGAATGCCTCTTAACACGAAACTCAACAATGGCGTAGAAAAGGGTCAGCTTGAGGGGAGAGAAAATTGAGACAAGCGAACGGTTCACAGAGTAATGGAACTCGTTTTCCAAACAATGTAGGTTGCAACGGTACAGTGTCAATTGAGTTATATCTTTGTTGAGAACAGGATCCATAAATTAATTGAAAATTAAATGTTGTATCTCGAGCAGTAGTTGATGACCCCCTGCTGTGCTGTATCATTAGGGAGAGTGGCTGGCGGCCTCAGTAGCCCTGCGGTTCGGTAGCGATATTTGTTGCAGCGCACTCTGCTAATTGAGTGCCTGCGCCTCTATATTCTTTACATCTGTTTGTTTTGTTTAGGCTAACAACACCAAATGTGGAATGAAACCGAAATTGCATGCCAACTACATGTGCCGAATATGATCCCGAATTTTTATGGAACTTCTTGAAACTCAGGAACTAGAGAAAATATTCTAAAATTGTTCAATAAAACGTCGGGATTTGTCTATTTATGAAGGCTTTATTAAATATATTTAACAAAGCTGTTTAAATTGCGGGAATTTTATAGGCCTAGAACCGGTCTTGAATGTAGTGAGATGACCGTGAATGATGAGTAGGTAGGAATTTGGAAGGAGACAGCTGTGTTCTCTCTTCTAACGTGCCGTTCCAACATTACTGGCGACAAACTGGGAAGAACCAACAGATGTCTATATCGTACAGCCCGTAACCCGGCTGAAGTTGAAATTCCTTGCCCTCTGAATGCGAGTCTGATCCGCTAATCTGCATTAGCCCACTCGGTTTAAACAGCACAATCTTTAGTTCAACGTCCCAGATCTTTATGAAAACACCTGCAATGAAGCCATCTGAGGCCCTGAAGTTGAAGGCACCATGGTCCTTTGAAAAACGCCGGTAACTACTTACCAGTATACAAATTTACCCGGTGTAACATCCAAGAAGAACTGAACATTTATCAGCACTGCTGTGAAAACCTCAGATCTCCGAACAGCTAGAATGTTTCATTAGTTTTGTTAACAAGTGGAGGTTATGGCTTTCAAGGTACTATCCGAGAACTTTGTTGAAGGATCTGGAGAGACTGTCGGCCGGAATGAATGGGGTACGTCGCAGAATAACTCACCCAGATATTTGCAACGCCGTAGTTACCGTTACGTCGTAATATGGGCCAGGCCTTTCTTACGTAATTATTTTACTTTGGTAGGACTATGGGTCTAGATTAAGAGTCTGTAATCGCCTTAGGCTTAATATTTAGGGAATGACTTCGTTCACCTATGAACTTATAAGACTAGGACTGGAGTCCTACTTTGTGTGTCACGAGAATCAAAATTCCTTTAATTTACTGCCCATGATTCTTGGGTAGTTTACGATGTCGTCTGGGTTACGACACTGTGTCTTCTGTTAACGTATCACACTGCACAGTGTGAGAAGCCAGAAAACTGCAATCCAGAGGCTACATTTATGTATGTCTTTCATACTTATGCACTTTGGGACTGTGTTGGGTACCTTTCTAACAGTTTCTCTGTAGTGCCGTATCCATTACGAAGTAACACTATCGCACCCCTGTGGCTAGAATCGATTGAACCGGTTAGTCTTATAGAGTCAGCTTTTACCATTTTTAGAAGCGTTTGCAAAGTTGCAATAACAGATTGTTATGTTGTCCTATCTGTCTGTCTGTCTGTCTGTCTGTCTGTCTGTCCGTCCGTGCTAATGGAACAACGCGACTCCCACTGTGCGGATTTTCGTAAAATTTTGTATTTGGAGGTTTTATTAAAATCTGTCGAGAAAAGCTCAAGGTTGATTAAGACAGAAAAAAGCAGTCACTCTACACGAAGACCTACGTACCTTGTGACTGCTTTGGTTGGTAACGTTACCACGGTAGCCTTAGACAGCAATCGAGGCGAATGCACAGTGTTCGATGGTAATCATGCTGAACGATGGTAATCGATACTAATCTCCCTTTTTGTGCGATTTGCAATGTGCATAATTAAGGAAAATTAAAACCTGCAATCATACTGATGTTGAGCTATTTCGGCAGTATGGAGATTTGAGGCTATGCATGATAGATACATTTAACATAGACAAAATTAAGGTAGATAATATCTCATTGGCAGATGTTACTATGTGTATATTACCTAAATAATAATTTCAGGTAAGGAGTATAACAACAGGAATAAGTATGGCGGTTATAATAATAATAATAATAATAATAATAGTAATATCAATGACTGCACATAGAGAAGTTACGGCAAAGAGGCCAGATATAATAATTAAAAGAAAAAAGAGAATCACGCATACCGATAGATGTGGCAATAGCAGCGGACAGGAACGTAACGGGAAGGAAGTAGAAAACTAAAATTCAAGAGTTTATGTATAGAGATACAGCGACTGTGGAAAGTGAAATACGTGATTTGTCAGTAATAATTGGATCCACGGGTACAATAAAAAAAGTTTCAACAAAAATTTAGAAGCCATACCAGGAAAATATTAGAGTAAATGCAGAAGACAAATATACTTTGAACATCACACGTAATATGGAAAGTACTGCACTAAATATACAATAAAAACAATCCTCACAACTCATTATATTGTTATTAATAAAAATAATATAGTAAAAGGCTACATGTTTCGGTCGTTCATATGACGACCATCAGGCCTATATACAAGAAGTAGTGTAAGAATATTTACTGCCTATGATATCTCAAGAGGTAATTGCAATATTTAAAACCTTTGTTTGATAATAATATCATTATACTTATACAAACTGTGCACAACCTAAAAAGTTTTGGCTCCTATGTACGGGTATAAATGAGGACCGTCTGAGAAGGGACCAGTATGCAGCGATCCGGACGAGCTTCAGTGTTAAATTTTTCGTACATCTGGTATTTCTTTTCACTGCTTGCGATTGGCTATGTGTTAGATCCATACATTTTTCGTACATCTGGTATTTCTTTTCACTGCTTGCGATTGGCTATGTGTTAGATCCATACTCTAAGTGCCTGGAATCATGATATCATTACAGAAATAATAAAGACTGTTAAACTGTGCTTGACAAGGACACTTTGTTGAAAGAGTTTTATCTGGCTGTAGAAACAATGCAGTGGGGTTCAGTACAAGCTAGTGAACGGCCCAGTGTAAATGTTTGAGGTTTGTAGTAGTCGCTGAGCTATTGATGAAGATGAGCTACTGTATGTGTGCCCATGGCGTCTCTTGGGACCCCCACTGTGGGGGGGGGGGGAGGGCTTTGATACAGTGCGGCGGTAATTACGGAACCGCGAGTAAACATTACCCAGTCTGCTCCCCCACTGTTTGACCGTAACCATGCTGATGTTGTTGACTCGGCCGAACTGCGTGCGCGCTGCTATGTTGAAAGTCCACCAGGTAACATAGGCAGCAACCCCGGTCCTCCCCAATGTAAATGATATTACAGGGAGGACAGGGCCAAGGACAATGGAAAAATGTTAGTAAATCTCAGCTGATTTTATCTGAAGTTGCAAAATAATATTAAATGGAGAAACCTCCAAGAAAATATTCGGATACAAGAGATACAACGTAATTGAGAGATTGTGTCTACGACATTAGAGGGAAGTTTAAAATTTGTGAAGATATGGGGGGGGGGGGGGGGTGCCTTATGAAATATAAAATCTCCTACAGCAATATCAAGTTAATCTTGATGCGCGACAACTTGCGTTCACGGACAAGCTATTGACAACACAGTATTTTCGGTGCTGTAAACGTCCAGGTATACGTAAAGGTGAAATTTTTTAATTTTAAGTACTACTTATCCACTGCGCTTTTGTGTTAAAAGACACACCACCAAGAATTACAAGTCGATTGTAAGTTATGCTTTATATTTTATATCATTTGTGAGGTCTCGCAAAAAAATTACATTTTTTAACTTGAGTCTTAAGTTTTTGTATAAATAAACACCTGATGATGATCGGCATGATCGAAACATGTAGCGTTTAAAAAATAATAAATAAAGGTTGTGTCAGACGGAATATGTAGTGTTGTTTATGCAAGGTAAAGGTGAAGTTGAAGATAGAGGTTCAGGTAAAAATAAAGGTAAATATTAAGGTAAAGGTAAAGATAAAGCGGTCCCTGGTCTTAACTGAGCATTACGCCATGAAGGCAGGTGAAGGGATGAATGTGTAACTCAGCGTATTCTTAACCTCGGTACCAGATGGGAATGATTGTTTATCTTTACGCTGGACGTCCGGGAAAAGGAGGTTGGCTGGGATCCAGAGGCAGTCAGGAGACTTCAGGGAAGAGGAAAATCTCTTAGCGTGCCGTGTATTGAACCACAATTGCTTGGTCATCCAGCCTGTAGCTTAGCAACGATACATAGTCAGATATACCGACTCCAAGTCTTCTCAGTGTAACCGGGGGCGGCTTTAATGCCCAACCATTTTCTTAGTCTTTTCGGTCTCAACAAGTGAATGTCAGAATAATACAAAGAGGGAGACCGTTACTTTTTCCTCTTTTATGAGTTTTCAACTTGCCACACATGTATTCACAACTGACTAGAAGACATGTTTAAGTAACCTCCAACTTTTACATACACAACACGTGTAATGCACACGGCATTAGTGAAGTCGTCTCAACTCCATTTCTTAAGAGATTTTCGTCGTCTTCCTAATTACATGGAGCATAGCTGTTCTTGAGGAATTAATATCCTGCTAGCCTTTTATTTTAATCGAAGGTGCGTCACCATGTTTACAACAGTCCGCCACTGAGCCACATGAAACATTCCACGTCGTCACACACACTTATTTCTTTAGAACTCACGTTAATATCTGTTCTGCCCTGAGGACCTACCTGGTAAAGGCATAAAGTACGCATCTTATTCCTTGAAGATAGCTTTACGTCACACACGAAATTTGTTTTAGCGACTTGGTAGAATACTTTTACTGGTGACAGACCCTGTAGTAGGTAAAGTATAAGGCCCAAAACTTGGGAAGACTAAAACGCAAAACTCCAGAACTGTAAGGTTTACTTTTCAGATTTAATGTGTTCCATGTCCGTGCACTATATTATACAAAAACACTATCACCAACAAATGCACAAAGAGAGTTTTATCATCAATCGTAACACACTCCTACATGTTTCGACGCTGCTGGGTCATCTTCAGGGAGAACTTTTTGTTGTCGTTACACTAAGGTTGCACTTTACAGTTGAGTGAGAATGTGCAGGCCTGCAGGCCGGGGCCGCAGAGAGTTCACGCCTCCAAAAACAACGCAGTACACAGTTAACAGCACATTCTCACTCAACTGTAAAGTGCAACCTTAGTGTAACGATAACAAAAATTCTCCCTGAAGATGACCCAGCAGCGTCGAAACATGTATGAGTGTGTTACGATTGCTGATAAAACTCTCTTTGTGCATTTGTTGGTGATCAGTGTTTTTGTTTACTTTTAAGATTACATGCGGCAAAATTAATCTATGGACCGTGTGGAATGGACTGAAAGTAAGTGCACAAAATGTTTTACTGTCTAGACTTTCGTTTGATTTCATGCAGTATTTGTGAGAAAAATTATGTAGAACGATCCCGGGACTCTCTTTCCATTCGTTCTGCAAAATTATATGTTGCTCAGTTTCTTTAATAACCTATCAATCATGCAGTCAATTAATCATTCCGTTTTCTAAACTACAAGTAATAAGAAATGGGAAATTAATAAACGATTATAAAAGTAGGTCTAGAAATAAGGGAGATTAATCTTAATTTTCTTTTCAACTTTGACGTAGCATGAGATTCTCAAGCAGGGATGACGTCTAATGTTAGTTTTCTTGTAAAACTCAAATACTGCGTCAGACGGAGACGAGAGTTGTTGGCAACGGAAGGAAAGATCTTAATTCGAAATGGAACGTCAGTACTATAAATGTACTTTTGTAAACCATTGCTTTTGAAAAGTATTTATGCTTATTCATCTATAAAATTTGTGTTACAATCATCAACAATATTTTCTCTCTTCTTCAAGGTACAATGTCAGCATGAAATGCAAGGACTAGGCTTTTTCTCGCTACTGTTTTTCCCTGACATTTATATTTAATGAATAGGGTGTTTTCCTTTTATTTTTATTATACTTTAAAAGTGTATCATCTCCTACATTTAATTCGACGGAACACACAGAAATTCGCTAGTCTAGACACTTACTGAATTACAATTATATTTAATGTAACCTTTTTTGTGATCATGACTGTGCCATCAGGATGACACCATCCTCTCTATAATGCGCAGCCCGACTGACCAAAGTTTTTCTAAATCGTAAAGTCAATGATCGTTACACGGGAGAGAAACACGTTCCTGCGTCCATGTCTGTGTCTTAACTGGACCTACTTAAATTTCAAATATTTCAGTTGTAAACTTCAATAAAAAATTCAGGCACATTAAGTATAAGCGACTGGTAGGCTTAGCACTCTTTTTAGTTGGCCGCATGACATGTTTTGCTCTACAACTGTGCGTCCCCACCTTGAATTCTGGTCATTTGTTCGTCTCTTTCCGGCGTACATATAATGCTTTTAAAAATGCCATAATCGCTTACTTCCTTCTGTTTTAACTTGAAGTACATACGCGACGGTTTAGAGATGTAAGCCTAGTGTTTCTTAACTAACAGAGTGCGGCAAGTTTCAGTCAAAATCCTATATCCTATTGCTCCTCCAAAGTACACTTGAAAACAGAACAGAAAAATCACAGTTCAAACACAGACTATTGCAAATGCGAACAATATCGAAAAGTCTGTTTCTTTTCTCACGTAACATTTAGAGAAGAATCGCCGAGGTCTCAGCTTGTATTTGTCTACCGAAACATTGCGAGATTTACATGAAATCAGATATTATTATTAATCTTCAAAAGACGTCGATGGACACAACGATAAATGTATTGTACATGTCACTTTAAACAAATCTGTGCAGAGGCACACCGGCCGTATTTAGCTGTCTTTAAGTGTAGGCTTCCGCATCTCCCTTCCAGGTCTAAAGAAACAAGTAAAAATCTCATCTTTCACGCTAAATCGTAGAGGAATTTTGATCAGCAATATAATTCCATAATTCAATTACTGTGTTCCGGCCATGGTGTATCACATTTCACACTGTACAGTTCTTGACTTCTGTCCATCGTCCGTGCGATTAGACATACAAAATTTGAACACACTGTTTCGTAGAGTCTGTGGAGAAATCTACACACTCGAGCCACGTCCAACCTCAGAGCTCAGAGGTGCGAAGTAAATTTTGTTAATAATGCACACTCAAACATATTTATCAACAGGTAAACACTCGTACATACGATCCCAGTGGCCGTGCGGTCTAAGGCGTGGGTTTGCGGCCTCTCACTTGCTGGGATTGCAGGTTCGAATCCCGCCAGGGGCATGGGTGTCTGTTTCTTTTGATTGTTGTATGTTGGCAGGTAGAGGTCTCGGCGTCATGCTGATCACTCGCCCAGAGGAGTCATACTGAGTGTGGTGTGTCTGAGAGTGATTGTAAAACCTCGAAAATGAGGAGGCCCTCGCCCTCTATGGGCTGTCGAGCCAAGAAAAAAGTAATAGCCTACTCTTTCAACGAAAGGGTAACCTAAAAATGAAATTACTTGTAGAGGGCACAAAACAGCTGTGTATCGGGAAGAAATGCTTATTTAGGCGAAAAGTAACTTTATTAATCGAACAGGTTACAATACTGGCAAGTAACAAGACCTTGCGTGCAGAATTTAAAAAGTACTGCTGCTGCTATTGTAAAATCCGAGCTACTGCCCCATTACCTATTAACGGACTGCGTCTGTTCACCTAGAAAAATGGAAATTCTTGTGGAAATTTATTGTAATACTCTTATTTGTAGGATGTTCATTAATTCATGAATCAACCTGGTGAATTTATGCTGTTAACCTTTTAAAGCCTAGCGGTAACTTTGTGTACCGCCAGGTTTAACATTAAAAAATTCTACGTGGTGCCCACATTGCATTTATGTGTTTTGTACGGATCTCAGAACAAACAGCAACTTTTGCCTTATAAAACATTAAGAGACTGGTTTTTATAACCGAAGTGGAGAGTGTTTACAGCGCGGTACGCACTGAGTCCTTATATGAAACAGATACGCTTCGTCTTTAAAGGGTTAATTTAAATTATTCTAAAAAATATGGTGCACTAGACCTATGTACGTTTGTGCGCCATATACGAGTACTGTTGGCACGCGGTGACGCAGTTGGTTGAGGCAATGCGCCACAAGCCGGCAGGTCGCGGTTGCAATTCCTGATGGGGTTATTTGGATTTTTCATTGACGCAATCCTTCCGCCACACTACGGCCCTGAGGGCGACTCCTCCTCTAACAGAAATGAGTTCCAGAAATCTTTCCTGGAGGGTAAAGGCGGCCAGTGGGTAGGGCTGACAACCTTGCCACCTTCATATGCCGACTGCCTGCTTCAGCCTCCTGCTAGGCCGCTACAGGGAAAGCGTTTTGTACGAGTATTAGTGACGTAAATACATGTGTTTGATAAAGCGAACATTGTGTATCCTCTCAAAGTTAGGGACGTACCTTGATTTGTTGACGCGCCTCATTTTAATCTGCGCGTCTCCTTAGTGCAGTCCCGGAACGTAAGTTTTAGGATACGGTTCATTAGGAGATCAGGAGCAGAAAAAACTTAAAAATACTTGTTGTTGCTCTTTAAACTTACAGTGAAATATCTGAGTATGTAATTGCTGAATATGACTAGTATGGCAACTGGCGGAAACATAATTTATTGTGTGTGGACGTAAAGAGGACTCCATCTTGCCAATTGCTTCGTTATATTTCGTTCCAGAGTCTTCCAAGTTTTAGAGCCCTAATATGTGGATCAGGCAATTACAACACATCCACCATTAACATAAGACACAAAGAGAGGCGAAAAAAGTGACGCCCATCGAATGACGTTCGAACACTTTTTCTGAAAGGACAAAGACACCACACACCCATCAAGATGGGTGAACTTATTATCGTTTACCAGGTCCTGGTCATGAGCCTGTCCTTGAGATGCTGATATTCTTCCAGTCAAGGAATAGCGATTCTCCTTTGGAGCTTTACCTAATTTTATTTAGCCCATTTTACACCTTAACAAATTTTCTCTCTAATATTTATTTTTTTCGATCTACTCCTATATCTCGGAAATAATTTCTTTCCTTTTCGTTTTCCAACCAAAATATTTCGTTTCCTCCGTATCCAACTCATCCATCGTTCTTGGTTTACTCACACTGACAACACTGGGTGACGTATACAGATTACTTAATTATTCATTGTTCTATTCGTTACGTCATTCACGAGAATTTAATTAATTGCTTATACCAATAAACACAGTGGAGCCGCGACCGAATGGTTCGTCGTTCCGGGACGACGCCCTCGTCTTGCTGCAACGTGCGTCTTCTCACGGGGGGATTTGTTCCAGGGAAGCATCCTGCTCCCGAGTACCGGCACAACTCCGCTAATCTCCCGCCATTCGGCTCGAATTCATTGCGCGGCTTTATGCGACCGGTTCGTGGGATCTGAGGGGAGTTGACAACGTCCTAGAAGCTTTCGAGAAAGATGGCACAGATTCGGATTTATTTAATGTATCGTGTTGTCACCGTCTGGGGTTCATGCGTCTGTACAGGCTGATCTGTCTGCTTTCCAGAGTGACATATGAAAGAATTAGAACAACCTTAATTATTCGTAATTAGTCTAAACAGAGCATTGTTTGCTGGATTCTCGGTTTCTCGTTCATTTCGATTGAAAAAAAAATGGCAGTTCCACTTACATAAAATGCTGCCACCAGGTGACAGCAATAAACAGCAGTGAAATTCTTAATGTAGGTGGTGTCAGTGCGTCGAAAAATGACGGAAGAATTGACCTCTACACCACATAGCAACAACGGATAATTATCGTCCTATATTTTCACTGTTTGAAGACGTCCATACCCAGTGTATGAAAGGTCTATCATACATTTTGTGATAAAATGGAATTATATCATATTAAACAGCACTCAGCTTAGTGGCAGGGTTTCTTTGCCAAAAAATGTAGCTACATATAGGATTTAATGTGTTCCATGTCCGTGCGCTGTATTATACAAAAACACTAATCACCAACAAATGCACAAAGAGAGTTTTATACTCAATCTAATATACTCCTACAAGCCCGGACCGCAGAGAGTTCACGCCTCCAAAAACAACGCAGTACACAGTCAACAGCAGATTCTCACTCAACTGTAAAGTGCAACCTTAGTGTAACGATAACGAAAAGTTCTCCCTGAAGATGACCCAGCAGGGTTGAAACATGTAGGAGTGTGTTACGATTGACGATAGAACTCTCTTTGTGCACTTGTTGGTGATTAGTGTTTTGTACGTATAGGATATTACTATGATGCTGATTCTATCAGGATGTCGTACTAGAACTCGTAAAATTCACGGCTTATATACATCCAGTGAAAGTATTGTATTAAAATGCCCCTCAAAGGCCATAATGTGTGAGTGAACTCATAACTGTCTGTTGAATTTTGAACGGTTATTTCTCTACTTTTATCAGTGTTGTTCTGTGATTCTGTGGCATGGGTACGTTCACTGAAGGGAAGGAAAAATACCAAGTGTTGAAGGCAAATATTTTGAAGGAAAAGCAACGGAACAGGAAGATATTATGTCAAATTCCACCGTTTATACAAGGCAAAATTTTGTAGTTAAGTCAAATTCAAATGAGATACGATGGTTGGTCGTCTGTATTAAAGTGGAAATAAACACTGCGTTTATGATTCTGGTGGCAGAATCTACGACTGAGATAGAGATTCGTTGATTTCGTTAAAACAGGAAGTAGATAAAGGGGATGTGAACTGTATAACATTAATTCTGTGTAATTTTGCGGCAATGGTGATTTTTTATAAGAATATTATTTCTAACACTGTCCACTGTTTGAGACGTAGGATAGTCAATATTCATGGCCTTGCGGAAAATAGCTCTGCTTCCAGCAATAGGCAAAAGTAATTTTACATTCTAGCTGAACAGATATGTCTCAGGTAATACGCAGTGTCCCATTTTTCTATTCTTATGAAGGACAGAAATTATTTCGTATCGTTTTCATAGCTCGATTCCGTATTAGCGTTGTTAGACTTTCGACCTGTGTTACCAGAAGTTTAGTCAGGTGTTGAACTCTGAACTTTTCTCCATATCAAATGTTTCACTAGCAGCTGTCATTGTTGCGTCAGTGTCACACGTAGTTGCCCTGTGGACTGCATGCGGTCTGGCCTTCAAAATTCATTCTAAAATGTGGTAGGATGTTTGAAACAGCATTTACAGGCGGTAAGTCGCTTGATGCTGTTTGAAGGCTGCAGATTAAGGGGGAAGTACAGTATGCTGGGTTTATTGCTCGCATGGGGGAACAGAAGTGCAGCTGCTTTTGCAGATGTAGTCAGTAGTAGAGAAACCACACTACCTAAGATTATTCATAAAGATAGCGAACAGCATGTAAGTTGTATGACGCTATTAAATTACACAGAGACATATCATGTGGCATTGTATTTCATTAAATGGACATAATGAAGTTAACGTGAAGCTATTCTTCTACACACCATGATGATATACGGGGGAGGGGTGGTGGAAGTGTAGGTCTTCTTATTTGTAGCCTGAGCGTTAGATGGAGGTGGATGGTCGCCTTCACGCCCACTTACCTTACCTCTGCTTGATGAGGCTAATGGGCTCTAAAATTAGTTCTTATAGCCTTATCATTTTTTTTAATTGCTGAACGCCAATTTGAGCTTCATATTGATAGAAGTTTGCACTGTTGTGATTATCGTTTTTTTAATTGTTTAATATTTTTAATATTTTACTCTTCGGACGATGGATAAAGTCCATAAACCCATCACCGAACAATATTATCGTTCTTGCTTCGCACACATTAAGTCCCGATCTGAAACCTGAGCTAGGAGACCGATATCCTCACTGAAGGTTTCGTGATTTTGCTCAGTCATTACTCGCTATGCTGGGATAGTAATGTAAGTAGGCCGTGATAATTTCTTCCACATAATTTACAATTTGTAAGTTACAATGACTGTAATCGACGCTGTGTAACGTGTAGACTTTACTGTTGAAAACCTTTATTCGTTATTCAAGAATCAATACAATTTTCCTGTATTGTAGGCGTAGTATTGCATTGATAAAAGCACGGCCTATCTTGCTTTACTTACTTCATAGGGTAAAGTTCCTCTTGAGATTCTAGCAGCCGCTTAACTAGTCAAGAAATCCCCCTCCCACTTTATGAACCCCGAGGCTTTATTTTTGTCGTGTTCGCAAGGGACCGACACTGTCCAGTCGACGCCCTCCCAACCTATTCCTTTAGGACAGGTTTTAATATAATTCCCCCACCTGCGCCTAGATCTTTACAACTGTTCTCATTCCCATTGTTTTCTCATCGAAACCTTGAAGAAATTTTTCGTCTTCATATGTGCTACATGCCCCGCCCATCTAATTTTTCTTGTTTTTACGTCGTAATGATGTGTGGGCGAGCACTTCACATCATGAAACCCCTCACTAATTATTCGATTTTATCTTGCTTTTTAGTTCTTCCTCCCTCTTAGATACAAACATTATCTTCAGCATGTTCTTCTGGAGCGCTCAGGTGAAGTTAACGTATACATACGTGTGTCTCGATTTAGGAATATTGTAAGTTGTGTTCTTCAATTTTTTGAAAAGGCAAATTTACTGCTGTTACACCAATATTATTGGGCGTTCTCTTTCCAATCTTTGATTGAAATCTCCTGAAGTCTATCTTGTGCTACTTAGTGGAGCGAATACCTGATGTACACAGTTCTTCTTAGGAACTGCCCCTTGTACCGTCACTTTTAGCACATGCAGAAAAATAATATCTCACTAGCGACCTCTGAGTACTGTAGATGTGACATTCTGTCTAACAAACTGTGCTCTGCGACATCAGAGGCTTTGGCACCTGTGTTCCTGATTATTTAGGTCTTCTGGGATGTGATGCCGTGTCGTTTAATATGTGTTCCCCAGCGTTTCTTCGAAAGAGGGTCACGTCTCGGAGGACTGAACCCGGCGTACCATATATTTACCTTATGTATGAAAAATCCTGTCCCTAACAAGTGATTGTAATTTACTTTTGCCCATAAGTATGCAAAATCGTCTGCTGGTACAGTGCTACTATTGTCGCATCTTGACTGAATTCCCGTTAAATGTAAGGCGTACTAGGGGGAATCCCTTTATACTGTTTACAGTGAACGTGTTTCGTAGAGACCGCATCATGCTTCAAGTTCAAAGTCTGATGCCGTCGTCAGTTTCCGATGGGTAAGTCGTTGCAAAGCGCCCGTCCCAATTTTAAGTATCTCTTTGTCGCATTTCGTAATCTTTTGGTCTGCTTTCCACGGCGAGGAATTTTTAGCCCTGCCCCCAACCCACGCACTGGAATATGAGGCCTTCTCATCTCCCCGCGATTGCTTATTCACTACATTCACAACTACTGTCTACACCTGCAGGCCGCCTCTTCCTTCCGCAACCTGAGGATGTGGGGCGACCGTACTGCAATCGTGGAAACCATTTAACGTATCAAATTAAAATTTATGCTAGATCTTTCAATAGAGGCCCCCGAAACAATTTTACGAAAATAGTGATTTGAGAGATGGAACGGACAGGCCGAAAGGATTTCGACCCAAGCACAATGTGGTCGTTGTGTACAGTTCTTACAAAGAAAGAATACAAATACTTGGATCTGAGACGTCCTGTAATGCTAGTTTTAAGTGACATCATATCTCTACGTTCATGCATGTAGCTTTTAACAATTAATGCACGAACTTGAACTCATTGCCCAGTGAGTTAGGCGGGTCGTGTCAAGCAGACTAAGGAACATTTGGTTAAGAGGGGGCAGTGCATCTCTGCTTTGTGGGCTGCATGAGGACCCGAGTAATCAGACCCACGTTTGGGCCGTGATTAAATCTGCATTTAATCGCCTTTCACTTGACGGCGTGGCAGTAACTTCGCATATGGCACAAGGGGACTGCTGGGTGCACAGGAAGGGGCGGCATCTCACTAATCCCCGCAAAACATTTAATTCCATAGAGATTTGTGTTGGTGTTTTTGTTGCTGCCTAGCGTGATTATTGAGTGACAAATTTTAAACGAATATTGTTTAATTCTAAAAGACTTGCCAGGGGCTGCATGATCGAAACTTGGAAACGTAGTTTATGGTGTGAATTGTATTTGAATTGTGTTATAACATCAAGTCTGTTAAACTAGGCAGTGCTTGGTTTTATGAAGATCTCTAAAAACTGTTCAGTTATTTTACTAACATATTGAAAATTCTTGGCCTTTTAAGTATATTTTATGTCCACGGCTTTCAGCAGTTGGCTTTATTGCCTTTTTCCTGCGAGTGACCTTGTAGTCCGTGTGTCGTAGCGTACACGTAGTATTTAAAATTTCAGAATACGGCTACTAAAACTTTAATAAAATAATACAAATCTCTCAGTAAAATTAAGACAAGTCACCTGTATCAGTTGTAGAAACAAGTCACCGTACGTCGTTTACGTAACACATATGATACCCCAAATAATGGACAGTGTCCAACATAATATTGGCATGATGAATGAACCACAGGTGTGTCAAAAACTTTTACGTTATAATTATTCATGTTACAATTTAGCCAGTCACATGACTAGCTCATCCATTTGGTGGTCCACGAATTATGATGCTTGAAAACAGATAACTTCCGAATTATCGGTTCGCATCTAAGGAAACTGTAAAGGATTTAACCTAATATTTCTAATGTAGTTATGTGGCTGCATTTACCATTTAGAGCACGGTAGCAACTAAACGTGTCATGTGCTTGAACATTCAGAACATCCTCCTTTTTGTTTCATATGCGCCAAGAAATACATCAGTTTTTTCCTCCTTGAACAGCGTTACTTAACTGGTTTTAAGAGTGGAACCTCAGTGAGTTTTCTTTGAGACACGAACTGTACCTCTAAATATTATGCACTGTTTAAATGAACTTCATGCATTTTATACCTGAACATCATGAAACTGTATTATCATGCAGGAAGGAGTCACATATCCCAGTATGTATCATGCAGGAAGGAGTCACATATCCCAGTATGTATAATGCAGGAAGGAGTCACATATCCCAGTACGTATCATGCAGGAAGGAGTCACATATCCCAGGACGTATCATGCAGGAAGGAGTCACATATCCCAGTACGTATCATGCAGGAAGGAGTCACATATCCCAGTACGTATCATGCAGGAAGGAGTCACATATCCCAGTACCTATGTCCCTCTTTTTCATTGCGCTCAACTACATCAGTCATAAACTCCGGGTCAGTTTGGACACTAAATTTAGAAGTAATTTAAGAAATTAGAAGTAATTAATTGAAATGGCCTTACGTTTTCTTTTCGAGCCTTTTTCTTGCAGAAAAGAATTGTGTAATCAATGTCGATGAGATATTTGGTTTTAGAGGAACTTATTTATTAAGAATTGAGCTCATTTATGTACACAAACATACGCACACGGTAGAATTATATGTTACGCTTCAACTGCAACCCGCATACATGTGTCGGCGATAAACTGCCATCCTCAGGGAGACGCTAGTACAGAGGAATATAGATCAGCCTCACATGTACAGTGTTAAAAATTAAATATGTTATATATTTTTTGTTTTAATAATGTACATGTGAGATCGATGTATTAATATTGTATATTCCATCTTCGTTTATGTTAAGATCGCACTTAACAAATGTACTTGCCTGGTCCACTGGCGTTTTAGACTGCGAAATACGGGCACAGAGACGCGAGGTAGCCATATATATTTTCCCAGCAGTGAGAGGGACTGCAGTTCGGGTCATGCATATTGAAGACGGGTCACAGGAAGTTGGCAGGAAGACTCGACGAGTAGCAACTTCTCCCACAACGGAAACAAACTTGGCTCAATTCCTTCCTTTTTATACACAGCTCGCTTCTTGCGGCTGCTCCAGTCAATGGGTTACGCCAGACAAGAAGAGAAATGGTCCAGCAGGGAAGCTGCAATTCTTTCTGGGGGAACTGCAGGAAGATGATCGTAAACGTCACACTGTTACGTCACTTCCTTCTTGGTATATCAACTTTGACTTCTATTCCTTTCTTCCCGTGACTGCTTTGTGATTCAATAATGTTCGTGTTTCTGAAGTGTATAAGCTATTCTACAACGTAAATAGGCACTGCACATATATACAGTAACTTTACAGCTTATGCAATAGAAAAACATGTGGTTTTCTATTTTCTTCATCTGTCTAGCTGAATAATTAACTAGTCTATCAATTAACTACATAGTGCATGGTCTTCCTTCATCAATTAATAAACAATAAACCGAAAAATAAATTGTTTGTTTACCCTTAATCCAGCTGTTCATTCGCTTATTCACAAAGCCCGTGATTGTAACCTGTCACGAAAATTTTCGTCTCTGATCACATTTTCACATTTGAAAACGCGAAATACCTTTCTTGTTCTCCTAGTAGGCCGATGTAACAGACCAGTGTTATTCTCATATCTTCAGCCATGAGTCAATCACAGTAACAACTGGAGGCGAAGAGCACAAATTGTGAAACTCCGTACTGTGTGGTGTTCACTCCTTACCTTTTCATTGACTCCAGTATTCTCATCATCATTTGTTCTCACTTTTTCTTCCTTTGTTTCAAATCTTCACATAGACACTTTGCGAACGTCCATACTCTTCCATCAGAATTAGGTGTGTACTATATGAATATCAAACCACAAGCAAAATTGTAATTTAATATTTTTAATCTTTGCTTCCTTCTATATGTGGCGGGACGATATACATACCTGGCCCATTTACGCAACTGCGTACGGGTATGAAATGTTAAAAGGTAACTCTTTTGAAGGTACCCACAGACGTTAAATTTACTTAAGGATTAATTATAAACTGTATTATTTGTTTATTATTCGTGGTATAGCGCTTAAAAAAAGCATGTAAGGTGGCTCCACGTGTAATTACGTTGCAGGATGAGATATTGCAAAGGTAGATAATTGTAAAGCTTACGAGCGTATCAGAGTGGGGAACGGTGGTCATACTGACTCACATTGCTACCTGTCACCTGCCATCTTTCAACGTGGTTGAGAGATGATTCGTCAGAATGAGAGCCACTCAGGCTGGGAATCGGTGAATTTGTGCGAACAAAATAAGCTATCGTTTTGGTTATGCGGCTCATTCTTCGACACATGACACCTGTCCACAAGAATAAGTGACGTATTGTCGGCTTTCCACCGCAGGAGGCAGAGGATAAATTGTTTTTGTTTTGTGTTGTCACTGGAGTTGAAAGTGAACTGAACATTTTGGGCCAGAGACAAACTGACAAGTGGCATCAGACGAAATTTGGCGCATGATGAATTTGAGGTTTCTGTATGGGAAAATTCATGGATATGGTCATTTGTAACTTTCAGCAATCCAAATAAAATATGAGTGTAAATGTGTGGCCAAATGGAAGGCAAATGTTTCTGAAATGTATCTTTTGCGATTTCGCGTATCTCACTGGTCTAGATAGGCATTTACTGCAGGTACATACTGAGTATATTGCTTCGGAGGCAATTTGTATGTGCACAATTTAAAGCTTTCAAGCCACCTAAACTCAATGAAATATTCTCGGGCTATCACCCGCGTCAGGTAGGTTGAAGGGCGAGTAAACCAACCTTTCGAGGGACGTCTCTTTCCTCGTCATCAGGTAACAGACTCAGTTCGCTGACGCCGAGGAGGCAGACGGCCCTAGAAACGTTCGTTTACTTGCCCTTCAACCACCAGACGCTGCTGCAAGCCGCAGGATATTTTGCTGAACCTGCCTGCAGCTTTCACACGTCGCAGATGAGAAATTATTTTTACTTGCCTTTCTTGAAGCAGTAGCCTTCACTGGTGGACAAACTTTTCACTACCTGGTGAAATGCATTGCAACTTCTGGATCGTTACTCCTGGTTCATAAACGGGACCTTGCTTCGCTTCTATCGCCATTCTGATTCTAATAATTGCCGTTTTATTCTCTGTCCGTTACAAGTGAAATATTGTACAGGGGAGGCTTTTCATGAAAAGAGGTACTTCTTTGTTTTGGAAAGGAGTTTTGTTTTGTTGACAACTGTGCATATAATAGCGCATTTCTCACTGTAATTTATATATTTTCTTAGGGTTACTTAATGCGTCTGTCAGTGGCGCCTGAAAGACGCATAATTTTAGCCTGTGGTTATTTGAAAATTACTTGCATATTTTGTTGTTTACTCTAGGTGCTCTGTAACGGAATGAGCATTCTGTGCTTCTAGGGTATAACACTGGGTCTACGGGTAATTAGATCCCGTTAGAAGGCAGGGTATTTTCTTCGTTTTCAAATATCAAAATGTCCAAGGAATGGCATTTCGCCTCATGAAAATCAGAACAATAAGTTGCTTCCTAACGGGATTCATTATCCAATAAGCAGCTTCTTATCCCTGAAGAACTGAATCCTCAACTACGCATCTTCGAAGACCTTAAAACTCTCAAAATTAATGGGTTTTATTCCATTGGTGACCAGTATGATTGAAAATCTCAAAAGAGAACAATAACGCGTAGGTTAAAGAAGGCCAGTGAACAATATATCTATTTGGATGCGAGAGGTATGGTTTGGGCTGAAGAGAAAAGTTACGATTCTTTTGTTCATTTTACTGGGACAGATTGAACATACTTGTCTGTAGTCTCCTTTCCTTAATGTCACTGAATAACTAGCTACTTTCTTTCGTGTATCTCCATTTAAGTTTCAGCTGATCTGTAATTCAGGTTACACTACTTAAAACTCCGATTTTTGGGTGTGACTGTGACATGTGGACTCCAGCAAGAAGGAAAATGCTAAGCCAGTAAATCTGGAAGCTCATTTAATGCTCGTACTTATGACTGCAAGAAAACTGAGGTGATTCTGTTTTCATTCCAGCATCATAAATGTAAGGCAAATTCAGTACAGTACTTTCCTTGTAGACGCTTTAATTATTTCGCAGTTATATCAAAGATTTTCTGTATATCTCTTTTATCAGTACTTGCTCATAGAATTGTAAAATGATAAGGAAGAACGTGGTATTGGTTCCGCAATTACGTAACTTGAATACTAAACACGACTGTGTTTGCCAACTCTAAGAATCAACCAGTAATGCTGATTATGTGACACAAGCAAACAAGTTTCTTAATGACAATACGTACACAGTCAGTAGCAGATCTTCTCGTATAGGCTGTTTTCTTTTTCTTCTTTCTCCTTTTCTTTTTATTGTTTTCTCTTAGAGTTACCGCAATATAGGTAAGTCTTCTGGTGCACAGTGTTCAGTTCCTGAGAACAGCTGTGTATATCGAAGAAGTTTGAAACGAGAAATGTAGTCTATATCATAATACGAATTTCGTTCCGACCGCACAATACCTTGACTGCCGTCGCCGCCGCTACCACCACCACCACCACCACCACCACCACCACCACCACCACCACCACCACCACCACCACCACCACCACCACCACCACCACCACCACCACCACCACCNAGCTTGTAACTTGCTTATATGTTTTTGAGCCTTGGGAGAAGAAATTATTGAGTATCCTTTTCTGTGCTGAACGTACGTAATTGTTATTTTAATATCGTGGTAACAACTAGTTTAGAATTTGTGTTGCGAGGAAATTAACGTTTCATTGTATTTGTAGAGAGCATATACATTATGTACGCAGCAAGAAGGCTTTGTTTCGTAGTCGTGGTATGTGCATGTGACAGACAGGAAAAACTGTTTGGGTAGGCTTTTATTGAGGCGAGTTTTGTATAGCGTCCTTTTTTAGACTTGCAGCAACAGCAGCAGCAGCAACAACTACTACTACCACCACCACCACCACCACCACCATATCATCGGTTTCATCGTTGGAAAAAGACAAGTGTTTGTTCTAACGCGGCGTCAGTTACTATGATTGTGCAATGTCGATGTCATATGAATGAAATGCTCGCGTGATTACGAAGCATTGGCTGAATGATACTGACAAGGTAATGCAAAAGTGTTCAGAGAAAAACTTGTCTTGATGCCACTGTGTCCACAAATCTCACACGCACTGAGCTGGGATCGAAGCTGTGCCCTTCATGGTTGGAATCCTTCCTCTAGGTACGTCTTTATTCGTCTTCCAGATTTTGTATTGCCAGCCGAACAGTAGGCTACTTCCAGTCTTCTTTGGCAGTTCGAAAGGAGTTCGTTTTCCGTAAGCTTTCATCCCGTGGAGTGTAAGCTCTCCGCGTTACAAATGATCATTCCTGTCTGGCTTTGCCAACTAAAATTTTGTACACGTTGCCTTCTGTACGATACTGCTACGTGCTCCGCTATTTCCACCACTTTTATTTTATTATGGAAAAAGTAATCTATGATGCTTCTCGTTAGTTTTGTTGTTCGTTCTTTGACTTCCTTTCTCACAGAAACAAATATTCTCCTTAGTAATTTGTTGTTTCCTTAATTCAGTGGAATCCTAGTACTTTCAGAATTGTTTGTGACAATTCGTAAAATGCTAATTTCTTAGGAAAGCAGAGGACCTTCGCGACTGCTTGTTAAACAAATTTTCAGCTACCTTCCATGTCTGTGGGGCAATGGATAAACGTCATATTCAAAGAGGAATCGAAATTTGCAAAGAACACGTTTGGAAAATACACATTGTCCACTGGAGTACGTGATTGCCGTCATGTTCGTATAAGCGCACGCCCGACATCGTTCCTCGATCCGGCAATCTGGGCATAGCAGCGCTGGACGTGGTGTGCGGTGGACAAATGACATGAGGAGAGCCGAAGTAAAAAGACTGCAAACGCTGGTGGCCCGGCACAAGTGGGAACGAGTCTTTCCTCTTGAGTGAAGAGTCACGGTGAGGGAGGGACTCCCACTCAACCTTGTTTTACTTTCATTACTTGGCACCCCCGCCCCAATCCGCCCCGTGTTAGTTTTCAGGCGGAGTCACAGCACACGTATATGAAACATTTGTGCAGTGAACCAAACAGCGGTGTAATGGAAACCCAGAGAGGGCTGTCCAAACAGCAAAACTCATTTATTTGCAATGTGTTTATATTAGAGTATTTTAAGGTAACCTGCCTTACTCTGAGGACTGTGGACACAGGATTGTGCAAGAATTCTAATGTAAATTTAGCAGTCATGGCCCGTGTCAGGGGTTTCCACCTGCATTAGTTTGGAGTAATCAGAACAGGGTGCTGAACGTTTCAGTGACTGCGTAAAATGAGAGTTCTTGTGCGTTACAGCAAGAATCTGGAGGACAAATGTCCAGCCAGCCCTTTAGTGCAGTTACCGTAGTGCCTAGACTAGAAGTTTGACGACTGAGATTCGAGTCATAGCTGCAGGGAGGGAGGGACGGAGAGTTAATTTTTAGGGCATCCTGTCCGGCAGGGAAAGCGATCTATGCTCGAGTCTGATCTCTCACCTTCATTTAATGCCGAGGTGAATAATCGGTGGACCTGTACCTCCACTCCCCTGAACGTCAATATGGCGTCATGCTGCTTGAAGTATAGCAAACCCCTTGCCGTTTTACCTTGAGAGAATGAAGAATAAATTCAGACAGGTGCTGTAGCGACGTAACCAGTAACGGTATCCACCGCCCCAGACCGCTCGCAACGCTGCGTTTACGGGTTAGACTTCAGCACCCGAAGTATCTGTCGTCTTTCAGTTTATGATTTGTTACAGTGCCAGCTTTTGTCTGTAATTCATTTTATGTTGTATGGCCATTATAAAGAAATTGATAGTTACTTAACTGGAAAAATCCGTCGGACAGTTCATCGCTGTGTTCACAGATACTAGCCCCGAGACACTTCAACACAATTCACATTTTCGTAATTTCTGACATGAATGGGTGAAAGAAAATGTGTAACACCTTCATAAACTGGCGTATTTTCGTGCTAATTTTCACATTTTTTTTCTGCAATGGTTCGTGAGTTAGGTGTGCATGTAACAGGCTTCATATACACATTTCTGTCCGCTGAAATTTGTTTTGGAACATTCCCTAAAATGATGTCAAACATATTTGCTTACTTTGTGAAGAAATTTCAACACAATTTTAGAACGTGATTTGTATCATTGCTTGCCCTCCATATTTATGTGCAGATGAGGCCTTCGCTGTCTTGGGAAGTTAGGCGGCGTAGGTTGGTAGCTGGTTACCGACGTTTCGGGACAGACTGTCGTCCCCATCTTCAAGAGTTAAGCAGTTGTCCCGAAACGTCGGTAACCAACTACAACCTACACTGCTTAACATCCCACAACAGCGAAGGCCTCAAGCATACCGAGGCGGAAGTCTGAAATTTCATTACGTAAAGTCACTACAAACATGATACGTATACATTTTCATTAATTTTTGCTTTAGATCTTTGGGACAGGGTTCTCTTATAGTGTTCCTCAATTTTAACGGGGAAACCTGTCAATTATTACGTAATTTTGTGTTGTCAGGTCTTATAGCAGTAACTGTAAATTTCCCCAAGTTTTGTATTATGTATCGCGGTGCTATTCCTATTGAAGTACCTTAAATTGACGGGAAAAACATTTTACTTGAAACTATGAAGCGTTAAATTATTCATGTCGGCGCTAGACGTATAAAAATGATAAAACTTGATTTACAAAAAACTCCAGGACTTTGAGAGAAATCGTATTATGCCCGTCGCAAGGAAGGAACATTAGAAAATTGTTCCAGTATTTGATACATCCCTTTACATAGAGCATTCTGTCTTTCCTACCATAGCAACCAAGCTGTTGACTGGAGTTAGCGGCTCCATCATTAACAGCGGTTATCTTGTTAGGCGACGGGACGTAACTAAGTTTTATATATCTGTCTGTTTTGGAACAGCAGGCCAAAACAAAAGTACCGCAACTTCAACAAAACTGTCCCCTTGCTCTTTGCGGTATTTTTTTCTTGTCTGCACGGTTTGATTTATCCCAGTGGCTTATGCGACCATCAGCAGCTCTTGCGGGCTTCTGGAGAGTGAGGGCGCCACTGACGCTGCCGGGGAGATGAAATGTTTCCAGGACGAAGGGAAAGAGCTTTTAGTCCTTAACTTTTAGCGGCTTACTTTGTAGCCTGGCTTGCATTAAGAATAAAATATAAACAAAATTTTGTAACTGTGTCAGGTTCTGTGATCATATACTCCTGGTTTTAATGAGAAACCTGGGTTCAGATATTTCAAAAATTTAGGCCGAAGTATGAGAATGACTTTTTTAAATTAACATTTAAATTGTACAAAAGTTTAAATACATTCTGCAAAGTAGGGCGTACTTTCTAAATACTTTCTTTCTTACTGTGTCTGTTTAACTCTACTTAGTATTAATTTTGTATGGACAGAATGTTTATGCCAGTTGGTTGAGGGTTGTAGGTTATTTCATTACTTCACGCGGATTTATGAATTATTTTTATATTTCCTTAAATATCCACAACATTTGAAATGTTATAAATAAAACTTGTGTATCTGACACCTGTTAAGTAATTTATGATATGTTCACAGTTTAAATAAATCTGTTGTCGATTTTAGCTTCTTTTGTGGACTGTGTTGGACCGATGTGAGCCGAAATGAAATATTTATGGCAAATTTTACTTTAAACTTCCCAGTACCAGCTGTATCTAAATCCATGCCTTTCATTTATTTTAGTGACAAGGTATAAGAATCGACTCAGAGAAGGACAAAGGAAAAAGGACAAAACAGCCATGAAGTGTGTGAAAAGGGGCATAAGCAGGAGACTTTGTCAATCATTATTAATTAAAATACTCGCCTTTAGCTTCAGATATCGGTATTTGTGGAAGCGTCTTGATGGCATTGTCAAATAGACAACACCCACTTGCTATCCATCTATTCTAAATCGTCTTTCAAAAATATCTTCCTAATTTACCTTTCCACTAAATTTCATTTTAACTACTGGCAAGTATCAACATAATAACCAAAAACAATTTAAATCCAAATTTGAAAATATGTGCGCAAAACTAATTCAGTCCATAATAAGGTTAAGAATACACTATGGTAAGGCACACAGTTTATATAAAATGTTTGCCGATCATGTTGCGATTCGAATAACAGATTTCTTAAGGGTAACGTGTGCGTCACTACAGGGTCATCCTAACAAACATTATTATAGAACAAACCTATACATCATCATTCAAAACTTAATACGAATATTATTAAAGACGTAGTGAATTTTGCGTGCTTAATGTGTGCCTTTGTACCGTAAGAAGTCGGTGACATGATATATAACTCGCAAAATCTTGAAAATATGGTTACATTAATTCATCACATACAGGAGCTTGAATAAAACAGGGTCTAAGGATATGACTCTGAAGTTCGTAATCACAGTGAAAATGGAGGTGTTTATTTCTCGTTTGGTAGCCATACATTGTACGGTTATTTTGATGAGTCGTGTAGACAGTTGACTGTTCAGCTATATAACTCGCTGTTGATAGCGCTTGTAACTGCGAAGGTAGTATTCTATGCTTATGCATTACCTACGGATAGATCAACGTGTTGGTCTTATAATCGTTCATTCTGAATAGCTCCCTGATGATGGCACACCGGTGCCGAAATATGAAGGATTTTAATACTTGTCTTGATTTGTATTGTATTAAGTGCTTATGTTGGTTGATGTATTCATTAAATGATGTATTAATATTATATATTCCTTCGTACAAAAACACTAATCACCAACAAATGCACAAAGAGAGTTTTATCATCAATCGTAACACACTCCTACACGTTTCGACCCTGCTGGGTCATCTTCAGGCAGAATTTTCCGTTACGGTTACACTAGGGTTGCACTTTACAGTTGAGTGAGAATGTGCTGTTGACTGTGTACTGCGTTGTTTTTGGCAGGCCCGGGCCGCAGAGAGTTCACGCCTCCAAAAGCAACGCAGTACACAGTCAACAGCACATTCTCACTCAATTGCAAAGTGCAACCCTAGTGTAACCGTAACGGAAAGTTCTCCCTGAAGATGACCCAGCAGGGTCGAAACATGTAGGAGTGTGTTACGATTAATGATAAAACTATCTTTGTGCATTTGTTGGCGATTAGTGTTTTTGTATAATATAGTGCACGGACATGGAACACATTAAATATTCCTTCGTATTGATACTTACTGAGGATGACAATTTATCGCCGAAAAATATAGCAGGATCCATGTATGTGTATAACTTGTATTTATGCAGTTTGTGAACAAAGATATAGGCCTGTACATGAATGAGTGCTAGAACAATGCACGGAACGAACAGTACTGAATTTAAGCCTATGCTTGATAGTAGTACTGACTAAATTACGGGTTCTGGTGAAGGCTCTAGTGAAACTTTGGGTTCCAAAAAGGAGGGCACTTGTTGGTCGAAGTAACCACTGCCTGAGAAGCTGACATTTTTCGGCTAGTCAGGCAATTTCACGCCTTTCGCAGAATTTTAAATTTTATTGCCTTTTCACAAGAGTCAAACACTGGTTCAACTACGAGACCCTGTGTAGCACTTCATAACGTTTTAATACTAGATATCTACTTCCCTTATGTAGTACATTTATACATCGATATACATTTGTATATGTAATTTTAAAAGGGGAGACCTTCCTCTTACCAAATGTATGGAGTTTTTAATTTTCGTAATTTTCTGTCACAGTCTGATTATGGCTCTTTGAACTGAAACCTGTAGTCTGATTACGCATGACAAGTGAATGTGTTGGCTGTGACTGTACGATTGATAAGAGTAAAATGTACTTCCTAACGTCTTGGTTTTTTAAGTTGGGGAGTTGATACTTTCGCCCCAACCTCCAAGCCCAAAAACTAATCTGCAGAATCACAAGTTGTTGACTGTCCAACACTGATAGAAAAGTGCATTTGCAGGTATCTCCTGCTTAACTTTATGATTGTTAGGAAAAAAACACTACGTATTCCGAGTTACTCTTGGTGTTGTCAAACATGCTAACTTACAAATGATTGCGTCATAATAATATTTAACAAAATACGAAAGAACGTAATTTGTGATTACATGCTGTATGATTGACATCTGTAGTGTGAATAGACGCGAAATGTTAGATTTATATTCGCGATGTAGGAACAACAAACGCTAAAACATTGAGGCATATAAATGTTCAATGAAAAGGTTTGGATGTGCCCATTGTTTCCAGTCTTCTATTACATAAAGCGTTGTTATAAGTGAAGGTAGACGAAACTGTCGTACGTCTTTCTGCAGTACTGCAGAAGTAAGGAATTAATATCTAGAATTATTGATGCTAAATTGGCGACCTTAGATGCAGGAGTTGTGTGACTTTAGATAATTGCACTCGGATATCTGCTGTGTTAACGCTATGTAGATCTAAACTAGCCCACACTTTCATGGGTTCGCAACTTGCAGCGTTTTTCAACAAAGCCATTTACAAATCAAAATATAACATATAATATTAATCGACTGACCTGTAGAACGATAAGAAATTTACGATTACATGCAGTGTGGTTAACCTCCAGTATGATCAGATGTGCAGAATTAGATTCATAACTGCAATAAATGAACAGTGAAGAGGGAAACAGTGTGACAATTTAGGGCAGCTTTCAGTTTGTATTATTTCAAGGTTAATCAGGAAACTATTATTAATTGTAAGTCTATACCAGCCTTTTATTAACTTTGCTAATTAACTCTTTAATTATCAATTTTCGTCAATATTTGTTTTTACTCGTTAATAAAATATAGTTTGTTTAACATTTTTCCAATGTATATCGGAAGAGTTTTCTAAAAGCATGGGTACCATATGCTTTATTAGTACGTGGTCCCGTATCAGTATTTGTAGCAACCATAATGCATTACGGAATGTAAAATCGAAATATGGAAACGTTCGGTAGACATATGACATAATATGAGAAGAGATCATGGAGAGCATAAATTTTGTGCACAACCGAAACTGATTATGCTGAACTTTCTGTAGGGCTACAATATATTTACAGCATTTCCACAAAGCAAACTTAATAGTGTCAATACAATTCACAGTTGTGACGTAATTAAAGAGAATGTGCTTCAGAATAGTATTTTTTTATTATACGGCATGCAAAGCGCTCAAACCGAAGAAATGTCTGCTGCAATGCAGACGCGTGAGTTAAAGCAGCCGGTCCAAGTGACAAACCGTCCAGCAGGAAAGCAGTGCTGCTGATATTAACCCTTTAAGGACGAAGCGTATCTGTTTTGTAAAAGGACTCAGTGCTTACCGCGCAGTAAACACTCTCCACTTCCGTTATAAAAACCAATCTCTTAATGTTTTATAAGGCAAAAGTTGCTGCTTTTTCTGAGATCCGTACAAAACACATAAACGCAATGTGGGCACCACGTAGAATTTTTTAATGTTAAACCTGGTGGTACGTAAAGTTACCGCTAGGCTTTAAAAGGTTAAGTAAATGTACGAAGCGCAGGACACTATTTGTTGTACGTGGAGCGGAAAACAGCAGGCTAACCTGGTTAGATTTATAACCTATGGGACCGGGGTTCAGAGCACGGCGTTCTGATGCGGCGGCGTTGGAAGTGTTTTACATACAGGCAACGAACAAGTCACCCTCCCTCTGTGGACTAGCTGTAGCAGCTTAAATTACCCCTCATACTACTAGAGTAGTTTCTCTCCCTTCTGGCTCGCGCATTTTCCCACCCTCCTACGTAACGCAGCATCCACCCTCTCCCCCTATGGGCTGCGCTCCCAAGGCAGATGAAAATAATACGCGACTAAAAGCATATCTGTGTAACATGTAAGTGAATTTGTGTATCAAACAGTAGTCGTGCTGGCGAGGGTTCGGCAGGAGAAGAGCAGCGAACGAGTTGGACCTATGGGGAGAGCGGCACCCCCCCCGCCCCCCCCCACACTCTTGCATTGTATGCTACAGTTCTGTCTAGAATAAAATTGGCAGTTCTGAGAGCAGTCCGATCGATTATTTGCCGGGAAATTGTGTTCGAAGTAAGATTTCAATAAAAATATATATCTGTATCAATTAATCCCCATCCGAATAGCGTCTATTTTGATTTTATATTTGCGCTTCTTTCTCACATGGAATCCGTTAGGTAGTAGTCCTGACTTCTTCTGCCTACCCACAGTAGGTGTCGAGGTTGTTTATTTTCACTTGATCAAACTCAGACACACACCACAGTCGGTAGGACTCCTCTGGACGAGGGATCGGCCCGTCGTAGAGACCTCTACCTGACAACACAACACAAACACTGTACAAGAGACAAACATCCATGCCCCCAGTGGGATTCGAACCCACGATCCCAGCAAGCGCTCGGCCGCAGGCCTACGCCTTACACCGCGCGGCCACTGGGGTCCTTTAGTTAGTACAGATTTAATTTGAAGCAATCACAGCGTATTGATTGATATAAGCTGTCGGTCATTTAGGGTGTCAGTCTGCCTGCCTGCCTAACGGAATGCCTAATGGACCGGTCGGGTGTCTTAGTAATTTAGTAATTTTGTGCTTATCGTATTTTCGGATATTGGTACCATATGAAAGTAGGCCGTATTACCGACATTTCGGAAGAACGCACTGCCTTCCCCTTTCTACTCAATTCGATCCTCAAAACAGAGGCAATAATTTTTTTTCCGAAATGTTGGCAACACTATTTCCACAAAGTAGTAGGGCTCAGAATTAAAATGAACATTTACATTAAATCACTGCAAAGGTCGAAATTAAATAGTGTATTAACTGATAGACTAACCGACTAACCGACTAACCAACTGACAGAAAAATAAAATAATTAAGTGATTAATAACTATAGTGCCGACCCCAGTGGCCGCGCTCTCTAAGGCATAGGTCTGCGGCCGAGCGCTTGCTGGGATCGTGGGTTCGAATCCCACCGTGGGCATGGATGTTTGTCTCTTGTGAGTGTTTGTGTTTTGTCAGGTAGAAGTCTCTGGGACGGGCCGATCCCTCGTCCAGAGGAGTCCTGCCGAATGTGGTGTGTGTTTGAGTGTGATCAAGTGAAAAATAAACAGCCTCGACGCCTGCTGTGAGTAGGCAGAAGAGGTAAGCACTACGAAATGAAACGGATAACTGCAGTGCCTAATACTGAAGGGGAAGTTATTAAGGGGCAACACTTCTGAGCGCTCTGATTCTATACTTGCTTCTATAATGTTTAATATTATTACTATTTTTTTCATTGAGTGTATTTTTTAGGTTTTTTTAGGTTTAACTAATTTATCCTTGTAATTCAGAAGCATTGTGTTTTCTTTCACTTGGGAAATAAATGTTTAAATATTAAGCTTCTTGCATGAACTGTGCTTTAGAGCGCTGGAAGCAGTAGTTTTCTGATCTTGCTCTCCAGACGACACATTTCTTTGCAATGCTGTTGTAACAAAACTGTGTCAAAGTGCTGAATCCTGTGTCAATAAGACAATTTTAATCCACGATTCCATAAGTTATTTAATATAGCTATCAGTGTAAGGCTGTGGTCCTTATTCAGTTTTCAGCTGGATTTATGATGCTTGAAGCAGACTGTGATTCATACAGTGGGCAGTAGTACTTCTGGGGCATCCATTTCTTCACTTCCGGTCACTCTCTTTCCTTCCTACTGAAATGATTGTCTTCGAGATCGTAAACATGACAAAAGGCACTTTGTACATTGTCCGCTGGATGGTCATTTGTGGCTGATGGTCGTGTGTATCCTTTATGTCCTCAAATCATGCCAATTCAATGCCCCTGTGTGCCTGCACGCTGTGTATACGACTTCCCCCTCTCCAAACATGTATTCTGATTCTATCAGTTGCCATATTTTAGTGTGTATCGTAGCGTCTTCATTACGTTAGCTCTATTGAATGGAGTTTCATAAACTGCTTGTTGCTACAATTTCACGCTGTCAGCAAGTGTGTCATACTGGAGAGGAATAATAAAGGCAATTAGAAAACTAAACTATTTAACTAGTACTCTGTTGGTGGAATCTGAAAAGTTAACACCGTTTAAAGTCCGCAAATGGATACGAATTTGAGCCAGTTTAATCCCCTTTTTACCATCACAACCCATCTCCGGTTGAACCTCTTTTGACCACATCGTTGCTATACTTGGGTTGCAAATAGAGACCCTTAGCTGTTAATAAAATAAATAATGATTTGTGATCAGTCGACAAGGAATTGTGAACCAGGTTGCATTTTTGAGACAAGTATCTGCCATCGTCTTTATAGCGATTAGGCTACGGGCTGTGCGGTCCAGGGTTTACATCCCGGTAGGAATAAGAAACGCACAATGTTGTACCTTAGACATTTATATTATATCACGCTGAATATTCCTACATGTTTCGATCAACAAGGGATTATTATCAGGGAACCAAACCAAAGCAATACCGCTTGGAACCAAATTAGTCACTTTTATACACAGTTGACATGGTGTAAAACAGTCAGATAGTAAAAATGTAGACGATTCTTCGTAGAGTAGCTGTATAAGTGTACTGGACCTTGGTACACAGTAGACCCTGTCTCGGAGGCAGCCAACGTACTAAACGGAAGTAAACACATCTTTAGTTGTACGTCAGTAAATGTGCTTGAATTGCCCTGTAGCCGTGATTATTATTACATTGCGTGAGGTGTTATTTAAGCTCTATAATTTGAACTATTTACTTAAACTCAGAATTAATTTTTAAAATGCGATACTATGGCTTTTATCTTGTTTGAAAATTTTCTGGCGCTTTGTATATTTAAACATTACTGCATTCTACGAAGATCTCTGTGTATCATAGTCAACGTAATGTGTGTCTGAAGGTACGCCATATCTGTCTGTTTACTTGTTCCAGGGACAACGCGTCCACGCATAAACTGGAAGCGTTCGTGTGGCATTGCAGAGGGAAGTCAGCTGCGGACAGCCCAAATAATGTGAGTTCATTACGTTTCTAGCTGCCAAGAATTGTACAGATGACGTTGCTACTGGCCTTAATGAATGGTCGATGCAGTAGAGTCAGGCAGAATTAGAGAGCCGATATTTGTGTGTGTTTAGGGTGGATAAACTGAGAGTGGTATCTTTAACAATAAAAACAACGTAAATGTCTGCAGCAGTGTTTTGTGCTATGGGATTTAAGTGCACGTCGGTTATTTTATCAACCTGTACAAGTACGTGGAACGTGACCTTAGGTGTTAGTGCTTGCGAAATGTCAAACTGTGAAATACTTCTGTCATTTCAAGAGTAGCTTACGTAACCGTCGTCTTCGTCGTCGTCATCATCATCGCCGTCGTTGTCGTCGTCGCCGTTGTAGTTATCGTCGCCGCCGTAGTTGTCGTCGCCGCCGTCGTTGTCGTCGTCGCCGTCGTTGTCGTCGTCGCCGTCGTTGTCGTCGTCGCCGTCGTCGTCGCCGCCGCCGTCGTTGTTGTCGTCGTCGCCGTCGTCGTCGTTGTCGTCGTCGCCACCACGACCTTCTTCTTCTTCTTCATCCCCAGCCTTATCATATACCAATATGATCATCTTTAGCACATCTTTCAGAACACATTCTTACATGGTAAAAATTCACAGCCGTCACTAATGTATGAACGTCTTCATATTGTTACATGCTTCCCATTGTCGTACGTTCAGCAGTACACCACAGTCTTGAGATATCACAGTCCATATAATTTCTTCACGTGCTGTCGTTTTACATACGAAAATATAACCCTAAATTATCGCAATTCTTGACGTACTTTCTCATACTATTGTCACACAGTCATAACCTGTGCTGGCTTGTTTCTAGTGTCTTTATTGCACGAGTCGTCGTCACATCTTTTTTCACTGCTTATAAGCAAGAAATGGTAGCCTCTGTAGGATCGACGACCATTCTTTCACTGACTTGCCTCTTACCAGATTTGCAGTTTGCCTACGGTGGCCGCGGTATCAGCGTTGTACACGAGACATTCATGATTGCCACTAACAGGCACCCCACCCGAAATTGCCCTTTCCATAGTATTACGAATCTGGAATTGCTGTACGTGCCCTCCCAGAAGGTATTCTCGAAGAGTAAGTGGAGAAGAATAGAGTCTTGCAAGAGAACTTCTGTTCTCCACACTGAAAGGGCTGTTTTAATGGCTGGTCTGCCTCTAAAGGGGCTTGTGGTACAGCCTTGATACCCTCTCATCACTAACTTTGAACATTCATAGCATAATAATTATCAAATCTGAATAGGGAACTTTATGAAGAACGTTGGGACGTAGTGGTTAGGAAATCGTTTCGTTTTCGGGGGGTTATTGCTTAAAATCTCCATTCCTGCACTGAGGATTTTCCTGGCCATTCTGTTCCTTTAGAAAAACGCAGACGTAGCGTCTAAAGACAGGCCATAGTTGCTTCTTTCATATCGCTTTAAATTCGTCATTTGTAACCATTCTGCCAGTCGACGCAATACAAGGCTGGCTCAAGACTCGTGTCTTAACCCCAGGAATAAGATGCTGAAGTTAGAACATTAAGTCATGTAGCACTCTGTATAAAATGCACGGCTTGAGGCTCGCTTGCGGCAGGCGGATGGAATTTTCGTGGTCTGTAAACTCATAATATCTTTTTAAAAAATGAGCTGTTTTATATGTTTGTAAAGTTCTTCGGTAAAATTACTGGCTTTTAAAGTAAGAATCGTACTTTGTATGGGGGTTCTAAATTTTTTTTGAAAGAACTCAATGGGGTTGGCGGCTGGGATAACGTAGTCAGTATAGGACTTGCTGCAGGTTGGACAGTCCAGGGTTCGAATCCCCCTTGGAGGAGAGATTTTTCGTGCCCCTCCAGACCGGCTCTGGGGCCCACCCAGCCTCCTGTAAAATAGGTACCGGTTCTTTTATCCGGGGTAAAGAGGCCGGGGCGTGGCGTTGACCACCCGTTCTCATAGAGCGCTGATGTTTGAGAAAGAGTAGAGTTGTACTTCTACTTGCATTCTGGGCCTTAATGGCGTGTTACAGGGAGAACTTCGATTTATTCAATGCACTTTCCTAAACAATGCCTGATTTGAGGTTTTCTCAGCGTCGTTGCTGAAGATTAGATTTTCCTGAGATATGATGCAATGTCTATTGGTAGTTATTTACTGAGATGTCGGGGGGGCTCTCTGCCTTCATCTTCACGGTTGTTCACAATTGAGGCAACAAGCTTCTTTGAAACGTTCGAAACTAATTAACAGTCACCACAGCGTCATATCTCCAAAAGACTTTGATGTTTTCTATACAAGTTTTCTGAAAAATGGAAGTGTTATCAACTAGATTTAAAGTCGCAGCCAGTTTACAGTTAGGGTGAAATACAAAAGTTTGTCACGCCGTCGTAATTACTCTTAAGCTCTGCCTCTGACTGCGTATGCAGAAGTATGGCGTAGCGATAATTTCCTGTGAACCTTAATTAGTAGACACCCATTTTATGTGACATATGCTTCCTTACTAACATAATGACCGATTCCAGTGGCCGCGCGGTCTAAGGCATAGGTCTGAGGCCGAGCGCTTGCTGGGATCGTGGGTTCGAATCCCACTGGGGGCATGGATGTTTGTCTCTTGTATAGTGTTTGTGTTGTCAGGTAAAGGTCTCTGCGACGAGCCGATCCCTCGTCCAGAGGAGTCCTACTGACTGTGGTGTGTGTCTGAGTGTGATCAAGTGAAAATAAACAACCTCGGCACCTGCTGTGAGTAGGTAGAAGAGTGAAGGACTACGAAACGAAACTAACATAATGAAAAGGCCGAAGGAATATAAACTGCAATACGAGTGCAGCATTTTTCAGGTTGTTTAAATTTAAACCCAATACTTAATAGAGCTTATCGCTTGATTTGTTTGGACGCACTTTCACGTTTCAGTCGCGTTATAAAGCACTGCGAAAAGCCACTCATCATGTCTGTCCGCCTGGTTGTCCAGTCACATCTAACAGCATTTCTGCCACCGGGGAGGTTTCCATGAAATCCCATGTTTTAGACTCCTGCTAAAATTTGTGGGTATGTTCCCGATTTTAGTCAAAATCGGACAATGATGAATATTTTGCTTTCTCCATGTACGGCGACTATCCCTTCCATTTCATCCTTAACTAGTTTTATTACCCGAAGTCTATTTTGATAAGTGTGCAGTGAATGAAGCACGTAATTAACTAGTACTTGCAGGACTCCTGTAATTTCTTCCTTACGTACAAATATTACTCTTGCGGAACAAAAATTTATTTTAATATCAACTTCATTTTTCTTGGACTGTACTTATTTTCTTCTACATTCTTAGTTTATTTCTTTTGAATATGTCACTGTAGACGCTACCCAGTTTGTTCTATAGATAAGTTGGCTTTTTTTTTTCCTTTTGAAAGTGGCTTAAACAATTCATCTTGTAGTTTACCTCTCTTCATGCTTTTCTGTATTTTGAAGAAAAGTCGCACAAAAGAAAATGTTTCCCACGCAATTGGGAAACATTTGCAATTCTATTCGGTCCCCATTGGATTTCGTGTCTCGTCCTTCGCCATTCGAGTACAACCATGAGCTACTTGTCCAGCGAAAGAGGAATTCTTGTTTTTGAACTTGAGGAACAGAATGGAGTGCATGATCACACTCAAGTTCCACATAGACACTTATATATTCGTTAGCCAACAATTAAAGTCGTCGTCATTCTTGCCACCACCACCAGCATTATCATTTGCAGCAACATCAGTTTTTGCACAGTCTGTATGCAGGGTGTCTGAATTGTTGGCTTGCAGTCAAATTTCATGAGAGATACTAAAAACGACCAGACTTTAAAGGGGTCGGTATGAAGGAAATATTATTAACTATGTATTTACTTATTTTTTCCTATGAGTTAACAACACTGGGGTGGTTATTTTCCCTCAATATTTTCACTTTAGTTTTTCACCTCTCGTAGGTTTTGAATTTTACGTTTTTAGGAGCCTTCACAAAATTGCCAAGAGCAACTTGCAGCTTCGTCATGTCTGTCCGTCCGCATGGAACAACTAGGCTCCCACGGGACGGATTTGCATGAAATTTGATAATTGAATATATTTTTTTAAAATTTTTCGATAATATTCAAGTTCATTAAAATCTGAGAAGAATAATAGGTACTTTACATGAAGACGTGTGTACATTTATATGTCGCTCAATTCTTCTTAGAATGAGAAATGTTTCAGACAAAATTTGTAGAGAAAATCAAACTACATTTTATGTTCAGTAACGTTTTTCCGAATATCATGCCATTTATGAGGTAATGCGGAAAAATATGGAAAAACCAGACAGGACACAGATGACAATATAATAGGGCGCATGCGCATTGCATGCTGGATAACTAAGGCTACTGACACAGACTCAAATATTTTATTCTTTCTGCTTTTCCAGGGCAACAATTGTTACACAAATGCGCTTCATTGTTGCTGTATACGTACCTTGCCTCTTTTGTCAGTTTCGAATCTATTGTTGCAAAATTAATCGCCTTGATTTCAGGCTTCCGTCGCAATGTTGATGAGATGTGCGCTCTGCTGGGGGATATTACGCGGCGTCGCGTGATAATTGTTTACCGACGTTTCGGGACAACATATCGATCCCATCTTCAAGGGTTAAGAGTCCGAGAAGAAAAGAAAGCCAAGCAGTGTGTAACGTAGATTCTAAATGGGAAGGTGCGCGGGGGGAATCAGTAACGAAAGGTTGGTAAACAATTGTCACACGGCGCCGCATTAATACCCCAGAAGAGCGCATATCTCATCAAAATTAATCACATTTCAAACACCATGCTGCAGAGTGCCAGCCAATTTTTTTTGGCTTCGACCTGCGTACAGTTTTATACCATTCTATCTTTTAAGCTTAATTTAAACTTTCGTTTATTGTGTCCAGTACTTTGCCCAAACCCTGGAGCATTACTTTTGTCTTGTGATTTTTTTTCAACGTCTCTGGGCACGAGAAACCATGAGTACATTTCAACATAAAGCGCACGGCCGATAAAACATGTCACGTTGTTGTTGTTGTTGTTGTTGTTGTTGTTGTTGTTGTTGTTGCTGTTTATACCTGTGACCACGATTCACGTCGTGAGAAGAGGTTTTGCGTTTTTACTTTGGAGTATGCGCTGGACATAACGTCCTTTTCGCCACCGATGGCATGTTGTCTGTTTTGTGAGGATTATGATGAAGGCTTGGCCGAGGGCCATGACCATTTCTTCATATAGATGACTCCTTGCTCTGACGCACCCGAGCATTCTCACGTAATTCAGAAACCTTTCGGAATAATGAATAATTATTTTTCACTTATTTTCCTTGCCGCGATATCTCGGTTAGTTGCGGCCAGATTCCTAATACAAGTAGAGGTTTCCACGTTTTGCATCGTATCCAAAGCAGCACTAAGGAGGTGTATGTGGTTTTTGATGCAGTGAGTTCTGGAATTAATATAAAGTATAATAATGAAGACAGTCTTCACAACTTGTAAATTGTTAATATACAATTTACAATTCGTGAAGACTGTCTTCATTATTATACTTTATATAAACATCTGTATGTACAGTATGAAGATTCTGGAATTAAATTAGTTAAGAACTCATGTCCACCTGGTGAGGTAAATTTTACTGCTAGCCGTAATAAGTTGCTATATCATTGCTCAATACTGAGGGAATTTTACAATTTTAACTTTGGCAACATTCTGACACCGCCAACCAAAAAGGCTTCTTTCTGGCTTTCTTAATGTTCGTCCTGTGTTTGTTATTCTGTCGCCATCATTACGCTTCATTGTTTTTGAATATTTAGAGACCCTCATTTTCATTTTGTCGCTTACTTGGAACGAAGAGTTCAAGAACCTGCTGCAAAATATGCTCCTGTTTACTCTTGGGGAATCAAGATTATGACTGACCATGTCAGTGTTTTCGCAAGGAGTAGTCGGACAGTGAGTCAGACAGTCGGGTCTTTAAGACCATCAACCGGTGTATCTCAGTTGAAAATACGTTGAGTTGAAATGCAGTGGTATTTTGTAGTTGTCAGTTAACTCTGTTATGCGAGATTTAATTTCCTGTTGTGTTCTATCTGCTTACACTTGTGCTTAAATTTGTTTTTACACAGTAAAAACCTAAAAATAGTGATCATTTGAATATCACAGGGGCTTAGATATTTGAGAGGACCTATATGTCTTCTGCGCCAGCTTCGCCAAGTGATAACGGACCCGCAGACACGCTGTGAAGATCAACCTCTTACTCCTGAGTCGACAAAATACTTACCTGACCCCCTGCCGATACAGTAAGTATAACACGGCTGTTGACGGTTAATGATTTTCACTAACAGTTATTTCTGGCAAACAGGTACAAGCAGAAGAAAATAGCAGGTCTTGAAACCTTCCATCTTGACTAGCTAGTAAGTAGGCCCTATTGTGGAAATCCTTTGTTAGCTGTCGCCATCAAACCGAGATGTAGATTTAAATGTAGATTTCTAGAGGTCAGCATGTTGTTGTTTTGAATTCTACAAGACCTCGAGAGAATGTCATGAAAATGTTTCGAATGCCTCGATGTCAGTGTCTGAGGGGCAATGTTCTGCCTGTGCTATAGGACCGATGTCACAGGCAAATGCGGTCCAAAGCCTCCTGTTTTTCGTGTTGCTGTTTAAAGTATGGAATGGTGCGGCGTGTCGATTGGTAAGTAGTTACCGACGTTTCGGATCAGTAGGACTGCTGTTAGACTGATCTCTAATAGCATGAGAACCGGTCACTTTGTTCACAAACTTGGGGGCAGACACACGAGGTACCTGTTTACTTGACACAACCTAGCTTCCTTTCTTCATTGTTCTTCTTCTTTTAAGCTCTACGACCCTGGATTGGTTTTGGCTTGCTTAAGTAATTCTTGCTATTTCTTCCCGTTTAAAACACTCTTGCTTCCAATCCAGCGCACCCGTAATCTTCCCGTACGCTACCTAGCCATCTTCCCTTAGGTCTTCCTTTTGGCCTCTCTAATAATGTTGGCGTCCAGTTAGTTATCTTGCAGTGCTATAATTTTAATTTGAGAATTTTTAATCTGGTCTGCTATCTGCTGAATTCTATCTAGTTTTAATAATGTTTGCACATTCTATGTGCCAGTACCAATGTTATCATCTCTAGAACTTTTACATGGCTGGCTTGTCTATTACAATCCGTCCTACCTCTCGTTACTTGTAGCTTTCTTTTTAAAATAAGAAAATTATACTGAGTAACGAAATAACACGAAGTACCTTAATATAGATTATGGTCCTGGGGTCGACTCAGGCTCTAACAGAAATGAGTACCAGGCCTATCTCCTAAGGGGTAAAGGCGACCGGTGCTTAGGGCTGACAAAATTACCACCTTCATATGCCGACTGTCTTGAAATCTGGGCGCCTCAACATCCTGGAACTCTCAGGGCCTCTCCAGGCCTGTAATGGGAATTGCTTTTGCTTTTTACCTTAATATAGAGTATTGAATAATTCAACTGCTTTGCAGTTTTGATGCGTCGCCTGGTAGTGTTAGTGTGACCACAACAAGGCGGCAAAACTAGGGACGAATAGAAAGCACTATCAAAAAATGAACCATTGGTAAGTTTCAGTTTGGGATATTTGTGAGGATAATATTAAATAGAGCTTGATTGTGTCATGTGTAAGGTTATGCGAACTGCATGGGACGTGCGCAGGAAAGCTGTTGTGAATGCGGCGATGAATCTTAAGATTCCTTTCAAACAGAACCTCATGGCCGACGGAATAACTGTAAACTACGTCCCATCTTGCAGTCGCCCCGTTTTGTTTGCTAATAATAAACTCCTATAACCATTAAAACACATAATTTGTATTACGTTCAGCTAATTAGTCTTGCGGAAAATAGACGTTCCTTTTAATTTAATCACTTTCGGTTTCTGAAAGTATTTTAATGAGCGGTTCGCTTGACTTACTAATCGTTTCAAGATTTCAAAAGATTGCAGTCTTTCTGTATGTACCTGGGAACATAATAGCTCATAAGCAATGTTACAGCACGGTTTTATCACATGTAATTTTCTCACACGTCAAGACCTTCGGTCCTTTTGCAGCGTTTGTCTCATGTCAGTCAGTCAGGCCGGTGTCAGGCTGTAGCACATCTCGTGCTGCAGCACCCCCACATGTCACTATGAAATACGGCCTCCATTTGCCGTGTACGAGCACGTCTTGCAAGGGCATCTGACCCTTGCCAACCCCAAAAGACAGGGGTTTCTCTTGTTTTGAAACTGGATCTCTGCCTTCCTTTCTTTGCTGGATGTCAGATCTCTTGCTTTTCTACCAACCCACCCACTCATAAACTCCTTCTGGTGTAAATGATGCCTAATAAAATTTTGAGAAGTTAGAACTATGGAAAGTACTTCTAGATGTTTCACTCTACACTGATAATTGTGGCTTGGCTGTATGGAAAATTTATGCTGGTTTTAATTGACAGGACTCGTATTATAGTTTCCTGTAATTAAATCGCTAATTCAGTACTTCTCGGTTCTTCTTTTAAATGTCTGTGACAGCAGTTGATTACCCATATTACCCTATTATGTTGAATATTCAGGTTAGTTTATAATAAATGTGTTCGAAATATAGCCAGCTAATGGAATTTGTATCACTAAATGTACAACTTCGCCGATCCCAGTGGCCGCGCGGTCTATTGCCTGGGTCTGCGGCCGAGCGCTTGCTGGGATCGTGGGTTCGAATCCCACCGGGGGCATGGTTTTCTGTCTCATGTGAGTGTTGTGTGAAGTCAGGTAGAGGTGTCTGAGTCCGGCTGATCGGTCTTCCAGAGGACTCCTACCAAGTGTGGCGTGTCTGAGTGTGATCGTGAAGCTTCGCTGCTGAGGAGGCCGTAGCCCACTAGGCACTGTTGCCCCACTGGAATAAAGATACACAACTTCAGAAAAAACGGACAATGCCCGATATAATATTGATATAAGTTCTTGGGGCAAGGTGCTTCTTAGCAGACGGTAACCACTTTATTTAAGTAACGAAAACTCTTGCTCTTATAAAATTTGAAAACCCGAACCTCTTTTAAGAAAATACCCACTATCGAGTCCATAAGATACAGTTTACTCCAGTGCACACATCTATGCCTATTTATTCTAAATTCCTCATAATATTTTTCTTCCAGTCTATGCCTAGTTTTGCAACTGGTTTCTCCCCGTCGAGTTTCCCAGCCATAATGTCAAACAAACTCTACCGTACGACAATTCTCCACCTGCAGCAGACATTTTCTGATTAGGCTTGTAAGAACTTTCTCGTGTCTCTCTATTTAGAATTTGCACCCCTCTTATACTAATGACTCCAGCGCTGTCTTGCCTAAGAACTACCGCAGTGTTATGGCTTTATTCTGACAGTTTCTTTTGTAATTGCTATCCGTATCATTCGTGTGTCTGCTAGCATTCCTATTACTAAAGTGCAGGAGCTGTTGCTTTTAATAATTCCGCATTTGCTGCCTTATTATTTCCTTCAAACGTAAGCGTTCACAGAATGGAAATGTGTCACTGAAATGGTGTCAACTTGCTTAAACATGTAGACTGCCATATTTTGGGAAACAAATAATAAATTGTTTGGATGTTTATGGCGTAGTGATTCTGAGGAAGGAAATTTTGATTGCTGCGGGAAAGTTGTGTTGTACATGTTACTAAGCACTACACTCAAAACCACATCGGTGGATTCGGGTAATGTGTAACACAGTCTTGGTCTCTGTGCTAAATTGAGGAGCGTGGTCGGATGCACATTCCGGCGGTTTTACACTTAACTGAATGACAGACTGATAGAGAACTAGAAGTGTGTGTTGTGGCGAAGGAGAGAAAAATATTATTCCTCCGGAAGTCAAGTCCCAGTTCCTCAGCCCATAGCCAGTCACTTTACTTTGCCATCCCATTTCGTAAATGACAATGATGGTAAAAGCATGAAACTCACTGGAATGTTCCAGTGCCAAAGAGTAAAAATGTAACAAAACGTATCCGAACTTAGAGCTGACTGTTAATTCTAAGAAGGCAAAAAACAGCTGAATTATTCGTACCATTCAGTAACTTACAAGCAATGATATTTTCGGAAAAAAATATAAAAATATAAGACACTTTTATGTTGCCAACTGTTGCACATAACTTTTTATGCTTGTACTGTTTCTCCTACATGTTTCGGCTGGATTGTTGGATGTTATTTCCCTGAGGATAGCTGGAAGTGACAGCCGAAACATGTAGAAGAAACGGTGCAAGTATAAAAAGTTATGTGCAGTAGTTGGCAACATAAAAGTGTATATTGTGAAAGAAGACTGCACGGAACATGTATAATATTAAGTATATCAAAATATAAGCAACTCATTGGAAATTCTGAAGATATATTTTTACATACATACGTACATACATACCTACATACGTACATACATACATACATACATACATACGTACATACATACATACATACATACATACATACATACATGCATACATACATACATACATACGTACATACATACATACATACATAATACATACATACATACATACATACATACATGCATACATACGTAATATATGAATAACCGTGTCCTTTACTGCGCCGATTGGCACGAAACACACAATTACGTAAGAGTTTTGAGGACATTTTTTACCGATTCCTTCCTAAATCGAATGAAAAATGTAGAAAATATGGACAAAAGTATATTTATGCCCTTAAGTAAAGTATTGCTTTTATCGCACCAATTGCCATGAACGTCATAACTGTTCAACAGTAAAGTGTATTCGGATTTCGTGTGGTGGGATTCATTTAAGTGAATGAAGGAATATGGAAAGAATAAGTGGATAGAAGTTTAGTTACATCCTTAAGTACGATAGTCACTGAGCCGATTTTCACGAAACTCATGCTTCGCCGCATTTTTTGCAAAAATTTCTATTCCGAAATTTATGAAAATCCGGCAAACAGTTTAGTCACTGATAGTATGTCACAGACAGACGAATGGACAAAGGGTCGGACGTGGCTTTTGCGTAACACGGTCCTTTAAGGCGTTCTTTTCTTCCTTCATAAAGAACACACAGTAGTTCTTGAGGGAACATTCTGCCACGTGGGGTAAATTGTGACTTTACCTTTTGATATGATATCATGGCTATGAACTGTAAGTTGGAGGCGTGGAAGGAAGCGATATTAGCCTATCTTACGACACTGCCTTATCGTTTTCTGAGGACATTAGAGAAAACTGACAATCTTTCTTCTCTTTTTCTCTCTTTTTATATTTCTGAGTTTCTTTTTTAAGGATGGCCGACCAGGGGTTAACCTTTTAAAGCCTAGCGGTAACTTTACGTACCACCAGGTTTAACATTAAAAAATTCTACGTGGTGCCCACATTGCGTTTATGTGTTTTGTACGTATCTCAGAACAAACAGCAACTTTTGCCTTATAAAACGTTAAGAGATTTGTTTTTATAACCGAAGTGGAGAGTGTTTACAGCGCGGTACGCACTGAGTCCTTATATAAAACAGATAGGCTTCGTCTTTAAAGGGTTAATCCAAACGGAGTTGAAGCCTCAGCGTATTATATTTCAGTTCCCAGAAAAGCAGGTTACAGTAGGCCGCTCACGTGTTTCCGTGCCATACGGTGTTGATGCTTTGTGTTGCCTGTTGTCCATTGACAAGACCTGGAGATAATGGGAGATAGAGTGATGCTCCTCCACCTCATCACATGTCACACCCGCCTGTCATCTGTACCTCTGACACGATGTTGCCAGATGGGCAGATAATACAGTGGGGGGTGTTTACGTTGGACTTTGATGTGGAGTGCTGCCGTACATCATCGTGTTCGGAGATACACTATCTGACCATATGCTGCTTGCGTTCCTTGTCTCCATGAATGAATCATATACAGGTACTAATCAGACTTCTGTGCTTTGTTTCGGAAAAGTGACATTCACTTTTTCAACTTGCTTTGCATCGCGGATTTTATTTTGGTGGCGAGGGTTAAACAGTGTTCAGGCTTAACCAATAGTTTTTTTTATCTTAGACATCCCGTTGTGTTTGTACGTCATAAAAGAGTTATTTATGATATAATATGATACACTTACTTGTGTCGATGGCATAAATAACTTCCTTTGTGCCTAGCGAATGGTATGTTAATCTTATCAGTTACTGCTTTTCCAAAGTCAGATTGCTAAGCGTGGAAGTTTAGAAAGTGGACCAAGAAGTGTAATTTAATTGGAAGGAAATGCAACCAAATCTAGGTCTTGAGAACATTCATCATTTTCTTTCTCATAGACCAAAAACTTGTAGTTCAATGTGTTCCATGTCCGTGCACTATATTATACAAAAACACTATCACCAACAAATGCACAAAGAGAGTTTTATCATCAATCGTAACACACTCCTACATGTTTCGACGCTGCTGGGTCATCTTCAGCGAGAACTTTTTGTTATCGTTACACTAAGGTTGCACTTTATAGTTCAGTGAGAATGTGCTGTTGACTGTGTATTGGGTACTGGAGGCGTGAAATCTCTGCGGTCCCGGCCTGCAGGCCTGCAGGCCGGGACCGCAGAGAGTTCACGCCTCCAAAAACAACGCACTACACTACGATTGATGATAAAACTCTCTTTGTGCATTTGTTGGTGATTCGTGTTTTTGCAAAAACTTGTAGGTTAGCATTACTACGCACATGCATTACCGTTATTTTATATTTCTGCATGATTTGTTTTCCCATAAAACCCACATTCTTTTATCATAACAGTACTAAAGCACTGACGTTTCCCACTGGTGACCTGTTTAGTTGAAGGCGCGCTAATGCGCATTTTACATGTGGTCATGTGGCTGTAGAAAAAGTCACGCGTAGATGAGTATATAGATCAGCTCTTGACGTGAGGCAGCTGTTCAATGACTTGCGAGTTTTCATGACTAACCGTAATCATTTGAATATGTTTTTGATGATTTTATTGGTTTTTGAAGTGTATTAGTACACAGTTATTACAGTCTGCATGCTGAAGGTAATATCAACTGAATTTTCGTCAATTTTCACTTGAATTCTTTGGGGAATTCAATTTCCATCACTTTTGCATCGATTCTTGTGATGAAGTTGTACTGGTAGAGCTCCAGGTTTAATATCATAGAATTAAGCTAACATTTAGCCACTATTAGTGGAGATTCTGTAGAGAGAATCAGGTCACGAGTTTTTTTGTAGTATAGCCTCTTATTATTTTCCACTTACGGCCAACTTTCGTACAGAGAAGAAGCGTATTAAAGCAACGTAAGCGTCTAAATTCTTCTTAGAAATTCTGTTAAACAAAATGTTGTATTAAACACATATTTCGTAATTAGAAGGATGTCGTTATAATTTTAATTTACTTATGACGCGGGTCATTTATGTTCCAGTGACTTACTGCATAATTATTTTAACTAAGCAGCTTCGTGGAGCGAAGTCCTTGGGAAGATAATAGTTCCTTATCTATTCAAGAAATTTCTGTTTTTTATGGAAACTCGAAAGTTCATTACGGTGTTCACAACAGGCCGCCACTTGTTTCTATCCTGAGGCACATCAGCCCACGCCCTCGAAGTCTTTCTTTTCAAGATGCATGTTAACATTTTCTCCCGTCTAGCTCGTGGTTTTTTAAGAGGTCCCTTTCCTTCAGGTTCCTCGCCAGAACCCTTCACGCATTTCTTTTTTCACCCATACATGCCACGTAACCTGCACATTTCTTCTCGATTATCTGATTGTTATTTGGTGAGGAGTACAGATCATGAATCTCGACATCATGAAATCCCCTGCATTACCATCGTCCTTCTTAGGTCCAGATATCGTCCTCAGCGCCCTATTTTGAAAGACCGTTGGCTTCGTTACATAGTTATACTTCTGTGACAATATATCGTTACAAAAGAACATGAAACTTTCACCAATAAAAATTATAAAATCTCGGTAGATTGGCAGCGACGATTCGGAGCAGGAGACAAATGTTTCTCACAGTCTCCAGCTATCATCTGTTAATCATATGATTGATGAACACAAACTGAATACCCATTATTTTGATTGAGATGTCGTGTGATTTTTCTTAGTTCGTCCAGTTGAATGTCGGTATCCTACTTTGAAACGGACCACGACCTGTTTCGCACCAGTCCCTTCACAATCGGCGAGAGTGATCGTTTTTTAATATCAATCAACGCTTCCGAACTCCTGCAATGCATACAGCGTCGTTAAGTACCTATCCGTCCGATGACTACCACTGTGCGGCTGACTGTCCGAGGTGTCACTGTTGTTATTCTGCAGAAAGATGAATCAATTAACTGCGAATGGTTATTCTTTCTACAGCCCTGTTTCTCAGTCCGTATGCGGTGTGTTTCTTTGTTACGTGAGTAGTAATTTGCAAGGCTTTCGGCCTTAGAACCGCGCGCGCGCGCGCGCGTGTGTGTGTGTGTGTGTGTGTGTGATGTAGTAGTTCCGCTTGCTATTCGGGAAGTACGGTGTTCGCGAATCTCTACACAGCTGACCTGTGTTCCTCCCCAAGCCTTTTCAATCCACTTGTCATCATAATTTCCCTGTTATTTTTTATTTGACGCCATTTGACCACTGCAGTTGAGGCGCTACCTTTAAATAAGCCAGAAAATTAATCAAATGACAAAAGCCATTATCCTGACAGTATTATTAGACATTGCAAGTGAACACGACCTCCTTCTCTCGCTATATTTTCAATTCTCTTTTTATAAAAATCTTTTTACCGTTTCTTTAATAGCCCAATCGAGATGGCTGGCTCAACTGGTAAAGGAAATACACCCTATTTGTGAGAGTTTAATCTGAAACTCTTTCGTGCGCCGGCATCCCTGACTGAGGTTTGCCGTTTTGCTTATTCCCGGCGTGTGTGTTCAGGATCAAAGTGCAATTGTCTCTCTGCACTCCATGAAGGCATGTGGGAGGCTGGAGGTGTAACTCCATGTATTCTTAACCTCGGTGCCAGAAAGAGGTGAATTATCATCTTCGCCTGCTGGCCGCTGTACCCCCGAGGAAGGAGTCCGTGTTACCCATTGAATACGCATTTCGCTGGGTTCCAGAGCCTCTCTGGGCGCTGTAGAGAAGACAGTGAGAGAAAGAGAAAGGTGTCTAGGCCCTGCAGTCGTCCAGTCCGTAGACTAGCCTCTCGTATCTGTAAACTGCCTGTGAGCACTTCGTCTCCAGTGTCCTTGACATTTCATTTTACTTACTCATCCTGTCTTCCAGTTTTAGTGTAAACAACCCTGACTGACTGCGCCATACCAGTTCTAAGTGACAAATGTATTTCGCAGTTGTGACTACCTATGTGGGTTACGTCTCAATACAGCATTAAAAAGGCAACTGCACATGGCTATACAGTTTGTCGAAAAGCTCGTATTGCTTTTCCGTCACCACTATGCCATTAAATGACTCCTATCCAACCAAATAAACAGTAAGACTCGTAGAAAAAGCATTAAGACCTAATACAAGTACGACTTGTTTTGAGAGAGTTTTATAGAAATAAATACAATTTTAATTTTACTTACAGATTGGAAAAACTGGTACGTTTTATATGAAAATGTGTCCTTTCATCAGAATATCATTTATAAATAAACTGAGGGAGCAAAATGCATTTTCACATCATAACATTCTTCCTTTATGTGGGAGGACTAATGCATAAACTTCCTCCCTCCAAATACAGCTCTTTTAAAAATACTCAAAAAAGACAAAACCAAATTTCGAAGTGTCTCCAACAGCAAAGTTCTTGTTGAAAATCTAGTATTCCGTCATCTCGCACGGAAATATGAAACTGTTGTGGGACTCAAAGGTCTATATATAGTCCAAATTGTTACTATCCTGATCCAAGTAAATTCAGTCCACATTTTTATATATTATTTCTTTAAATCCAATTTTAATAGCATCGAATCAACTTCTTTTACTACAACGTTTTCTCCTTTATTCAGATGTTGCAATCGAAATTTTGTATGCATTTCTCACACTTTTCTTCCATGCTAAATGCTCGACCCTCTGTATCTTCCTTTATCTTATGACTCTAATGAAATTCGGTCATTATAAACTCCAAAGTTATACCAAATACTCATTCTGTTTAGAAGAATCAGAAATCAGTTGGCAATAATTTACCAGCATATTCTGTGTAACAACCGCAGTGTGGCACCCTTCTGGTAAAAGCAACTGGACGACATGGGCTGCAGGTTGCCTCGCGACAGTATCGCAGGTTCTGACAGTTAAGCGACGCTCTCCTGTTCCTTCCGCCGGGCGCGGGAAGTCAAGACCTCCCGTCACCTGGTTATCTGCATCACTCGCTGATGGACTTTAAGTGGTGTCTATTGACAGCATGTTAAATAGACATAGGCCTGCAGAGATAACTCACACATGTCTCCTCGCTGGGCAGAATATGGTCTCACAAAATCCGTACGGGCATTTTCTACCGCAGAAAATGTCGCCAGGCCGGTTCTAAGTCACTCATGTGTGTCTGGTCACCAACTCAGAGCCATGGACTGTGCGTTGCTCAAACTGTTGGTCGCTAGCTTCTCTCCGTGGAGGTCCGGCTTTGATTCAAAGGGCATTGCATGTGGGAATTATGGACCAAATTGAAACTGAGCGAAATTTTTTTCAGGGCGCTTTGGTTTCCCACCATTTATCATTCCACTTATGTTTATATTCAATCGTCCGTCGTCCAGCGAATTACAAATGGGAGCGTTAGAGGCCGTGATTTGAAGAGACATATGTTTTTCCCCAAATGAAACTCAAAAGTAAAGAATTCGACAGGAGGTAATAAATAGTAAAGGTAAAAAGGTAAATTTTTCCCTGATCACACCGTGACGGCATGGGGGGGGGGGTGTAGAGGTATAGCTCTACTCATTCTTGCCTCGAAACAAGGGAGAAATGAACCTTTAGCTTCACGCCTCTGCTGCTTTTGTTCAATTCAGGTCAACAGAAACGGTTGCGTAATTAAGGACAAGGATACCTATGTGCTACAAATGAGATCTCATTCGGCAAATCAGGGGCATACATATGTTGTCTGTGATCAACCCAACCTTCTGTTCAATGACGTTTAGTGGCTGAGGACGACTAGAACATCAGTCAAATTATTCACTCTCCTCTAATCCTCCCAGTGGTGCAACAGCCCCTACTGAGCTAAGGCCTCTTCATGTCAAGGCTTCAAGATCACACTCAGACACACACACTCGGTAGGACTCCTCTGGACGAGTGACTAGCCCGACGCAGAGACCTCTACCTGACTACACTCACAAGAGGCAGACCAGGTGGGATTCGAACCCACAATCCCAGCAAGCGAAAGGACGCAGTACTCTCCTCTAATATTGAGTTCATAAGTGCATGGAGCTTTGCCTAACATTTTTCTACGCTCCTAGAAAACGTGTTGGATAGTCACAGGGACATTTAATTTTAATTTTAATTTTAATTTTAATTTACGTATTCCTGTATCATATACTCTAGCGCCGTACAAAATCCACACTTTCAGGGGTCTCTCCTTTCTTCGTTTCCATGTATTTTACGTGGATCGTAAATGAAGTTAGGTCCTTTCGCTTCACAGCGGAGCGCCATCAAAATAGCTTGTTCCCTCTTTTTGTCTGTCCGTCTGCACACACACAAAAACTCGGGTAACAAATAAAGAAATTTTGTAAAATTTTATATGGCAGGATTTTGCAAAACATTTATCAAGCCACTTCACATTTAATTAATGTCAGGCGAAGACGGCGCACTATGTATATGAATATCTGTGTGCGTGTCTACGCGCACCCGTAGCTTAATACGCTACGCACATAGAGGGGTAAAACTGTTTCGAACAAGAACTGCAGGCAAGAGTGAAGCCGGTGTTTTAAGTCGAATTTTTTCTTACAAGTTTTAAAATTTTTTAGATAACTGAAGAATAGGATATTATGCTTACATATTCGTACTTGTGTATTAAATACTGGCTCGAAACGCAGGTCTACACATACTGCCATGCGAAAAAGGAATGAACTCTTAATTGCCTTTGGACTAATTTCACTCCTTCGGACGTATGCTTTTTATTTTTTAATGCATTGCTCTGATATAACACTAATTTCATGCATAATTTAAATAAAGCATATATACATATGTAATTTTTCTTTAACATTTTAATAATACAGCAGAATGAAGCTTTTATGTTAATTGCTTATTTACTAAAGGAACCCAGTGCTCTTTTGACGTCTCGCGAATTTCAGTAAGTACAGATGAAAAATAAAGTGACGCTTCGAGTTTATTGCAGTGTTGAGTGTTTACTTGTACTTTAAGCCATGATGTGTTAAAAGCGGAATAAACATTTTAAATACATTTATGAGCATTTTGTTTGAAATCTTCGGGTTTATGCTGTAGGTAACAGGGCGTCACATGCTGGTATTCTCTGCAGTTAAGGTATAATGGCCACTGGCGAATTTCCTTGGGAGTAAAGTTAAGCCTACTGGGGCAAGTAATAAGGCAGACACTTTCATAACATGGACGTCATACAATTTAACCTAAGTTGTTAGTATATAATGAACTGCAAACTGTGAATTCAGAAAGATGCCTTACCCTGCATATTTGTTACTTAATGCAAACCTACGTATAAAATACGTGTCACAAAACTTGCTGCTGTAGATTTATTTCTCGAGCTTGCAATTTGGCAGTGGTGGGGCCAGGTTTTTGGCGTTACCTGGACACAAGATTTGATAGTTCTGCCTCTGACTATTTGTCTGCAAACACGTGCCGCCAATTCTGCCTCTGACTGTTTGTCTGCAAACGTGTGCCGCCAGTTCTGCCTCTGAATATTTGTCTGCCAACTGTGCCATCACTTCTGCCTCTGACTATTTGTCTGCAAACTTGTGCCGCCAGTTTTGCCTTTGACTATTTTTCTTCAAACGTGTGCCGCCAGTTCTGCCTCTGACTATTTGTCTGCAAACGTGTGCCACCAGTTCTGCCTTTGACTATTTTTCTTCAAACGTGTGCCGCCAGTTCTGCCTCTGACTATTTGTCTGCAAACGTGTGCCACCAGTTCTGCCTCTGACTATTTGTCTACAAACGTGTGCCGCCAGTTCTGCCTCTAACTACTGGTCTGTAAACGTGTGCCACCAGTTCTGCCTCTGACTACTTGTCTGCAAACGTGTGCCGCCAGTTCTGCCTCTGACTATTTGTCTACAAACGTGTGCCGCCAGTTCTGCATCTGACTACTTGTCTGCAAACGTGTGCCACCAGTTCTGCCTCTGACTACTTGTCTGCAAACGTGTGCCACCAGTTCTGCCTCTGACTATTTGTCTGCAAACGTGTGCCGCCAGTTTTGCTTTTGACTATTTTTCTTCAAACGTGTGCCGCCAGTTCTGCCTCTGACTATTTGACTACAAACGTGTGCGGCCAGTTCTGCCTCTGACTGTTTTTCTGCAAACGTGTGCCGCCAGTTCTGCCTCTGACTACTTGTCTGCAAATGTGTGCCACCAGTTCTGCCTCTGACTATTTGTCGGCAAACGTGTGCCCCCTCATCCATGTTGTTTTTCATCGCCATCATCATTATCAACAACAACAACATCGTCAAAGCGGGAAGTTGACCTTTGAACCTTTTCGGGTTAAAATGATTTGAACTTCTCCTGTTTTCTACACTTTGGGATTGTGGCAACTAATATAGCAGCTTTGCCGATCCCAGTGGCGGCGCGGTCGAAGGCGTGGGCTTACAGCCCGTCGCTTGCTGGGCTTGCGTGGGTCCTGCTGGGGGCATTGATGTCTGGCTGTTGTGATTGTTGTGTGATGTAAGGTAGACATCTCTGCGTGGGGCTGATCACTCGTCCAGAGGAGCCCTACCGCCTGTGTTGTGTATGAGTGTGTTCATGAGGCCTCGATAATGAGGGGGCCCTGGCCCACTAGGGGCTGTTGCGCCATTGGAGAAAATAAGATAGAAGCATTGGAATTCGTATTTGAGACATTTTTGTATACGTTATAGCCATTTTATTAGTAAGTGTGTTAGTGTATTTACACCTATTTTTCCAGTTACTCTGTAACAACTACATTACCTTTGCGGTGCATCATTTGATATCTTGTGACACTCTGAGGAAACACGGTGAGACTGTTTCCATTTATGTTCTTTGTTCAATCATTAATGACTAAAGTTCAGTGATAATTAAGCAGAGTAATGTACAGATAAAGGTGTGAGCAATGTATAATGGAAAGGCTGTAGGCTCTTATATTCGCTGTAGCTGACGGCAGTCATTTATTCGTGTGTCTGTGTTGAACCCAAGGGAATTGTTTTTACAGTAGCCTTACTTAAGAACTGGATGAATTGGAACAACTTGGCTAGAAATTGGGTGTACTTTATCGCCAATTTGTGTGCCATTAACTAAACAACATTAGATGTTAATTAGAGTCGAAAATATGAATACTTACGGATTTGTTCACAAAATTTTGTCTTGAAAAAGCTACGAATTGAAGGGATGGAAACTGTGAAGTTTTGTGATGACGTCAGGAAAATGGATTTTTACTGGGAGTGTTTTTGGTCCACGTAGGACCATCTCACTTTTCTATGTGGTAGCGAAACTTGCATTTTAAAATGGTGAAAATAAATTGTGATTACGTTTGTTCAAATGAGATTTATGCAACGTTAGCCGTTATAAAAGGATAAACTGTGCTTAATGTGAGGATGTTACAACAAATTTGTATGTTACAAAAACACTAATCACCAACAAATGCACAAAGAGAATTTCATCATCAATCTTAGCACACTCCTATATGTTTCGACCCTGCTGGGCCATCATCAGGGAGAACTCTTTTGTTATCTGTGGTCCCGGCCTGCAGGCGGGGACCGCAGAGAGTTCACACCTCCAAAAACAACGCATTACACAGTCAACATCACATTCTCACTCAATTATAAAGTGCAACCTTAGTGTAACGATAACAAGAAATTCTCCCTGAAGATGACCCAGCAGGGTCGCAACATGTAGGAGTGTGTTATGATTAATGATAAAACTCTTTGTGCATTTTTGGTGATTAGTGTTTTTGTATAATATAATGCACGGACATGGAACACATTAAATTTGTATGTATTTGATATAAAGTGAAACTAAATTTGCACCAAGGGAACGGACATTTATGTCACATAGAGCATTCTTTCGTTCTGTTTTTTCCCTCTCTTCTTTTTTGAGCCTTCTCCCCTAGTTTGACTAGATCTTCAAAATAAGAAGCCACTATGTCGGTGAAATGAAAAGCTATAAGAATTTCGTCTCGTTAAAGGAGGTAAAGCTGAAGATGCCTAGCAATAATGACTGATAGAATTTGCCAGGATTATGCTAATAGCTGATTGGGAAATGAACGGATGAACATAAGGTATGGTGAACTGTCTTATATTCTGTGATAGTTATTTTGGAAACGAATGTAAGAAACTGTTTTCAGTCACATGTTATCTGATACCTAATACGTAAAGTTATCCCTGTACTGTTTCAGAAGGCTGAGGCTCATAGAATTCCTAGACAATCGGCACATGAAATTGGCAAGATTGTTAGCCCTACGTATCTGCCGCCGTTACCCCCAGGAGATACCGCTGGTACTCTGTTAGAGGCTGATTCGACCCCAGTGTTTTAGTGTGGCCGGAGGGTTTAAGTCAATGGAAAAGCCCAATAACCCCTCGGGAATAGAACCCGCAACCGTCCGGCTTCTAGCACAGTGCCTCGACCAACTGCATACCTCATCCGTTTGAAACTTTTCCCTGATTTGAACCCTGCCTAAACCCCAGAAGACCCAGGGACTCGGCTTGATCTGGATGTATCGTGGCGCCGCTGCTGCTTATAGCGGATATGACTAGAATTAATCACACGGGACGATAACAGTAGAGATGAGTTTCCGTCACCGGAAGTGGAAATAATTTCCTCCCAAGCGGCAGGCCACCCAGTCGAAGCACAGAAATCAATAGGAGCAACAGCAGGCCACACTCGCACCTTCGTAATTAGAATCATTATTTTTAACTTGTCAAACTCTTAATTGGAGAGTCAAAGTTGTAGGCTTATTTGGGCAGCGAATAATTTGTTTTATCCATAATACAGATGCGATGTCGTTCGTCATATTAGGGAGCAGTGGCGTGTTTGTGATTATTATGTTTGTTGAAATACATTACAAAGACCTCAGCTTTTCTGCACAGTCTTATGCTGTCCTCTTGCATAACCAGCACTTACTGTGTAACGCATTGGGGCTTTCACTAGCTGTAGGAGAAACAAAGGCGCAATAATAACTAGTCTTCCTGAGGCAGACCTACGTAATATTGTACAGTCCACAGCGGGCACATTCATTACGCTGCAAGCCCATCGGCTAAAGCAATAACACGTGTTTTGAGATTGTCGTGGATTTTTTGAGTCCCTTTAGGCAAATTGCGGGATAATGCCTTCCTTTAGCCATTAGCCTTTCCTTCCATATCCTTTCCAACTCATGCCCACTATAATCGAAACATTCAACGCTATATAGTATGAATTGCTGACAGTTTCATTAAGTAAACTTCAAATATAAATTCGCTAAGCCTAACAGCACCTTGATCTTCACGTACTGTACACAGAGATGCAGTTAACCGTCTTTGCGTCCTGTTTAATTTCAGATGTATGCGCGTCCCTGCACCTTCTTGAATAGATGAAGCGAAAGATTTGTGAGAGTATTTTAAATCTAGTTCCCAAGAAAGTGACAATCATACTGGAAGTGTCGTGCAGCTGCACAGTCCTTTTAACTTCGGCAGCACGCGTTATTATTTCTGGCTTTTGTGGCTGCGGTTGGCATATCAATTACCTTCCGAAACTGGTACGTCCGTAAACAGCCGACGTTTGAAACGAAGTCCAAAATTTCCCTATTTCTTAATGCGACACTGTGACTTAACATTTCGTACGCCAAATTATAATTGCGTCCTAGCGTTATGCTAATTTAATGAACCGGGTAACTATTACACTAAATGGAAGCAGAGTTATTCTCGGTAAGCTGATTTATTTCTCAGCTGGCCAAGAAATAGCTCTCGTTTTGGGGTCGGAAGTTTCATTACCATTTCGTAGCAGCTCGCCATTTTAGGTCATGATTTTAATCGTATTTTGAGTTGGGTGAATTCAGCCGAAATTATTTTACTCCGTTTTGTGAAATTCACGTTCAATTTTGTCCTCTAATGTAAGCCCATGACAGACAGTAATAATTTGTCTTGGACAATTTGGGACTAAAATTTTGTATTCACCTTCGCCCGTGGGTTACTTTTCCTGCCAAACTCAGTCTCCTGATAATTAGCCCTGCAGCTTCTTGTGAAGAGTAAAATGTCGGTTTTGTTCTCTTTCTTCTTTAGGCGTTGGAGCTACTCTGATTTAGAATTTATTGTGTAACTCAGCCTCTTTTTTGCTTGTATCTTTGGTAGGACTCGAATTAGTTGAACGGAAGAACTTCAGAAACACAACAGAGAAAATTACTTACAAAGGCCTATTTTGATTCTGCAACTGGGATGAAAACTCGTGTGGCCAATGAACAAATCGTGCAAATTTTATACGATTTTGGTTCATTGAAAGACAGCTCACTGCTACGAATCAAAGTTACTTTCCAAATTTTTGAGAACATCGGGCCATCGCGTTAATAATACGACAGCGATGACGCTGTAATTGAGAAAATACAAACTTAGCTAAATAAGAGGGATGTCAGTTTATTCTGACAATGTTCGCAGTAACCAGAATACTACTTTCCCGACACTGACCATGCTCTTCGCCTACTTCCCGAAGAGAATATCTGGAATTAACAAACGTGGCGCAATTGACAACAACTTTACAGACAATTAAATGTTTAGTAGAAGAAAGCCTTCTTGCTGGTCAGATTATGTCACGTGTAAAATCTTCACGTAAATTTGTAACACTGCTCTGTGTAGGTGTGTCCAGTTATCTTTGTCAAGTATTAAGCTCGAGCAATAAACTTTCTCACCTTAGGCGATTTCAGTGTCACTAAGAATGCGATGTTTCATACACGTCTGCTTTCTCATATGTGTAGGCTAAGTAGACTATAGGGAAGACAAGGTAATGGTAAATAAAAAGTAACAAATAAATAAGTAAAATTGACTTCGTTTACAGAAATACAAGTTAGGTTTCGTAGCACATATACTATATTTCCAGAGTTTTAATTTTTCATGTCTTTATTAAATTGTGAGAAATTCAACTCACAATAAATTGAATGATTATCTGAGCAAAATGAGAGCACCAGTCAGAGTTACAAATATCACGCCTCTTGTGATAATTACTCGTGTTATCCTTATGATATTTTGTGTACCTTTTTTGAGTGCGTTCGGTCATTTCGAGAAACTGGTAGGTATTTAATAATTTTTTACTGAACACAGAATTTTTCTTGCAAGACTTTCCGGCAGGTTATCACTCCGAAATTTGGGCATTCATAGAGTAATTGCCTACTTATATTCCTATGCTATTGCTTCCAAACTAAAAGGCCTACATTAGCCATGAAACTAGACTGACCATACTGAATTCCTGGTGTACACGTATAAACAATCCTTGAAGTCAGATCTGTGCAACATTTGTCTTAGTATTGGCAAGAAATGAAGGACCTGATGCGTAAATTTCTAGGCATCCTGTGTCGAGGGGAGTTGTAGCAGTATATTAAGTTGATTGCAAGCATTGATCTGCATGCTGCTATAAACATAGCTCAGTATATAAACTCATGAATGCTAGGATCGGTGACAATGGTGGGACGCGTGCTATGAGGATGGATGAGGTCTCACGATGGAACAAGAATGGATCCTGCCGCTTCAATTTGTTGACGTGAGGCGTTCGTCATTTGTCAGTGCCAATGGGTCACGTGTCTGTCGAGAGAAGGATGTGGTGCTGAACAGGGAAAAGGGCACCTCGTAGTCCGCAGGCAACATAATCGTGCACCATCAGTGCTATCGACAGAGAATCCAATTAAATTCAAAACGTGTTGCACTGAGCTCCTGTGCGTAGCACTTCAGAGTGTTTTGGTGGGACCAGTAGTAGTGCATTTGTACTTTACATCATGCTACATGTACAGCCGACAGAACAATTAATTACTTACTTGGCTGTTGCTTGTAATGCACACCATGTATTTATTTATTTATTTATTTGTAGTTGATTTAACAATGCTCCCATGATCTGAGACTCTATATCCGTACCAGTTAAGGTTTTGAGTGGGACATCGTAACTAACTAACTAACTAACCAACCAACCAACCAACCAACCAACCAACCAACCAACCAACCGACCGACCGACCGACCGACACACTGACTGACTGACTGACTGACTGACTAACTAACTAACTAACTAACTAACTAACTAACTAACTAACTAACTAACTAACTAACTAACTAACTAACCAACCAACTAAGTAGCGAACGAAGGAAATGCATGGATTAGAGTTCTTTCCCTTGTGGTTTATTTAGCGACGTTGTGCTGACATTGACTATATAATGTATGTCCCGCAGGATGGATATAAGTATGAAGCAATGTTGGAATAGTAACTAAAAGGAGAACGCCGAAATACTCGGAGAGGAACCCATCCGAGTGTCGCTTTGCCCTTCATAAATCCCACGTGGATGGAACCCAGAAATCAGAGGTGAAAATCCGGCGATTTAAAGCACGAGTCAGCAATCTGCATAACCAAATGCAACAGAAATCCTTTGTGACTCGCAAGCATGTGGACGGACAGACAGATATGACATGCTCATTATGCATTCACTTTATTTATTACGAGCAAAGAAAGCAGAAAGTTAGTAATGAAAGTATGTACGGTACGTTTGCGAGATGAATGCGCAGTCCTGTGCAGTCAAAAGCTCCTCTCTGTAATCGGACTGGACTCAGCCACTGGACACACGTGGCTACACAGTAGGCACACCTGTGTTTGTGTTTAGCACCTGGAAATTAAAAAATGGGAAAGAAAAGTAATTTCGATGTTCAGTCTTCAGCAAGCTAGAAAATTCATGCAGACGGACGCTTAATTTACGAAACTGAGGGAACTACTCCCTGCTTTCCTGTCTTTGTTTGTTTGTTTGGTATGTTTGTTTGTTTTCTCTTTCTTTCTTTCTTTCTTTCTTTCTTTCTTTCCTTCCTTCCTTCCTTCTTTCTTTCTTTCTTTCTTTCTTTCTTTCTTTCTTTCTTTCTTTCTTTCTTTCTTTCTTGCTTTCTTTCTTTCTTTCTTTCTTTCTTTCTTTCTTTCTTCACTCTCATTCCACCCGTTCTCTTTTTGTTTCTTTTTTCTTCCTTTCTTCTGTTGCCTCTTTGTAACCGTAACACAGAAAGGGCAGTGTTTGAGAATCGAGATTTCCTCAGCGTTGACTCTGAAGTTGAGCCCCTTATAAGTCCAGTTACACTGCAATCTGGCCTAACTTCGAAACCTGAACCCTGTGAATGTAGACCATGTGTAAATTAACAGCTTGAATGCTACACCAACGTATTCTGTTACAGAGATTCGGAAGGATTGACCGTTCAAAGTGCAGTGGTAAAAATACGTACCGTCTGTTGTAACTAATAAACAATACGTTTTGCAACACAATGTATTATTAGGCGTACGTGCTTTTACGATTCTAACAGTAATCACCGATTATTTTACTAACAGCTTTAAGTGGCTGGTTTTTATAGTGGACACCGACTGTGGTCTCTGCCAGGTACGAACTGCATCTTGCTGCGTCACTTAGACGAACATTAGCTCATCGGGAATACTGTTTATTTTTTGGGAGATCCCTGTTCTAACCTCGGCGCAGTTGTCGACTAACCAGACGACTTTCTTTGTGGGATCCTTCAGTATTCTAAACAAATGCGAGGATAATGACTTAAAGAGTATCCTTCCACGTATTTTCCAATTCACTGTTCATTTTTCACCTATTATTTGATTGCCTAAGACTTATGTACCGCTGGTTTGTAAATGAAATAATAACGTCCAGTTCCTCCTTAACGGACTAATACTGCCAAGTGTTACAACCGTTTATTTCCTCTTACCTGCCTTTAACTCATCCAGAGTTACTTCTGAATTCAATACAGCCTAATTAAAAATACATGAATTCGTTACCGACAGACAATAATTTGTTCGTTTGTTTAATCGTTTATGAGTTACTTATAAAATGAAAAGTATATCATTGTAAATGCTTTGAAAGGGTGGAAGAGTTCAAATATTTGGGAACAACCCTAATGAATCGAAATTCCATTCATGAAGAAGCTACGAGCAGACTGAAGTCGGGAAATGTTTGCTATCATTCGGTGCAGAATCTTTTTTCTTCCAGGTTGCTATCCAAAAATACAAAGATTAGTGTATACAGAACTATAATTTTACCTGTTGTTTTGTATGGGTGCGAGACTTGGTCTCTGACACTGAAGAAGGAACAAAGGCTGAGGGTGTTCAAGAATAGTGTACTGAGGAGGATATTTGCGCCTAAGAGAGACGACGTGACAGGGGAGTGGAGAAGACTACATAGCGAGGAACTTAATGATCTGTACTCATCAAGTATTGTTTGGGCCATAAAACCGAGAAGAATGAGATGGTCGGGCATGTGGCACGTATGGGGGAGGGGACAGGTGCATACCGGATTTTGGCAGGGACACCTGAGGGAAGGAGACCACTTGGGAACCCAGCCGTAAATGGGAGGATAATATTAAAATGGATCTTCAAGAAGTGGGATGGGGGAGCTCGGACTGGATTGAGCTGGCTTAGGATAAGGACAGGTGGCGGGCTCTTGTGAATGCGGTAACGAACCTTCGGGTTCCACAAAATGCGAGGAATTTCTTGACTAGCTGAGGACCTGTTAGCTTTTCAAGAAAGATTCTGCTCCATGGAGTTAGTTAGTTATATCATTGCAAATTGAGTCATTCTGAGTTCGAAGTGTGCCTGCAAGTGTCTGTTGTATGTCATGCTGCGTCGAATACTGAATAGATATTTCTTTAAGAGCATTGATTTGCCGAAGAGGCTTGGTGTAGGGGTAACACTCTAGACTTGTATCCAGCAGACGCCCGTGTTGAATGAACCTTGGCCCGGAACACAACCATCCTGACTGCAGTTGTTTGTACTGCTTCTTATTCTGTCCGAGTAAACGTTAGAATAGAGGGTCGAGTAGGCTATCAATGCCTTCCACTTCATGAGTCATGCTATTATTTGAATTACTGACAGCATCTTGAAATAAGCCACACAATCAAACACTATACCAACTAATTTAATGTGTTCCATGTCCGTGCACTATATTATACAAAAAAAAACTTTAAACACCAACGAATGCACAAAGCGTTTTTTTCCGTCAATTATAACACACTTCTACATGTTTCGACCCAGCAGGGTCGAAACATGTAGAAGTGTGTTATAATTGAAGGAAAAAAACGCTTTGTGCATTCGTTGGTGTCTAAAGTTTTTTTGTACTATACCAACTACTAACGCTACCTAATGTCGAATGAGATGAGCAGACATGGATGCGAACAAATATGAAATAGTCTTGGGGGGGTGGGGGGCCTTGGCCTGTCTGAAGGTGCTGTTCTGGCCTTCTCCTGGAGGTAGGTACTGGGGACAATCATAAAAATTACGGGTCGGCGTTAGGGGTAGTCCGGCCAAGACTTCGTACGCATTTTATGCAGGTATGCAATGTTACCATTACGCCAATCCGCTCGTTGAATGTTCTTGTGTTATTCGATGGTGTAGGGTGCAGATACCTCTCTAATGTCTCTGTCCCATATGATAAGCATCTACGGTACCGCCCACTGTTTACGGTGTATGATGTGGCTAGACTTGAGGCACAGTGCGAGCCTACATTTATAGTTCTTCTTTGTTCTTTCAGAACTTCCTCCTCAGGGACTTGAAACGTATTCCGTGTAGCATATTGACTTTATGACGGGCTTAACGTCATTTGTGACTGGCAGGGGTCCGCCCATACTACAATGCAGCGTCGAAACCTTTGGGGCAGGGGAGTGGAATAGTACATATAAATGCACACTGAATAATAAAAGACAAGTGTACCGTACAGAAAGCTGATTGTAGGGATGGAATTTGTTTCTTTTGGTCTAGCGGAACTGTATTATGAGACCTCATACATCCGTTGTAACCTTTTTTGCGTGTACAGTGCGTGTTTACAGTGTATTCCTTGCCATTAACAAATGTTCTGTAACAATGTGGTAAGATATAAGCTTCAATTTAAACTAGGCACAATGCTGTGAAAGCATACGATTGTATAAGACACATCTAGCCTTCGGCATGTTACACATCTGGAAGTGTTAGCTAAAAGCTTAGGCAGATTTAACCCCCCAGTAAAAGTGTGCTGTAACTCAGGGGTTCTTAACTTTGTTTGTGCCACTGACCCCTTTCAGTGTTTGGAGAAACGTACAGGCCCTTTCTCAAAAAACGTGTTTATACGATAAAGATAACGAGAGTTACTGAAGTTAACGAACATTTTCGGGGTCTAGAAGCCACAAGTTGTTACTTTGTTGCCTACATTCACTATTGAATGAAAAGCTAAACTTCAGTCAGAGGTTAGTGAAAATACAGTTGTAATTCTCTCTCATTCAAGTTCACAGGCCGCCTGGAAAATAATCATGGATCCCCAAGGGGTCCATACACCCCAGGTTAAGAACCGCTGCTGTAATTCCTTCGTAGGGAAGTATGTAAACCCAAGTGTCAGTCTGGGTGTGGTGGTCCAGCCTACGACCCAACCCAGCGTCTGTTCTGCAGTGGGGACATTACAAACTTCTCTATCAGTAATGATTAATTTGTTATAAATTGTGTTCATAAATGGCAAGTTATTTATCAACTGTGTCTACAATAATGTATTATCAGAAGAAAGACTTGTATTTACTTATTATTGACCAGAAGTGGATTTGGTTTATGCACTCCTAACTCACATCTGCAGCAGACAAATGGCCATGTTGCTGTCCACCCTCGTCCCATGTGGCAACTGTAGCACTGCTTAATTTCAGATTATTGTTCCACATGCTGAGATGCGAATCGGAGGGGGCCCAAAGGGTGAATTGACACAGGCTAATGACTGAAGGGGCTCCATCACATGACAGTAGGGTGTGACAATATCCTGACTTGTGTTGCTGCCACATACTTCATGCGGACTGTAATAGAGACAAGAGTAGATGTTACGTTTCTGGAGCCTAAAGCCTTATGTCTTTTAAAATAGTAAAGAAACACGGACCAAAGACAGGAGAAAATAGTAAGGCAGATAATATTACATTAGGGCAGGGTACATCGCTGTCGAATTGCTAGTGTCCGTGCTTCCTATTCAGGACGTCTTCTTGTTCAAGTCTCTACTCGGGGGCAGGTTTTCATGATCGAGTATTTTCGTGTTTGTCCTTAGTCCCTTCAGATAAGTGCCAGGATAGAACATCAGATCATATTATGAATTCTTCCTTTCCGTATTCTTTCCAAATCTTCATTCAGTAACCATCATATACAGCTGGCATCCTGGTAGCCTCATTAAATAAAGAACACACGTACGAAGGATTTGAAGTTTACACAGCGTTGATGTCAAGGATTAAATTCTTGTTACGCTGAGTAGCAGGGTTATAAATTACCGATGTTTCGAAGGAACGTACAGCCTTCATCTTCAAGGGTGAAGAATCATAAAAAAATTAAAAAATAAGCATGGGCCTAAATGTATTTTATGTGTCAACAGTAATTCACAGTTTTCTGGAAGGTGTATGTGAAAGACCTCAGACAGGGATGCCCCGTCGAGATTTGAAACAAGTTCATTCAGAATGCCAGTCTTAGAGCTTTGGCCCGGTGTCAGCCAGTCTGCTGTATGATATCGGCACTGATACAGCAATAACGTGAATCACTATATAATGAATTTCTGAAGCAGCCAGAACATCTTACCCCTTTGTGCGGAACATCAAGGAAAGAGGTCTTTCATATAAGTACCGATATGCACAATTGGAACACATACTGCCTGAGGGAGGGGGAAGTGTTGCTAATGCATGCACTGCCGCTTCAACGACAACAGGCAATTTCCTCGCTGCGAAGTGGCAAATCGAACAATGAACACTTCAGGTCCCCAGCAAGCTTTTAGACTTGAAATGGCAACAAGTACACAGTCTCTGGGTGTTCATTTGTTCACCCTTTTCTTGTGAACTATAAACCCCTGTATCACGGTCAAATGTTTGAAGGAAGTTGGAAGTAATCCTATTAAATGCCTGGCGTCGTCCCAAACAGTGTCGGCAAGTTACGGCGAGCTACGTCAAGCAGTGGACAGAAACATATTTGTTTTGCAGTTTGTCAGAGACATGCAACTTTTTCGTCATATTTTGGCGAAAATGTTTACATGCGGGTCTATTAAACTCATTTCTGTCATCTTTTATACGAAACCCACTTCTGTGTTCAGGCGTACGGGGGGCGTGGATGAAAACTACGTTTTCTTAGCTTCGGAGTAAAACTGAGGCTGGCCACAGATTTACGCTTCGACTGTGCAACCACGGAAAATATGTAGGCCTAATGTGTTAAGTTTTGTGGACCAACAGTTTAATTCTGGTCTTGAAGAAATGAGAAAAATTGTAATGTTAAAGTTAAAATTGTCCTCCAGGGGACCTAAATATAATAGTATTGTCTGGTTGTGTAATTTGAAATGATTTGTCTTATTAATTTCTTCACAGTTCTTGACATTTTCATGCCAGAGCCACATTCAACAGCCCCCTTCAGAGCGTCTACTTGGGCTTTTTCCTACTTTACCTTCCTAACATCACAGTTAATTCAGTGCTGTCCTCGATTACTAGGTACATATACTCCAATATACTTGATCTTATCATCATTTCCAAAGTACCAGGGGGCTGCCGGGCTGCAGCTCCACCAAATTAAAATTTACAAGAGACAGATTTTTGTAGACACGATGATGTCAGACGTTTTACGTGATTTACTTTTTAGCTGAAATCGGTTGATGACTATTATATTAGAATTGTGAAAAATAAGATAGAAACTTAGGATGTCTTAGATGGAATTAAAAATACAATAAGATCATACGTTGTGATTTAAGTTAGACGAGTCAGTCACGGAGCATGTAGTAAAATTCGTATGTGTATAAATGTAGTTCCAGACAGTGATATGTTACAATTATATTTACGACATGCTTTCCGTAACATAATTTTTAAAATCAAACATGAATTATTTGTAGCCTCAGGTTCAGCCCTCCATCTCCAGTGAAAAATTCTGTGTGCGCACCTGCAATGTACTAATCTTTTCAGCTATATCTGATATAAATTTTATCAAACTTTTCAGTGTTTGTTTCCCTTCTTTCTTCTTCCGCTTTTACCGTTTCTTTATTTTCTTGTTTCTTGCGTCCTTTCTGCCACTTCTTTTTCTAATTACATCAGTGCAACTAACGTTCCAAAAACTTCAGTTTTCACCACATTACCGCTTTGCCCCGCAATAATAATAATAATAATAATAATAATAATAATAATTTTCTTGAATTCAAACCAGAGCCATTAAAATTTTTGGGGTAATTGGGACTGTTCTCTTCTAAATTCCAAACGTGTTTAAACTAAAAAATTATAATTTATTTTTCTGACCGTATTTGGATAATTGTTGCCCGCTGCGAGCAAAGTTGGCTAGATCTGAATACTGAAAAAAAAGTAGAGTCCTGCAGGACTCTGCCATCAATTTCTGACTACTTAGTAATAATCCTCTCCCCAGCCACGCTGCAAATATTTCTGATGACTGTGATGACGTGTACAAGCGATTGTCAATTCTTACGACGAAGATTACAGCTCGAGTAATTTGTCCTTTATTACATCTCCCACTGGAGTACGTTGCTGTATTACACACACACACACACACACACACACACACACACACACACACACACACACACACACACACACACATTTAGTCTTACATTTTTAAGCAAAATTGTTGTACTGGAAAGTACAATAGATTCCTATAGGCCTCTATACTATTCAGGATAATGGAGAAGTGTTAAAGGAGTCGCAGAATACAGAAGGGGAGATGAATACGAAACAAAATGTGTGTATGTGGGACTGGATTGAAAGAAAATAGAAGAGTGCTCCAGATCAACCTTCCTTCCCCCCCCCAACGCGACTTACAGTCGCATTGCTCTCCTCTTTTGTTTGAGATCGATGGGCCAGTGTCTCCATTGTCGAGTGTCGCCCAATTACTGTTCCCATCAAGAATTTCGCTCATTGGGATGTCTAATTGCAGCAAGCATAGAAACTGAGAACAAAGCAGCAGCTCGGTCTTTCACTTCAGTTTTTCAGCATGAGCGTATTGAGGAGTCGACATGGACTGATAGCGATGTTGAGATTAATTCATTCGCTGTATTTGTTGTACTTGTTGCAGTATTGCAGTTATGTTGGATTCTGGAACAGAATAACCCAGTTGTCGAGATGTTAAGAAAGGATTTGTGAATATACTCTGAGTTATGCTGTTGGTCACCTTTCATTCTCCTAATTAATTTCTTTGTTAAACACAGTGAGGAAGTTATGTTAGATAGACTCTTCAGGGTCAAGAAACGTGAAGTATTTAAATTAAATTCCTAAATGGATGACTTAATAAATAAATAAATAAATAAATAAATAATACAGGTTTAATCCTCGTCTATACGTCTGGCATAAAATAGTTATTTCCATTTTCAAAAATTTTCTCTAAAAAATTGCACGTGTGCTCTTACACTGTATGCGTTTGTGGGCCTATTTTCCATCCCATTATTCATTACTTAGCCGTTAAACAGGAGAAAGAATTCCAAGTTAGATTTTAATATATTTTGCATAAACATTCTTGAACAACTCTTACAACTTCGATATTTTACTTTCACTAATTACGGTAACGGAATGTGTGAGAATAATATAAAGTATTTCTGAAGTAGGACTCCAGTCCTATGAAGACGATCTTCTGGGATATCAAACTGGAGAGCTCAGTGCATACGTACTGACGTTCCCCAGTAACTTGCTGCCAGCAATTTTAGGCTAATCTCTGGCCTGAAAGTGTATTCATCTAATTGCTTCGTAAAATTAAAGGACCCACGGATCTATCAAAGTACAAGTTTTCAACCTGCACTGAGTGTTTGAGTGTAGTGCTTTTGTGTTCTGTAAGCTACATGCAACGTAAGTGGCATACATAACAACAAAATAAGGTAAAAACATAGAAGATTGTTTTACTGCATATTTAACAATAAGTAACTGTGAAGATATAACAAGTGTAATCTATACGTAAGCTATATAACTCTGATAAGAGGCTGGTTCAACTGTAACTTCAGAAATCACAGTGTGTAAACAAATACTGAAAGGCATATTGAAGTAACTTATTATTTTGCTTGTTTGTTTATCCCTCCCTTCCTCGCTTTTAGCACTTTTCTCGTTTCACATTGTCAATCACAAAAATTTTTTTGCAAGATAATTTTGATTACGGAAATTTGCCGAACAAATTCCCTGTTAAATAAGGCGATGTAAGTACATACCGAAACTTTCATCACAACCGAAAGAAGGAAGGCCAGATGTATTTTCTTAAATCCTTCCTCATTAGTAGGCCTGTATAGGCGGATGTGATCCGGGGAGCACAGTCGGTATAGCAACTAGGCTACGAAATTTGTGGTCCGGCCTTTCAATCCCTGTAGGGGCAACTGATTTTTTTCTTCTTCGAAACATGGAGATCGGGCCTGGGGCCCACTCAGCCTCCTATTCAATCGGTACTGGTTTTTTTCCCCCGGAAGTAAAGCGAATGGAGCGCGAAGTTAACCATTCATCTCCACCTGGTGCCGAGGTTAAGAATGAGTGGAGGTATACCGCTACTCCCACTATAGGAAATTCATGGCGTGGACAAGGACAACTTAAGGGGAGACAAGCGTCAAGAGGGCTAAAAATCCGATTTTTAGTTTTTAGCATATTTAAATAACCCGCCCTTGTGTGCATCAATTGACGCTAGTTTTATTAAAATCGGACACCCCGCTAAATGTTAATAAATTATTATTTAAGGCTATGTCCTGTAAATGCCACGCTCACTTTTTGCACTCCAGCAGAAAAAAAAAGCTGACATTCCTAGTTTTAGAGTTGGGGGGGGGGGGGATATTTCTTCGATTTCGAGAGATGTTGTTCTGTTATGTTTCACGCCCTGCCAGTTGTATCGATAGTCGTAGCGAGTTCTAGTGTTTTGTTTCGTGGAAATGCGTGTGTGTGTGTGGGGGGGGGGGGGGGCAGGTGTCCAGTTTTTATTTGAAAATGACTAGAACAAAGAAATTTGCCTCGAAACGAAAGTTTATGGGAAATAAATATGTATGCGTTAACACGGACACAGGCGTTTCAGAAAAGGGACAGCCTCTATTTGACCAAAGTGGCGAAAGCATTTGTGTAAAACGTAACCTCACTGCATCGAACAAAAAGATACATGGCACTTTTGTGAATACTGAAATTAAGGTAGGTGAGAAGAGTTTCCTTAAAAGTGAAAGTAATTTTACTCATGATCGGAACACTGTAGTTAGTATCAACCTGCTTTGTGCCTTTGTACAAAAAAAACAATAACTGCAAACATTGTGGTGGTAGTATTTCTTTTTCCAAAATCCATAAAATTAGAGAGGTATTGTAAACAATTTAGTTATTAAATGCTGTAAATGTGATCATACGTCAGATATACTGACTTAAAACATTACCAGGAGCAGGTTCTATGATAACAACATCCGTTTAATGTATGGCCTATGGTAAATGAGCAAAGGCAGAGTTGCAGGTAAAATGTTATGTGCAGTGCTGAATATTCTCCAGCCCCCAACAAGTTTTAGTATTTAATGAGACTATTGGCTCAACTGTGGCTGATGTGAGTGTATCCTTCATGATGCAAGCAGCCAGAGAAGCTGTAGCAGAGAATGTGGAAGATTATCCATCACATACAACTGCTTGTTTTGATGGTACCTGGCAAAAAAGGGGACCCACTTTCCTGAATGGCATTGTTTCAGCTACCTCTGTTAACAGAGGGAAAATTTTAGGTACAGGAACAATGAGCAAGTCCTGGTTTGGTTGTCACACCAATCCAACCTGCCAACATTACCAGGAGCAGGTTGTATGGGAACAAGATCTATTGAATATATGGCCTAAGGTAAATGGGCAAAGGCATTGATGCAGGTAGAATGTTATGTGCAATGCTGAATATTCCCCAGCCCCCAACAAGTTTTAGTATTTAATGAGACTATTGGCCCAACTGTGGCTGATGTGAGTGTATCCTTCATGATGGAAACAGCCAGAGAAGCTGTAGCAGAGAATGTGGAAGATTATCCATCACATATAACTGCTTTTTTTGATAGTACCTGGCAAAAAAGGGGACCCACTTTCCTGAATGGCATTATTTCAGCTACCTCTGTTAACAGAGGGAAAATTTTAGACACACGAACAATGAGCAAGTTTTGTTTTTTTGTCACACCAATCCAACTTCCCAATATGAGTGTAAAAATAACCATGAATGAACAAGTGGTCGAATGGAAGGTGCTGGTGTACACAAAATTTTTAATCGTTCTCTTCATACCCGACATGTAGGTATTTGTTACGCAAAGTATCTTGGTGATGGGAACAGCAAATCATACGAAAGGGTGGTTGCAAGGAAGCCCTATAATCCCAACATAGCTGTAACAAAAGTAGAATGTACAGGACGTGTACAGAAAAGAACTGGGCAAGGCTGAGGAGACGTATGAAAGAAAAGAGAGGAACAAAACTGCATGACAGAAAACCTCTTGGAGGCAAACGTTGCCTCACTCAGTATGAAATAGACAAATTACAAAATTATTATGGTTTCGCCATTGGGAGGAATGTCAACAATTTGGAGGTCATGAAGATAGCTGTGTGGGTTGTCTTTTTTCATGACTTGTTAACAAATGAGAAACCCCAACATGGTGTTTACCCAAGTGGTGGTGACAGTTGGTGTAAATTCAAGGACAGTGGCAGTTCAGGGGTTGCATATGAACATAGACATTCCTTACCAGCTGCTCTTATGGATGCAATTACACTCGTGTTCAGGGATCTTGCTGGTGTAGATCCTCTGAAGAAATGTTTTCAATGGAAAACCCACAATCGTAATGAACATGTGAACTCTGTTATTTGGACAAGGATATGCAAAACTCTTTTTGTAAGACTAGACACACCAAAGTTCAGGGAATGAGATCTGGCTGAAACCAGTGAATGCTCTGAAGCAGACAGATATGAAAAGGATTTGGAAGGCGGAAATAGCAACACTGAGCATCTGAAGAGAAGCAAGGAAAAACAAAAGGGCAGAAAGAAAAGAAGATCAAGATGGTCCAAGTGATCCAGAATATGGTGCTGGGAAGCATTAAGTTTGAGTCTGTATCATTATTTACCTTCTTTTGAGTGATGTTAAAGTTTAAATCAATTTTTCTTAAAACTACATTTTCTTAACTTCCGGTGCCATTATCTCATAAAGTATACGAGGTGGAAGCCTGAAAATTTCACCATCTCTTGACAACATCATGGTAGTCAATCAGATAAAGGTTTGGGGTTGTAGTTACTGCAAGATGCTGTATAGGTATAAGTGAATATGAAAAAAGTACTTTAAAAGTAAAAAGAAATACATAAAAATGCCAAAAAAAATATTATGGAAAATGTAGTCCTTAAAAACAGCTAACTCTTTATCTGACTGTGATCACATTAATAAACTGCAGGTGGTACAAATTTCAGATTTTTATGTCCAGTAGTTTCTTCATAATGTGTACCTAATGAAGCTCAACTGAACATTGCATGCTTAGGCATGTAGGCTCCCAGCCGTCTCCCCTTAACTCTTCTTATACAGACAGATGTCGAACATTTTACGTGTTTTTAACTTTGGCACTCCTTTTCTTGTTACATATTGGGGATGACGTTTTTAAAACTGCTAGTAGTCATTAGGCTTTGTCCTGTTCCTTTTTTGTTTGGTCAAGGAGTTGATTGCTGTGTTCTCCCCTTGCACATATCGCTGTACGTACATATATTTGAACTGAGTTATATCCATATCGTTTCATGTGACTGCTGTACAGTTATTACCGTTTTGCAGTAGAGAGAGACTCATCTTCAATGCATAGGTCTGTGTGGAATGAATTGAGAGCTACACAAATAGCGTTCATGTAGTTACTAACTTTATGTCAGTGTCCAGTCTTGTGTCCAGTTCTTCATCTATCCACTATCTGTGTTCCACTTCTTCACAGATGACGGCTAAGTGAATCCTCTCAGAATATCTGGAAAGTCTCAGCCTAAGGCCCAGTCCAGCCCGTCCTCCATTATCCGCGTTTGTCTCAGAACCAGACAGCTTTAGATTATAGGATACTGGTCGAGTTTTTTATCAGAAACTGTGGAGAGCTCTATAAACTAAGAATTTTTCTACTTTTCTTGATTACTGAAGTGTAAAGCTTTAATAGAACCTTAAAATTGGCCAAAATTATCCCAGTTTACGATGATAAACTGTAGTGATAAAAAGCGTAGAAGTCAAATGTACAGAAACGTGTAGAATCGGTGGCGAGCCACGTGATAAGTAGAATCAAAGACTTCACCTATCTCTTCATTAGTAAGTTTATTGAGATTTGTAAACAGATTCATAAGTGACGCGGCTAATAGGTTACAGAACAATGATACTTATTCATCCATGTTTTGTGTTTAGTCTCTTAACAGTTTCAACAACATATTCACCATTTCATTCGTCCATACGTCCGTCTTCGTGTTTCGTGTTTAATCCGTTCACAATGTCTTTATTCCCAGCGTCGATTTACCCGCTCTGTCACTCACATATCCACCCCCCATCCATCCGTCCATCCGTCCATCCATCCATCCATCCATCCGTCTATCCATCCATGCATCCATACATATAGATACATACATGCATGCATGCATACATCATTGTCCATCCATCTCTCCATTTATTGCATCCGTCTATCGATTCACATATCCGTCAGCCTATCAGTTCATTCACACACAAACATCCATCCATCTATTCATCAGTTACGCCACTAAGCGATCTATGTGTCACTCCATCCTTCCATTGATCCATTCAGCCTCTTATACATCACATTTTTCTTCAGTATCACACGTACAAGATGCGTGTCACCTGTGAAGTTCCAGCACATTCAGATCTGCCGTTCTTCATATAGTTCATGTTTCATCCAATAGCAAGCGACGATCCCGCGGCAGTTCTCTATGCACCATCCTTTGTGGTGCACCCAACCCTGTCCTACCTCCATCCGAACTCATCCCATCCTCCACCGCTCCGCGAAACTAAACCAAACCAAAGCAGCTTGGTCCACGTTGAATAATTAACGTTAATGGAAGCCACCCTGCTGCTCCTGCCGCCCGCGGTGCGCCTATGACAGTTCCCTCAAACCGTTGTTATGCCGTGATCAGACGCCATGTCGCTGACTGCAGCACAGGAGAGTCTGTCTTTACACTGAAAAGTGCTGCAACTAATTTTGAGGTACTGACACATTTAGGAATAATTCTTGGTAACATAAATAAAAGTAAGGAAACTAGAATGGCCTGGCCATCTGGTACGAATGTCTGATGATAGGACCGCAAAGAGAGTATTTTTGTGGAAACCAGGTGGAAGAAGAAAAACAAGAGGACAAACATTAAGGTGGCTGGACTATATTGAGAATGATCTGAAATCGATGGATGTCAAGAGATGTAGGAAGAAGGCAGAAGACAGATCTGCATGGGCTATCATTCTGAAGGAGACACTGGTTAAACTGTAAGGATTCTACACTAGTGAATAACCCTTTAAAGACGAAGCGTATCTGTTTTATATAAGGACTCAGAGCGTACCGCGCTGTAAACACTCTACACTTAGGTTATAAAAACCAGTCTCTTAATGTTTTATAAGGCAAAAGTTGCTGTTTGTTCTGAGATCCGTACAAAACATATAAACGCAATGTGGGCACCACGTAGAATTTTTTAATGTTAAACCTGGTGGTACGTAAAGTTACCGCTAGGCTTTAAAAGGATAATAATAATAATAATAATAATAATAATAATAATAATAATAAGGCTTTATGGCTCATTGCTTAGCCATTTGCGTGGCTAGCTAATAATACTGCGTCATCCCTCAGTACAGTGGCTGGATACGGCCTCGCAACTCGAGGAATTAAATCTTTGAGATGTTTATGAAATGAAGAACGAGAATACGAAGATATAGGCGGAATTTGGTGCGACATTACAGAAGACAGTAAAGTTAAGGGCGTATTTCTCCTGTGTCTAAACACAATGCCGTAAAGTGTTATGTGGCGGCCAAGACATAAACTTGTATAAATTCAGTATAAGATATAATGGAATTGGGTGTGCGTGGTTAGCTTCATGCTTCGGCCACTCTACTCCTCAATAAAGAGTCGAGTAGGCTATTCTATGGATGAGGGGTCCCAAGATCTGTGCAGACGGACTATCTGCCTAATAGTAACTGTCATGATGGCAGTGTGGACCTCCAGACCGCTTCAGTTTAGATAGTAGAAGGAGCTGTCATAATTCTGTTATATTTGTGTAGGAGTAATGCAGTAATATGACGTGACTGAAATTGTTAACGTCTGCGGCACTTTTTTGCAACTTTGCTAACAGCATTATATTATTAACATAAGGCTTGATACCGACAGGATTGTCTACATCTTCATATCTGCGTAACATTTGTGGATATGTTACAGCTGGTATCATCGGTGGTAGGAGTTGCGTCATAGCGTTACATTTAAAGTCTTCAAATAACATTTTCAGGATATCAAAATTTCCTAAATAATACAAGCTTTTGTTAGTCACAAACATACAGAAATAAAAATATAACTTACAGAAGCATGTACGGGAGAGATGAGAATTACCGATAGACAGAATTTATTCGTATAACGTAACACGTAAAGGGAAGGGACTACATTAGAAACTTGGAGAGAAATGGGAGAATAACGTGAAAATAAATCTAAAACGGAATAGGAGCCAGTGGGATAGATTTTATGGGATCATTTTGGGAATTAGTGACGAAATCCTGCTCCTCCTGTAATGAAATTTCAGGTTCTTGACCACTTGAGCGACTATTAGCTTCTCATAATTCCTCAACTCGATAGTCAGTTATATAAATTTCAGAGAAATGTAACTAACAGACGATGTCCCCTCGAGATGGTTTTATATCATTCGATTACCTCAGAACTGGGCACGTGGGAGGTGTATTAGTCGTATAAAGTACGTTTACTACATGTAAGAGTGGAATAAATCCTAGAAGGTTAGTCGGCAGTATAAAATACTTAATTCGGACATTGAATACCTTTAATACCTTCTTCAGATTCCAGCAAGTTACCTCTAGCTACTATCAAAGACTGAACACGGTGGTATGGTCGAGGCTTTGTAGGAGTGACGTCTGCTCTGTGTGTGCACGAATAGACGGGACGCATTCCTCCATTCCATTCCTGAAGCCGCCTCGTGTAATTGCTGGAATGGAATGTTTCGCTTTTGTAAATTGTTATAGACCCCCATAAATGTGTAGGCTTATCTCGCAAATCTAGACATCGAGGCACCATTGTGACCAAAACGTGTTTCATTCTTGTCTAGCTATCCTAAAGCAATACCAATGTATTTCTGAAGAAACAATTCCGTACGTAGCTGGGGAATGTGACACTTACACCAAAAGGAGAATGGAAATGAATAAACACCTGTTCCGAAAGCATTATTTTGCGTTTTTGCACGGACCTAACGCGTTTACGTTGATATTGATTTACTTGTATTTCATATGTTTCTGCTGTTGTAACCAGAGTGTCACAAAACACGGAACTTTGTGACAGATGTTGACGTAACATTTTGTGATGTCAAACACCTCACGAAGTTTGGCTACTTTCTTTCCAGACGTTCAGCGATGTAACACATTTTAGTCGTAAATATGTTTCTATGATAACTTTATGGAGCAGCACATTTCTTGAGAAGCTACTACTCGTAGTTTGTCAGCTACTCACGACATTCCCGCGTTTCATGAAACGCGAAAAATTCCTAACGTGCTCACGACAGCCCGCCTCTTTTCCCTGTCTTCAGCCAAATTATATCTTTTTATGACATTTATTTTTAATTATATAGTCCATACCAGTGGTACGCATCCTGTGGCCCTCGACTCTTCCCTAAGTTGCCCGTTGAACTTTTAGTAAAATATGATTTTATTAACACTGAATATATTTATATTATGTCTTATTTTCCCATTATGGCATTTCATCAAATCACTCGTGTCTGAGTTACCTGCGGCTAAAAAAGGTCACACACTTGTCACCCATACCGTATCTGAAGTGTTTTTTACTGCTTAAAGTCTCCAGTTTATGCTGTGTGCCAATTCTTTCGTATAATGTTCAAGGTATGGTTATCTATGCATGCCGTGAAAGCAAATACAGGGGAAGAGTTGTAGCTCCACCCGTTCTTAACCTTGGTACTAGATGGAGGTTAGAGGTAAGCTTCACGCCTTGGCCGCTTGTACCCTTGGAAAGAGCCCCCCCATATACATTGAGTAGGAGGCTAGGTGGGTGTCACAACCGTTCGGGACGCTTTGCAGACGAAAGAAATCTATTTGCCCTGCTTAGAATCGAACGTCGAATCCTGGGTTGTCCAGGCCGTAGCCCAGTCATTACACCCTGAACGCTATCTCCGCTTCCCAATAAGACAATTTGAGTTTGACTCAAATTCCTTCCTTTGACACGCGGTTAGAAGGAATTTCAGTATTGCAAGAATACATAGAGGGAAAGTACCTTAAACAGCATATGCAGGTGCCCATGATATTAATTGCTCCACTGGCTCAGTGGTACGGTGCCATGGGACGGTAAAAGTTAGATAGACGACGTATCCTTTTAAGCAAGGCGATGTTTTTCTTAAAACAGTAGGGTCTAAATCGATTTGTTGCTCACAATAAATACCTACTGACGCATGTCGCAAACAAATAACTACATCCAAATCAATGACATGTGTCAGTGTCCCTATATGCATTTTATGTCGGTCTGTCACGGTCCGTTTGATTCCCGAACGAATTACCTCTTTAGCTGTTTTGGAGTCTTCAGGATGTCCGGTATAGCTGTGGTACTGGAGCGAGCAGGAAGTCCGCGGTAATCCAATAGCAGGAGGACGCAGTGCAGTGTAACAATAAAGAGGGGAATAAATAAATATCCAACAGGGTGTTATCCCCACACTGTGAACTTCCAGGAACTGTGGTACCGAACTCCAGGATTAGGCCTACGCCAAAATATTTCAGTTGGTAGCTGACAAAGGAATGTGAAAATTACTTCTAGTCTGTTGACCGTATAGGCCTAAGGGCTATTTTGAAGTAACAGGTAGGCAAAGTGCTTCTATACTTCAGGGACTGAAGTGCCTGTAACATGTAACTGAATTTGATGTTTTAGCGACCGTGCAGTTTCATGTTGTGGCATACTGAGTCATAACAATCTGTAGTCCGGTAAAATGGCAACATGTTTCACTAGGATACGTTTCCTCTGTCTCAAGGGTACAAATTACGTCGGTCGTGAAGATGGAGGTAGTAATATTAATTTATAATGCCAACTTAATGCACAACTTGCAGACACATTTAAAAGTATGGTCTTTCACTACTCTTACATGTTTCGGCACGTCAATGCCATCTTCAGGGAATTCATACACCAAATTTATAACTAACTAACTAACTAACTAACTAACTAACTAACTAACTAACTAACTAACTAACTAACTAACTAACTAACTAACTAACTAACTAACTAACTAACTAACCAACCAACCAACCAACCAACCAACCAACCAACCAACTAACTAACCAACTAACCAACTAACCAACCAACCAACCAACAAACCAACCAACCAACCAACTCCATGGAACAAAATCCTTCCTGAGAAGGTAACAGGTCCGCAGCTATTCAAGAAGTTCCCCGCATTTTATGGAACCCGAAAGTTCGTTACCTTGTTTACAAGAGCCCGCCACCTGTCCCTATCCTAAGCCAGGTCAATCCAGTCCGTGCTCCCCCATCCTAGTTCTTGAAGATCCATTTTAATATTATCCCCCCATTTACGCCTGGGTCCCCCAAGTGGTCTCCTTCCCTCTGGTCTCCGTATCGAAATCCTGTATGCACCTCTGCTTTCCTCCGTACAGAGATTACACCCGTAACAGTCCTTAAATACAACAGTCGGCAGCTGTAATCTGTCATATACCGGCCAGTTTTAAATTTGGTGTATGAATTCCCTGAAGATGACAAAGACGTATCGATACATCTAGGAGTAGTGCAAGACGGTACTTTCAGATGTGTTTGTAACTTGCGCATTAAGTTGGTTTTATTAGTGAATATTAAGCAAAACGCACGGAATGGCTAATTTCAAAGTGGAGGCAGTGAGCTCATTTGAAATTTTGGAACCGACCGATGGTACTACACGCATCTATGTGTATGTATTCCTGTGGCGCAACAGCCCAACTCGGGCCTAGGCCGCCTCAGTTTTGAGGTTTCTAGAGCACACGCAATTAGATACACACCCGGTAGGACTCCTCTGAGCGAGTGATCAGCCCGTCGCCGAGGCTGCTACCTAAACAACATACAACAGACGCAAGAGACGAACATCCAAACTTCAGCGGTATTCGAACCTGCAATCTCCTTAATCAAGAGATCGCACGGTTGTGACTTATTCGCACTGATAAGAATAGGCCACGTTAGGCGTGTACCTGTATATACCAAAGGAAAATATTTGATTTTTGCTAATTCAAAAATGACGTAAATGTCTAAATTTTATGATTCAATATCAGTACTTAACAGATGACTGCAGTAGATAGTGATACATTTACTGACAGCTTTGCGAAAATTCTGGGTGAAAATGCTGGCCTTTCATTGCGCAAAACTGCATATTCACAAATGTAATTTATTCAAGTTTAAGTGTTTCCCTAAAACTGCATATCGACGAAAAGTTGATAATATGTTTTTCAAATCCTTCGAATTTGCTGCATTTGGAATCACATAAGTATCCAAACGAACAGACACATTTCAGAGATTTGCATTTCGCATTTACTTCTTTATCAGTGTCCAGGTCAGTCACTTCCAGCTGAAGAGTATCTGAAGCCCTTTACGGGAAAATCAACAGTTAAATTCGGCTTCTACTTACTTTAAATTCTAAGTCGATTACCGAATACCTTACATAGCTTGCTGACTACAATTCAGGCGTTCTTCATGCAACAGAGGAATCTGCAAACGTATTTTTCTTAGAAATAGAAGGATTTTATTGTGTAAGACTCTACCTCTGTGTGTACCTAACTACCAATCTGCGCTACGTAACATCCCAGAAACGAGACGATTTCATTGCATCTGCGTGTTAAGTAATAATCCCCCAGACTCTGTTTACGTTGCATTTTTACTAAAGGTTTATAAACACAAAAAACTGCTTATAGAAACGTGTGCGAGGGAGTAACAACTTGTCCGCGACGCAGTGTGCAGCTCGTCCCTGCAGGCGCCGGCAGGTGATAAATCTGAATTCTTGCCCAGCGGAGGGGCGACAACTGTGTCGCCGAAATCAATCACTCAGCAACAGAGGTTTGGTGCGACGGGTGTGTGAATCATTCATTAGAACTGTAATCGCCAGGCTGGGAGCAACATGACTTGCAGGATCAACCTGGTTCTATCACCTGGAAACAATGACGTCCCCTCTTCAAGGGGGAAAGTAGCATATATGTAAGGGGTTGGCCGTGGAGGAAATGAGGGTGAAAAATTACTGTTTGTTTGATTGAAACCAGGCCGTGCTGCATGGGTTATGGTGCTGGGCTCAGGTAAATTAAAAGGTATGACAACGACGTTTATTGACAACTATTTAACACACAGATTTCTGATAGCAGAGAATAAGTTATGAATGTGTGAGCAAGACTGAAAATATTACAGCCATTATCTTTGTATTGCCCGTGCATGTATATTATTTCCTTCACAAGGAGCTGGTTTAAATGTGGCTTGAACGTATGGGCTATTTGACATACCCTTTAGTTGCAGTTCTCTTTTTCTGCTGCTAAGAGCATGCAGAATACCATTGAGAGATCAGGAGTGTCTCTCACCATATCTCTGCCATAGATACGTACGGACATCGGCGTCGATTTTTATTTACAAAGTCGTCTTGCTTTTCAGTTTATTCTGAAACGTCGTGTACAAAGTTTGCCTCGATTTCAAAAAATCTGCTCTGTAAATATAACTGTTGTAATGTTGTAAATCTTCGATTCCTTCTCCGTGTGCGTCGCTCTATAAATGCCCTCATTGTTTTGTGCAGCCTAATCTCGGGCTGAGTTACTTTATGTGAAACTGTTACACATAGGCCTAGGTTCTAGTGAAGGTTGATTAATTGCACATAAGACTAATTTTTAAATTAATAGATTTAGTGGAGTTAGATTAAGTAGGCCTACGTGCGGTTTTTGATAATTTTGTGCCTTTAATTTGGATTTAGTTCGTTTGGGTTTCACGTGATTTGGCTCAGGATAACGACTTGTGACAGCCTTATAAACGTTGTAAAGGAACCTTCAAGTTCCATGAGAGGTAACCGTTTGCTTCTTAAGAGAGCTTGACTGTGTTCGGTTAGGTATGTAATTACCGTATTAACCGTTTAAAGACGAAGCGTATCTGTTTTATATAAGGACTCAGTGCGTACCGCGCTGTAAGCACTCTCCATTTCGGTTATAAAAACCAGTCTCTTAATGTTTTTAAGGCAAAAGTTGCTGTTTGTTCTGAGATCCGTACAAAACACATAAACGCAATGTGGGCACCACCTAGAATTTTTTAATGTTAAACCTGGTCTTATGTAAAGCTACCGCTAGGCTTTAAAAGGTTAAGTTGGTTTTTATTGTGATAGACTTTATCTCTTAACATACCACGTGGTCATCGTGGCAACGATCTTTGATACAGGCGTCAGTTTAGGCGTTGACCTGGTTTGTAGTACTGCTTCGGCTTAGACTTCGGCTATATGATTTTCTTTCTTCCACTCTGATCTACAACGTATTCGACAAAACATCGTTCGTATGTAATGAAGGTCTAGGTATGTAACATTCTCTATCAGATGAAGTTACAGAGGGTGAAATGGCAAAACTAGGCCTGAAGTACGTATGTGGAAGACGAAACGACCAATATTTTAGTTGGAAAAACTGACTGAAAGAGGGATCTTGAGAGACCTAGCCGTGGATAGGAAGATGATATTAAAATGGGCCTTACAGTGTGGTATAAATATATGGAATAATTTAAATCGGCTCAGGACAGTCTCAATGGGAGACACGACCTTTTGAATTCCAGAAAACGCGAAGAATTTCTTTACGAGCGGAGGGTTTATCAGTGTTGCAAGGAACACTGTTCTCCGTAGAGTTACGTACTTTGTTACTTTTGTATAACTCCTGAAGGACTGTGTATCAGCATCAGTTCTGAAAAAGTTAGCCGTCACAAGCCGTAAGGTACTTGAAGCTGGAATTTAGTTGGGGTGAATGTAGATCAGAGAACACGCTTTGCTGAGCTATCTGATATTTTATTTGGTTTCTTTAGGTAAGTGCCTAGATGCTGTGCCCATATGCCACCACAGATACCATTCCAACGTATTTATTTATTTATATTTTATTTAACAACACTGTAAGCATCTCGTACTACATAGCGTGTAATGGTGAGATATGTAATGAATTATGAATTAGGCAGTGTGGGGAAGGGGGCGGTTGTGGCCTCTTCAAGATTACACTCCGGAATTCGCCTGGAGAGTCCAAGAGTTACGAGAAGTAGCTCGAAAAAGTTCACCGAAGGTTTACCTCAGTCAGTCATATTTCCATAATACACTCGCTGCCGTTTTTAAATCAGGCCGCATATACCTGTCCGTGCTGACGCGCCTCTAACCCCATTAATTCAGTTAACATCTGTTTCTAGGGTATGTAGCGTTGCACCTATTCTGTAGTTGCAATTTATGTCACATGTAATGTTATTTCCATGTGGAATGTTTTGTACATTTATGTTATTATTATTATTATTATTATTATTATTATTATTATTATTAGTGCATTTGTACTGTTTTGTGTTGCATTTCTGTCTTTGTGCTGGCTTTGTAATAGGCACTTGTGCTGGCAAGCCTGCACCATAATAAATGCTCATTGAAATGAATTATCATCATCATCGTCGTCGTCGTCATCGTTGTCGTCGTCGTCATCATCATCATCATCATCATAATCATCGTCATCGTTAAGTTGCTGCTGAATAGCGTAACAAAGTAAATGTCTATGGTTTTGATTCCTGGCAAGGGCTTTATATTCATTCCCCTAGACGTGTTTTTGGGGCTGCACTGGAGCACAAGGCAACGTGTTATTATTATTATTATTATTATTATTGTTGTTGTTGTTGTTGTTGTTAAAATAATTTTAACATTTAGTTGCATTGGAAGAGAAAGTAATCTACGTGACCTGTTGATACGAAGAAGATATGTTTAGTTTACAGGCTGTTTTGTGTGTGTGTGTGTGTGTGTGTGTGTGTGTGAGGGACAGACAGAGAGAGAGAGAGAGTGAGAGAGAACTGGAGCAATTGGGACTGTGCACTCTACATTATTATCAGGACAGAAGACTGCGAAACCTGACATTACAGTTTGCTGAGCGATTATCACGGTGACTGGCTGCAGTCCCCCCGCCTCGCCCCGGAGTAGCAATAACAGCACCCACGAATCGCTGTTACATAGGATCCCCTTCTTAAGCTTACTCGTCAGGAACCGCTAGTGAACCGTGCACTGTCTGCAACTGCTGGAACAATTTATGTCTCAGCAAACACATAAATATGCGTTCGCCTTATGCCTGCTCTTATAACGTCTAAAACTAACCAGCCGGAAACTACTCACTTCTATGCATAACCAGTGATAATAATGATGATAACAATAATATTAAAAATAAAAACATTGAAATTACGCTGCACAGGCATCGAAACTGTGGGACCATGTAATTAGCTGATGACAGTTCCGGTCAAAATGAATCTTTACTTTTTCTGGCCACGATTCGTTTGCCCATCTATTTATAATTTTCTTTAATTTCTTCTCACTTTCGATTCTTGGTATAATACTAGATTTATATTTTTTTTCGTTATCTGCAAATGTGATCGATCCAGCTGTGTCTCATTCCTGTGATCCTATTGTTCAATTCAGAAGCTTTTCTCTCATGTCTGCGTTTAGCTGCCGGTTCGTCGCGTTTCAGGATACTCATTAATCTTGTATTCTGATGTTATACTTCCGCTTTCATCACATGTCACATCCATACCACTTCACTGAAATCTCTGTTGTGTGAAGATTTTGTCTGTGTAACCTTTCAATATGTTGCATTTAAAGTTCTCTTTACTGTACCACACTAGTGCCGACGTTAAGAGACAGTGGTGCTATACTTCTTCCCACATATGCCTTCGTCACGTGGACAGGTAAAACTTTCTTTAGCTTTGCTTTTTTTATATACGCGCTTGAAGGTCCGTGCTTTATCACTTACATTAATTCCTTTCGCATTGTGATTTCTGGTAGCAGAAATAATAGAAGCTTTGTAACTGTCCTAAGATTTCAATGTGAAAGATATTTTTGTGGAATGTTGTTTTTTAAAAGCCATCAGTTTCTTTTTTTAGAGCAGAATTTCAATTGATGATATCACCTAAGCATCTGGATATGTTTACGTAGAAACACTTACAATTTAATCGCATTTTGCATTATTGGAAGATGCTAAATATGTACGTTACCTACTGCACTGTGGCTGTAGCCGAAAATTTAAATAAATTCTTTTTTCTCTTCGATTTGGATACAAGAAAATAACGTAAAATTCTTTACTTAATTCCCTGTATTGTACAGAATTGTATTTACGAAAATATCTGGCCATGAGCGCCCCTTCGTGAATATGCTTGCTGATTGTTTTTTCTAGTAATTCACTGTAGCTACACTGCTTAACCGTCAATTTATTATTTAACATTAAATGTGTTATTACGGAATAAATCTAGCATTCTGGACTCAGAAGACTACTTCGCCGGTCACTATTACAGGTGTCCATGTTTTCTGTCATAAAAACAGGTTTTATCACATCACCACATATTCTCCCGAAGTAATTCTTAATTAACAACCTGGAGTCAACTTATCCTATCCAGTAACTGTAGCTTTTATCGGTAGTCGTTTAAACAATTGTTCATATATCCCGTCAATATGAGGTGATTATTTCAATTGTTGTCCACTCAACCCTTGACCGTGAGATACTTTCTCAAATTTTGTGAGAACGTAACGCTTAAATCTTATCAATATTATTATATCGAATTACTATTTTCCTCTGTAGCTTAGTTATATTTATGTTTGTTTCCTTGTTCTTTAAAATATTTTAGCCCTTTGAATTTAAGTAATCACAACTTGAACGTTGATAGTCGAGTATGTATCCATTCAAGACTGACGTTCATATAAGTTCTACATAAAGTTTTAATTGTTACTTCAACAGAACGCAGTCCCTCTCAATTAGAAAGACCAAACGGTTATTGATGTTCAGGGAAAGATTGGAAATTTTTGTGCGAATCGTAGGAAACACATGCATTCACCCTGCTGAAAAAATTCAGGATTTTTTAGTGTTGCAGCAGGTGGTACCTGTAGGTACCGCTAGGCTTTGAAAAGTGTATCTTTCATTGTCGTGACAGCCAAATTAAAATCCATTGTTTATATTATCACTACCAGTTGGCAACAGTAAAAGGTACTGAAATGCATACTGCAGTTGGGATTATAGTGTTGCAGATGGCCGTGTTCAGAGTTACAATGTTTAGTATTCGCGTACCTTATTTAAACAGAATAAACGTAGATAAAATAGCTACGAACAAAACATCAGTTTTTTAATCGGCACTAGAGCCCTCTGTTGGCTTTAAATTGTGGAGAAAATATCTGTAGATTGCTGTTATCGCTATTGTGCTTGTTATCTCAAGCTATCATCGCAGGACAATTGTTAGGAATAATTTAACAGTGTAATTTATCTTTTATTACCAGCTGCTCTTCCTTTTATTTTGTTTCCTTTGAAGCCAGCGCAGAGTTCTGGGATTATGAGTGAAGGACTATTTACGTAAAGGAGTTACTGGGCCTGTACACTTTGTTTTTCCGTAATTATACGTATATGGCTTCTCGACTATACCTCGATATTACCTGCGTGGGGTATCCTGCCTGTTGATGCAAAAAACGTTTGTCATTGGAGCATACAGTCTTCTTCACCGCGATGTCTGATGTAGAAAACGGTGAGCTTTGCATATAATAGTAACAAATAATGACAATTTAATGCTGATTTGTTAACAGTTTCTTCACATGAGTTATGATTAACACTGTACGGCTTATAGAGAGGCGCTCGACGACGTCGTGCGGGGTTATATATGATAAAGTTTTTTTTATAAACCGAGGGTTTGTTTAAGTACATCTGAATGTAATGACGATTATAATGGAGATATTTTTCACACCTCACGTTGTAGGATCTGTGGCAGTTGATAATATACTTTCAACTGGTCGAGCAATCCCATGCCAGATCCATTATCATATTCGCAAGGCTCACCATTGGGACTTCCTTTGAGATATTTACATCTAACCCATTTGTTCATGTCCTATTTTTATATTTATGCTTACACTTTCCTCTTAATTATTCAATTTTTTTCCAAATGGTCTGTCTCTTTTAGAATGTACTGAATGTAGGTCTATAGGCATGCGTACAATTTCCTCATGCGTGGTGCATTGCATATCACTGTTAACCTTAATTGCATTACTTTGATAAGGGGCATATTATGTGACAAGTCTGTTCGTTATGTAACTCTGCTTCCGTTTGTTATTTCATGTCTTCAGTACCATAATGGTTCAAAGAAAACCCGCCAGTTTATACTAAGCTGTAGTCGACTCATGAGTAAAGCTTTGACCTTGACAGTGTGATCTCGAGGGATTCCCTTATCGCCGGTCGAAGCTGGCGCAAAAACTTATAGGTCCTCTCAGAAACATAAATCACATTTTCCACTGATCGCCATGTTTAGTTTTCACGACATAACAAGCCTACAGTCAAACTTCGGCACAGCTGTAACCAGATAGAATACAGCAAGAGAGTTTTATTTCGCATAACAAAATTAACTTGCATGCACAAGACGCAACTGTACTTCAGCCCAGTGTATTCTTAACTGGCAAACATCATTTAATGGTCATAGGCACTGAACGGTCTGACCGCCCTCTGCTAAACTATTGCCAAGGTCACGGTCATAATCTTGATCCTTCAGCATTACATAGTGTGATACCTAGTAGAAAGGTTTTATCATTATATTGCAAGTTCTGTTGTTCCCGTGCCCTTCGATTCGCTGAATACGTGCAGGCCTAATACTCATGCTTGTTTCTTCACATCTTCAATTCAAATGAAGGTTGACAGGACAGAAGTGTGACAAGTAATTTTCGTACATATTGGCGTGCTGTAGCAGCCACCTTCAATCTGCACAAAATTGCTTTCCGCTGTAGGCCTGTGTATGCAAGAGTACGCAAGCAGACGGTCACGTCGCAGATCCATACTGAATTTGTGTCGCGCGATTAAGTCTCGTTCATTTTGGTTGTAGAGTGCTATGCATTTAACTTTAGCTTCAACCGATATAAACAGGAGTACTGAGATTGGGAATTATTTAATATCTGAGAGCACTTACATGACAAAGAACGAAGTTTTTGAGTGGGATATTATGATCTGAAAACCTCGGGAGAAGTCACTTTGGCGACCTATCTACGTTTGAAGGAATGTGATACTGCAATTGATGCTTGAGGATTCACTCCTGAAGCTGTCATCTCGAGGAAACTAGTAAAAGACAGGGAACAATGTAGTGCTTTTCTAATTAGATTTCGGATTTCACAACATGTGTAACAACTGAATAACTCAGGTGCTGAAGGAATTGGAGATGTGGTTGAGTTCTGAATACTTATAGGCCCATAAACTATCCCTTTCAGTTTTTCGATGTAAATTTTATGTGGAAGTTGCAAACTATGACTGTAAAACAGCTCCATCGCGCGTGGTAAATGGCTTGCGCAAAAAGAGCTCTCCCTAACAAAGCTTTCTCTGAAGCCGGGAAAATTGATTCTGGCCCGTCCGTTAATTTTTGGTAGCGTAAATGATGAGAAACTCTTACGTCTAGATCAACTAATTTTTTCATGAATGTTTATAAGCTAAATAATTTTTAGTTTATGTTTCTCATTTGATAAGAAATACTGGCTTGTGGTGACATCTTGTCATGTGTCCGTATATCTGTCAGTCCAGTACTAATAATTCTTGGAAGACAGTGGTGAATTCTCATTCATGCCCACATTATGTCACTGGAGAAACAACATCCTTGCACATTTTAATTTCCTACCTTCAGTAATATTAATATGGCCATTGCGCGAACGTACACTTCGTTTGATGCCGATAAGTAATCTGTAGCGAGATGATACCACAAACATAAATACAAATTATGGTCGAAACACTTTCTTTGTGTTCACAACTACAAATATGGCGACGATGCGAAGCTGTAAGATTATACCTGCCAAATTTAGTGCTGCGAGGATCAGTACTAAAGGAAACGATGCATAGAAATGGACCGGAATATGATATAATTATCATTTTCAAAATTTTATCAGCCTCGTCGTGTTTATTGAAATGTCTAAGACAAATAGACGTGTAACTTCTTCCCAGAGCTTTTTGTTGTTGCGGGCGTTGCCCAGTAATTAATTTATGGCGCTCCAACCCTGAACCTCCCCCAAGAACACAGTACAGAACATCCCTAATTTTAAGTCGTGGCAAAAGCTTCACTGCACATTTCAGGGCAGAGTGCAGATGAGACATATTCATATGGCGGGGGGGGGGGGGGGGCTTGCGTGTTTACGCGAGTCATAAAATGAAATATTGGTGGGGGAAGAGGGTGTTGGGGTTCCTGGGAGCAATCGATTGTGCACGTGACTTGTTGCGCGCATGACGCAACGGCTCACTTCTAATTATTATTTGTGTATGATTGGGGTTGGATTCCAGATGGAGAGATAATGGCTGGGACTGTCGGATTGAATTATGGTTGCAGCTATTGTCATGCTCCGACGAGAAGACTCATTCTTGCTCACACAAGCTGGAAAATAAATGTGTGAGTGTCTACAGTAGTAATTAAATAATTTTATTATATTTTAGGATCCAAGTCAATACAGGATATAACAAAAATAAACATTATCCTTGTTATAATAAATTATATTCCCGCTACTCTTACGTTAAAAATAACTACACTCAAACTGTGCCTTAGGAATAAATTATAAAGTACGTCAGTGTGAAAGCTTTAAACTTTCTGTACGTAATGTTTTCGCAGCACTCCAAGTACCATAGTATTTCAGGCTGAAATAATTTTTGTGTTTTTTGTGGCGCTACAGGCCCACGTTGTCCAGGCTGTCCTGTTTTGTGGGTTTATGAATCTTGCTTGTTTGTTTCGTAGGACTCTTTCGACAGGTGTTTGAACCCATCAAAAGGCCTCTGTCTGCATAAATATAGGAAAGACGGAGACCTGTGTTCGTGACCCAAGCGCTGTAATATATAACACGCACGCCTTGGAGCGGTGGTGAACATCCTGTGGTCCTCGACCCTTTCCTAAATTGCCCGTGGGCCGTTTTAGTCCCTTGAGTTTATAAAGATCGTCAGCCCCGTGTAAATTCCACTGAGAGTAAACATGAATGGATCAGTATTACTGCTTAAAGAATCAATAGACTTCAACGTAATTTAATAAAAATATGAATAATATTAATACAATTTGATATTTCAGAACATTAAAGTTATATCTTAAAACCGCTTTATGGCACTTAGCTACATCACTGTTGTCTTCTTTCTCATGCGTTTCAAGAATTTTGCCCACCACTGCCTTAACGCATTTCGATGGAGGTGATTGGCACGCTACAGCTATTAAGTCTTTAAATCTGGTTGCTTATTATTTGTGCCATCACGTGTAAAGCTGTGAACCTTCTGTTTGTCCACACAGTGTATTTCTTTGTTCTATATGGTTCTCGCAATAAGCAGTTATATCCCTGTACAACTTTAATCGCTGGTCTTTCTGATAGAGGCACAACAATCTGTTCTTGGTGAGGTAGGAACTGAATACACACACACACACACACACACACACCGTAGACTAATTTGACACAGACCGTAGGTCGTGCCACGGCTTAAGCTGCTCTTCGCCTGCTTTCTACGACGGCGGCCCGGCTTAAGTCCTAGGCCAGCCCATGTGGGTTTTGTTGTAGACAAAGTGGCACCGGGTACTTGAAAAATTATACAAGCGCGTATACATTGGTACCTTCATGAGACTTCAACGGCTTGGGTGGATGGGACATCTACAGAGGATGGATGATGCAAGGAACACCAAAAAAAATGTACGAAGTCAACTTAAACCATAAACGACACAAGGGGAAACCCAAGGCTAGGTGGAAAGATGATGTAGAGAATGTCACAACGAAGATAACGTTGTTAATTCGAGAGAAGGGGCACAGGATAGACATGGCTGGAGAACAGCAAGTGCGGAGTCGCTTTTCCTGCTTGTATAGTTGAACCACAGAAGAAAAAGAAGAAGAAGAAGAAGAAGAAGAAGACGAAGAAGAAGGAGGAGGAGGAGGAGGAGGAGGAGGAGGAGGAGAAGAAGAAGAAGACGAAGAAGGAGGAGGAGGAGGAGGAGGAGAAGAAGAAGAAGCAGAAGAAGAAGAAGAAGAAGAAAAGCTGAAGAAAGTGGCCCTGGGACAGGGTTTTCTCCGAGTACTGCGGGCTTCCCCCTGTTCGTGTTATTCCACCAGTGGGCCTACTGTACACTCATACACTTATCTTCGATACTACTACTTCCAGAAGCACAAACAGCGAGGTCTTTGGACCCTTCCAGCAAAAGCGCTGCTGTTTTCGAATTCGGGGAGCTTCAAAAAAGAATACTTTTGCTTTTCTTTTATAGAGATCTTATACGTTGTGTATATGTGTCATTGTAAACAGCAGTTCCTTTGATTAATCCTCTCAAAATATAGATATTCAAATACACGTAGGTACGGCCTTCACACGGCAGATATTTAGATACTGGACACAGGACAGACCCGTCCTTACTGAGCACAGTACGCACCCAACACGATTATGACTGAAATGGTCGGACTCACCACCTAATGATCATGCTCCCCGGGCCGATGGGAGGGATTCTACGCCAAGCCAGACAGACTGTCAGTTGCAGAGTGAGTTGTTCTTAGTCTTTAAAGGGCAATACTTGCGTTAATAGGAACCAGGTAACGGCAAGATCAGTGCAGTAGTTTGAAGAACGTGAGAATACGATTTTTACGTAGCTAGCTGAGTAAATACATACTGATAAATGGCTCTGGTAATGACGTTTGAAAAATCAAGTAATCTAAAAATTCTGTTAACTTATGTCAACAGAATTCTACGAAGGCAGAAAAACTTAAAGGTAGTAAATATTATTTTATACCTGTAATTGATGAGACAGTTCTGTACTTACCGAAATTTTACGGTTTACTTGCACTCAAATCTGTGCTGAGGCAACTGACTCAAATCATCATCAGTAGTAAATGCACACGTATGGTCCATCCGGCGTAGGATGGCGTGGAGGCAATTCAGATGTAGGGGTGGTGTGGAGGTAGTTTTTTCCCTGAAGAAGGTATCGCGAAATGGTGTCGAAACGTCCTGGTCGCGGGCCATGTTGTGCGCACCCTTGATTGGTCAGCCCTGTCCGTGCCGCCGTCCAGTTTGGTATGTGGGCGACAGCGCAGGCAGTTTTTTGAGGAGCCGAAGTTCACGCTGGTCGGAAACTTTTAAGTATTTATGTGTTATGTGTATTGACAATGAAACAAAAATTGTGACTTGCGATAGGAAAGAACTAGTGAGAAATAAACCGTTGTAGATATTAGATCAGTGATAACGGTCTAAGCGAATTTAAACAATCACAGCGTATATTAAGGGCACACGAAGAAAGACATTTAGTTGCGTTTCATACGGCACCGCGTAAGCAACTGACGGACAATTTGGTTCAGTAATGTCTGTGAATACATTAACGTGTGTTGACATTGAAAGAGAAGGCTCTCTAGAAGAGAAGGATTCGAGCTCCAAAAAGACAGATTTTGCCAAATTGGAAAAAATCAATTTTACAACGTAAGTAGGACATATGAGGGTCAATACTATAATTAGAGATATTGGTATATGTAGCAATAAATTGACAGCAAATGTAGAAAAATGGGTACAATTAACATGGAATTAAACTTTGACAGGTCCAATAATCAGAGGAGGGGCAAGGGTTGCTGAGAAAGTTATTTTGAGGCAGGAATTATGAAACAGTAGTTGCTATATCCTAAGGATACCAATACGTCCTCTTCTTTCCGACCATGTCTTTTTATACCCAAAGATGTTCTTCCGGGCGGTTTTCTAAATTTGTAGAAACTTCTGGGCTTTCAACTATTTGTTACTTCATAAAATCTTCGCGGGCTGATAACTGTGTCAGTTGTTTAAAAACCTCCGACGTTTCGGAGACCCACTCAGTCTCCATCCTCAGGAAGCAGTGATCTGGTTGAGCATTCCAATACCGCTGCTTATATAAGTAGCGGTATTGGAATGCTCAACCAGATCACTGCTTCCTGAGGATGGAGACTGAGTGGGTCTCCGAAACGTCGGAGGTTTTTAAACAACTGACACAGTTATCAGCCCGCGAAGATTTTGTACAGTTGAGTCGCCGTGAAAGCTTAAAGACATATGTTTGTTACTTCTTAAAAATTTTGCATATTTTCGTGACATTAAATGCAAAATAAAATATTTCTTATACTTTGTGAGATGTACATTATTATTATATTAGGATTCGACTAAAAACATACCGTGTGGGTTTAGCAATTGACCTTGGAATATCTTGGAATACTTCGAAGTGGAAATTCTGAATGACCTGAACTCATTGGAAAACATGCTTAAAGAACGTCTCACTCAGAATTTCATACCAAGAAATTAGAGACCTACTAACAGAGAAATGTAGAGAGCCTTTTATTTAATAAAGTTCTGACTATTTATGTGTCCTCTTTTATGATCGATATGTGAGAAATGTCCTTTTTTTGTGATATATGTCACATAAGCATGTAGTACATGCGTGTTTATTGCGTGCTTTAACTTTGAAGACTGTCGAAAAATTATAGTCTGTGCGAGAGTTATATATAACTCTGAGAAAAACATTTAGTTAACTAAGAGGAATTTAGCGGTTGTTCTGTTTAATGGAAACGTGTTGTGCTTTGTGTATTGCGAAACAATGTGTGTATTAATTTGACGCTTCGGAGGGTTAAATGTAAGAAAACAACAAAATAAAAACCTGAAGCTTGCACTGCAGGCATATATTCTGTGAAGAATGCTACACACAACCACAATTTTAGTTGCAAAAAGAGCTAAACAGATTTAATTTTTGCACAGAAATGCTCTGATGGCCACCATAATGACGTGTTATACTGAAAAAATTCGCCGAACCTCTGGCAATCTCCCAGAATCCCTGGGCATTCCTTAAGTGACATAGTCTGGGATCTTCCTTCCATATTTTCTTGTTACCACACGTAACATCTCGGAAGAAAGGGTGGCAGATTACGGCCTAAACTGCTGTATATTTTCAGCTGATTCTGAGAGGAGCAAAATTTATTTTAAAGAAATCTGTGAATCCGCCAGAAATGAAAAGTTGACCTCAGTTGTCGGTTAGGAAAGACCGAAATGTCGAGGCCACACAATCATATGTACGACAGCGATTATCACTGCGCCGATATTGTGGCTTTCCCTTGTTAGAAGCAGGACTGTCCAATTGGAACATAACCACATATGAAACATGTAAAAACGAGGGAGAGTGGCTACAGCGCCCACTCTGTCCCACCCACCCACCTACGCATGTCAAAACCATAACATATATTGAATCAGCATTTCAGCAATGACATATAAATCTGTTATCCAGCGTGGCAGCCTTCGCATTGAAATCCACTGTGAAATCCAAAAAGTAAATAATATCGGACGTGCAGGATTTTCTCTCCCCCGTAATACATAACACAGTATGTGTTGTTTTTCCCCTTCTTTCTGATGTAAAGATAACAATGGTATCTGCCATACACATCTGTAAATAGCCAGTGGGGACACAACAGTCGCTCGTAAAAATATCCATAATTAATCAATTTCATTCAGGATATTTTGTTGTCCTTTTAATCCATTTTAAGCCAGATGCAAGGTGTTTATCGTCATGGAAGCTTATGAATATGTTAAACGGGTTTTGATGTACGCGATACGTAGCGTTTTATACTGTCATGTGCACAGACGGCTAGAAAATTACAAACAAACATGCAGTTCGAAATTACAGTCTCACCGGGTGCAGTCTGCTATACGAGTACCAAAGTTTCGATGGGACCTGCTGACTCTTTCTTCGGAGTAGGAGTTAGGCGACTGATGAAATTGTGCGCTCTTTAAGGAAATGAGTTTTGAGGCCTGGATTATAAGCAGACTAAGTACATGCCTTCTATTCTGAAGGTAGAGGTACCGCGTTCCTCTAGAACTTTTAAGCTGTTGACCAAACTTCATGACGTCGCATGCATAAGACCATGATATTAATACTCACCCTCAGTTTTAAAATTAAAAGATACAAATTATTGTACGGATATTCTGGTCGCATTTAGCATTCACTTATTTCTACGCGTAATTTGAATGTTTCGTTCAATGTGTGAATCTTGCATAACAGCATGAACACATTGTTTACGATTTTGATAATGTTTTTCGAATTAATATTAACCCTTTGAAGACGAAGCGTATCTGTTTTATATAAGGACTCAGTGCGTACCGCGCTGTAAACACTCTCCACGTCGGTTGTAAAAACCAGTCTCTTAATGTTTTATAAGGCAAAAGTTGCTGTTTGTTCTGAGATCCACACAAAACACATAAACGCAATGTGGGCACCACGTAGAATTTTTTAATGTTAAACCTGGTGGTACGTAAAGTTACCGCTAGGCTTTAAAAGGTTAATATAGGTATAATATATCGTTTCGGAGTGTGATCAACCTGTAGACACCACAAACTACAGCAGTAGGGTCGGATAATTTTTTTTCGTATTTTATTAAAGATTTACCACGGAAACATTTTATAGTAAGTGTAGATATTAATACACTATATATTTTACACCATGTATTAACTTGTTTGCACGAAAAGCCTTTCAGAACAAATCTGTTAAGCTGAATTTCGCGTCACGTCATGTTCGGACACGTAAGGAGTTAAAAGAAACTCCCCCCCCCCCTACAGTTGTTAATAAATTCTCAGAATCAGTGTTTATAATTGTTCATCCGTAATTTTGTAGGTAGAATGTACCGCAGACATTACTTGCATAATGTGTCTGTTTTATGCATTTTGTGCGAAGAACGCATAATATCTGACCACTTGAACAGGGGAGTGTTATGCATCCACAGCACTTTCTCAAATATTCTGAATTCTTATATCATTATCTTAAGTTCCACGCAGGACACGTCATACGTTACAGCACACGTACGTAAGGCTATGAATGTACACGTGTTTTGTTTGACGGCGTTAATTGAAGTGGCCAGTTGAATTCCATCACAGGTAGTCTACATCACTTTGTATGTGGCTTCGATTTGTAACTTCCGGTATATTAACATCTAGTGTCATAGTTGTGTCCCCTGTTGGTGCGCCTCGCTCCGACATATTCACATCTCCTTTTGAGCACCACGTCTCAAACTGACACATCTGTGAGTTTAACCTTTTAAAGCCTAGCGGTAACTTTACGAAATACCAGGTTTAACATTAAAAAATTCTACGTGGTGCACACATTGCGTTTATGTGTTTTGTACGGATCTCAGAACAAACAGCAACTTTGCCTTATAAAAAATTAAGAGACTGGTTTTTATAACCGAAGTGGAGAGTGTTTACAGCGCGGTACGCAATGAGTCCTTATATAAAACAGATATGCTTCGTCTTTAAAGGGTTAACAGGGCAAAGCTCCGCATGAGAAGCTAATAGAGAAGTTGGTCATAGTCTATATTCAAGAAGTTCTCAGCCATTCATAGAAACAGACAGTTCATTACATTGTGCACAACAGCCCGCCATTGGACCTTGTTCTGAGCCACATCTTTCCGCTCCATAACCTCAAAACCTATTTATATACTACCCACTAAGGAAACAAGACAAATTTCCCACTACTCCTCTCTCCCAAGTACAATTTTTTCTTCAATATTTCCGTCTGGGTCTGGAAATAGACACTGTGGACAAAGAAATAAAAAGGTATGCACGGAAACACGAGGATAGGCTCCACCAACACAACAATGTCGAGGCTTTACAACTCCTGGACAACAGTGATATAGTGAGAAGGCTTAAGAGGGTAAAACAGCTTCGAGCTAGGGTAAAGTGTCGGTAAAAAAAGCAGAGTTGTGATAGTGAAATGCAAGAAAACGTGTCTAGCTGCAAATGCCAAAAACTAAGGAACGCCACTGGGTGAACTCTTAGATTAAGATTAAATGTAGCGCATTAGGTCAGAAAAAAAAGTACTCGTTAGTCTTAAGACCAGTTGTAATTGTAGAAGCACCAAAAAAAATATTTTCTTCTAAATTTTACGTGTTGGGGGCAATCCGCAGCTTGTCAGTGCCTTACCTTTTCAACCATTCTTTTGTTAATCGCACTAAGAATATCTGAGGAGATTACTTTCACAAACACGTGTAACTACGTGTGACAAAAAACTTATCGCGAAAATTTCACACGTCTAGATTCGGTGGCTGTCTATTTATTGCCATAAAACTCAAATCTCCTTAAGCCTGTAGAATTCACAAGTTACTTGCATTGCTTCACGTATTTACAAAAGAATAACTTGAAGACAGATTAGATAGTATTTAACGTGCAAAATATCAGAGGGGCTAGGTTGGACAAGTTCTCCGAAACGTCCAGATCGGCTCTGGAGCCTAACCATCCTCCATTTCAGTAAATATCGAAGCTTTAAGGGGAGTGGGGGAGCGTAAAGCGGCTGGATTCTGAAGCTGGTCACTCATCTCCTTCCAGTGCCAAAATAAACTTCCACTCCCCTGTGTGTCTTTATGGCGCAGTGATTAGTTAAACAGAGGGATAACTGTACGTTTTACAGTAATGAAGCTTTATCTGTTCCAAAGTTTGCACGGCTGCCATATTTCTATGATTTATGTTAGTAAGTTGCAGATTACAATGGTTTTGTGTGTTCATGTTTATGTGAGGCTTCTGAGGAAAAATTGTTAGAGGAACCATATACACGGAAGGACGGACGGATGGACACAAGGACATGATGCGAGGACATATCTACTTTAAGGCTACGTAGGTTACAAAATAGGCAGTTGTCTGAAAATGTTTGTTCTCGCAAGGAATCGGACCTGTAATATTCATTCTGCCGTCGGTTTACTGAGTTAGGTACCCCAACACTCAAGTTGCCCCCACGGATCCCCACTTTCTGGTGACAATTAATTCCTTCCGTTCCCTCTGCGATTACTTTTGCACACATGCAAATTTAAATTTACTTACGAAAATGTTATGACAAGGGCGCACGCCGGCTTCGTGACTGCGTGTGGGTGGGAGTGTCATTGCTGGCGTCACGTTGAGGTCATCCTCTGAATGGCCCCACCCTCGACATCAGGCTTCGCAAGGCCCAGTGCCCGAGTTAGGGTAGCAGTAATTAGCAGCCGGTAATGTCTGCTTGGCACGGAACACAGCGCCAAAATAACAACGTTCCCTTTGTTTTAATGTCCTCTACACCCCAAAGCGTGGCGAAATGTGATGGGTTTCCATTTTGCTGAGGACAAGGGGGAGATTTTTTTAAAAATGATTGTTATGTAGGCGGACAAATTTATTTGTTTTCTTATGTCACTATTTCCCACTATAGGTATAAATGGATTTACGTGGCAGTCGCCATCCTGTAAAAGGCTTAAGCCTAAATATAAATAGCTTCCGTAAAGTAAATGTAAAACAATCAAGACTACGTCATAGAGCCGGTAGCTACTTGTTAGTAATAAACTTATTAGGTCGAACTCGGTTATAACGTCATGAAAGGGACTGAATATTTTGTGTCGTTATAAGCGAGAGTCGTAACCAAGGAGTGTAATGTTATGGTTAACAGTGACGAATTAGTTGGGACCACAGAATATCTGACGCTGTAGACGGGGTGTCGTAAAAACCGATGTTGTTATAACCGGGTTCGGCTGTGTAGCATGACATTTTATGCTTATTCAAAGCTGATGATGTCCGAGGCCGAAAATGGGTAAGGGTGAAGGGCGGGACGTTGAGCGAATCGCGCGGACACTTTGCGGGGGCACGGAGAATGAACGGCTGCACTTCTTACGAACGAAAACTGATAAAGTAACAAAAAAGGTTAATGACGTACGCAATTCTAGTATGCCTGTACTTGTCTTTGGACAGGTAAGGAGTAAGATCAGGCTGTGTTGTAGCATGTCCATAATTACGAACCCTCTTTTATTCGACATCTGTAGAGAAACATATGATGATTGAATTCAGTCCTGTTCCGATTTCTTGAAACCTTCTTCTTAATTCCCTGTACGATTTGATTTAGGTCAGGGGTTAGCGACATTCATTTGGGCTACAGCCAAATTAAGCGCTTCTAGGAGCCTTGGCCTGGGCCGCAAAATGATTGATACTGACGTTTTGTTTTATTGAATAATTTTTCATGTTACTTGCGTGGTTTTGTTAACAAGCAATAGACCATTGGTGGTATGGGAATAAAACTATACTCCTGATTGTTATTAATATTATTACGATTTAGTTTTTAATTTCGTGAATATCAATGGGTAAATAAGTAAATGGCCGATCCCAGTGGCCGCGCGGTCTAAGGCGCAGGTCTGCGGTCGAGCGCTTGCTGGGATCATGGGTTCGAATCCCACCAGGGACATGGATGTTTGTCTCTTGTGAGTGTTTGTGTTGTCAGGTAGAGGTCTCTGCGACGGACCGATCCCTAGTCCAGAGGAGTCCTAGCGACTGTGGTGTATGTCTGATTGTGGTCAAGTGAAAACGAACAACCTCAACACCTACTGTGAGTAGGTAGAAGAGGTGAGGTCTACGAAACGAAACGAATAGGTAAATGAGAAATTTGAAACCGCTTGCTTTTCACCGCATTGCGATGTGTGGGTGTTTAGTTTCTGTGTCCTAAGGTTTAAGATTTGATTCTCGTAAAAAGAACCTGCGGGTTACGTTAAGAATATTTGCCTCTCAGAGTCTCTACAATTAAACGGGATGTGTGAATGATTCTACACCAAATATAAAAACGCTTTATTTAATTTTTATGAATTTTTTCATGTAAAATAATGGAGGGTTTTATGAACAATTCTTGACTCTGGGAGAATAACTACGTAATGGATGCGCGAATTTTTTAGTTGGTACCGACACCAGTCTTAGTCAGTACAGGTGCTTAAAACGATACACCGTAATTGATCTGCGAAAAATGTGCAAAACTGTTCTAATACTTTTCTTGTCGATATAAATAACAAGGTGGTGGTCGTGATAAAAAGTATCTTCAGATTTCGGTTTTTTGGCGATAAATAATGAGTGGAGATACGCTTATGGAACTTGGTTGCAGAGATTATCAAATAAACATATGTAGACGGTGCGTAATATTGTTTTACGTGAACTGTTGAAGCATGGCGACTGTGAGAAACTTTAAGGTAATATCACACGGAAACTGAACTTAGGATAACCCTGTTTTAATTTTAAGATTTAAAACGGACATATATATCTAAATACGCCTTATATACACAACTGATAATAACTGCAGATTATGCTACAGCTTACGAAGCTTTATAAATACCATTAGCAGCTGTTTTAGATTTTGGCAACCTCTACTGCCTGCGGATGGCACATTTTTACCGCAACATGCCGGAGTGGAATCTTTACTATTTATGTGCTTTTGATGTGGTGTATTTGGTCGGTATAATGAAAGACTATATTGATCCAAAATGCACGGAATGAGCAACTTTCAAAAGTGAAGGGGTTATATTTAATTTTTATCTCAGCCTTGCCCTGGAAAGTATCTTCTAACTTACACAAAAACGTTAATCACCAACAAATGCACAAAGAGAGTTTTATCAGCAATCGTAACACACTCCTACGTATTTCGACCCTGCTGGGTCATCTTCTCTTTGTGCATTTGTTGGTGATTAACGTTTTTGTATAATATAGTGCACGGACATGGAACACGTTATCTCCTAACTTGTTCATATCAGGTCTCGTTTTACAGCAAGAGAGGAAGCCGTGAAGCCTATTAACCATGGGCTATAGCCACCGACGGTAATGTCCAGTCCGTGGTGTGCGCTGTCGCAATTGAGAGAAGGAGATTCTGTGTATGTGTAGAAGCCGTAGGCCTACCAGTTGTGTCTACACCCGAGGAAATTTTAAGATTCTCAAAAACCCTTCGTGAAATAGCTGTACGTTCGTGATTTCAGGCTTCCACCGCGATGTTGAAGAGATCTGTGTTCTTCTGCGGTGTTGCGCAGCGTCGAGTGGTAATCCTTTACCGACGTTTCGGGACAACAGCTTTAGGTTGTCGAACTAAGAAACAAAAGCAAGCCATTTAGCAAGTGCCCGCGATCCGTGGAGACAAATACCCCGTCAATATTTTTGCAAATTTTATTAAATTAACTGCGTTTAAAGATTTGCAATAAAGAAGCGTAGCTAAGTGCGTTTTTTTGCAGTTTATGGAAATTTCAGACTGAAAGTAGGTTTATTAGGTGACGGGTTTTTCAGGCGTAAAGACATGTTCTAATTACGCTCGTTATGCCTACTAATCGACTGCCTTCATAGGCGTAACTTGGGGGGGGGGGGGGGGGGGGAAAGAAAACCCCCCCCCCCCCCCCCGATATATTTTCAACCTCGAAATAGTTGTTTTGGTTGCTGAATTGAATAATGGCAAATGAAAATAGACACAAACAAATAAAATGAAAAACCTGCGTTTTATGGGACAAATTTTCCCCTCTTTCAAATTTGACTCGTTTGTAAAATAAGTTCCTAATACCCATGGTCAATTTCGCGCCCCCCCCCCCCGCCTGTCTTATTAGCCAAGTTACGCTTATGTTTGTCTCTATATGTGCTTCTGTAACTTTGCTATGTGGCTTATGTTAGTTATGACACGTGAACTTATTGTGTAAGGCCTGTAATATCTATAGCAGTACATGTGCTTCATTATATGCATAGAGTTTACGGTGTTGAATCCGGTGTGCTCTTGTTTGAGGTAGTGAATGTACATCAACCATTCTGTGTGCGTGATGATGAGCTGGTTGCATGATCGCGAGTCAAACCAACGGACGGAGGGATGGGGCGATATGACGAGTTAATCTTTATGTAATCGGCGTTACAGTTGTCTTCCTAAACATAATTATGTCTCCCCTGATATTTCAGCACGAAATGCAATATTAGGGCAGCGTGACCCACTCCCTTCTTTCTGCGCTACTCAGCACTTGATTGATTCTGCTAAATAGTTGCAGCTGGACGGATATTTTGAATGTTTCAAGGGGCTGGTGTAATCACAGAGTTTCAAGAAAGTTCTAATTACACGTGACGATCGAAAAGGCGTCTCTATTTAAATCGAACGACTAATTTCTTCAGTTGCAGCTCGTATCTATCGAATGGTTGTTTTCAGGACGAAGTTTAAACCTAATATATTTCAACAAAGTATTAAAACTGGCCAAGAGTTGGATAGCTGATGTTCCATTTCCAGCAGGCAAATTAACTTTCCCTTTGCTGCCACGTTCAGGCGGTTTTGGATTATCTCTATTCATAAAACGGTACAGGAATCACTTCCTTCGAGCGTAAGGCAAGAAAATGCCTAGAAATGAGTCTGTTTTTGTGGGGACGAGGCGACAGGGGAGTGGAGAAGACTACGTAACGAGGAACTTAATGACCCGTACTAGTCACCAAATATTATTCGGATAATCAAATCGAGAAGAATGAGATGGTCAGGGCATGTAGCACGTATGGGGGAAAAGAAAGGTGCATACCGGATTTTGGTGGGGAGACCCGAGGGAAGGCGACCACTTGGGAGACCCAGGCGTAGATGGGAGGATAATATTAAAACGGATCTTCAAGAAGTGGGATGGGGGCATAGACTGGATTGAGCTGGCTCAGGGTAGGGACAGGTGGCGGGCTCTTGTGAATGTGGTAATGATCCTCCGGGTTCCATAAAATGTGGGAAATTTCTTGACTAGCTTAGAAACTGTTAGCTTCTCAAGAAGGCCTCTGCTCCATGGAGTTAGTGAGTTAGTTTTGTGGTCCCTTTAAGCCTATGATTTCTACCCATTTGTACACCCGCTTAAAGTATGTCTGATGCACAAATAGGATCACCTGGCTCCGTGCTGACGTGTGATAAATACAATAAAATATAGACGAAGTAAATTTTTACTCCCATAAATATGCATTGCACAACGAGGGGAAGTGAGGCAAAATTAGATTTCCCCGTATTTTGCAATATGCACCAAATGAGAGTGAGTGATCAGCTTTAGAAACTGTCCGTTTTACAAGCAACTTTCCAAGCAGAGACTTTAAGGGAAAATTAATGCGTTGTTAACTGCTTAAAAAAGTCAATTTACCACGTACTTTAACACGTCCCTGCCCGAACGTCTTTACGGTTAGAAACTATCGGCATATCACCCTCGCCGACAACATGAAACTGTTAACAAAGGATGAGAGTTTAAACTAGCTAATAGAAAGCTTTTGAACACTCAAACTTGTCGCTTCGGTTAATTTTGTGCCAAGCTACCACACTTATCTATTTACTTTATGTACTTTTAACAAATTAGCTGCATGGGTACGTATTTCATTCAGCAGTTGCCTATTAAAGGACACTCGTTTTTGTCTCTTTGAGGATCACCGGATCACAGTGTTTGCTTTTGCTTAATTTTTTTCCCCCCAAATCATTTTCAGCATGTGTGTTTGAAAAATTTGTGAAAAATGAAATAAGGGTAACTTAGTAACCATTATAGTAAACAAAATGTTGGTTGAAGATTTTGGGCTCCCTGGATGTTACGGCGTGTAAGCCGGTAAATAGTTGGGGATATTCGAAGGATAGTAGTGCCATCAATTTCAGGGTCAGGACTTTCTTCTTTTTCTTATTTTTTTTGGCATGCCGTCCTTATAGTTTAACCAGTTTCTCTTCTGCTTTCTTCCTGCCTTATTTGACACCCATCAATTTCAGATCATTCCCAATACAGTCTAACAACCTTAATTTTGGTCTATGGTCTTTCTGCTTTCCGTCTTCCATCCGGTTTCCCCAGAAATATTTTTATGCAGTCCAGTCATGAGACTTTCTTACCAGATGATCAGCCCATTGTGGTAGGTCAGGTTCTTCTTGGCCCAGTATTCCACAACACTTCAATCTCCAAAAGCATCACTATGAGACTCTCAAATCGTACACAAAACAGTCTTTGAAAATACGGAAACTAATTGCGAGGTATGTTTCAAAGAATCTGAATTTCACAAAGACCTCCACGGACCAGCGGTGGCCCACGGATCATAAAACGCTCTTTTAAACAACGTAAGGAAGGTACCAGCCCTCCTCATGCGTTGCAGCACGTCCCAGCTTCGCTGTGTAATGTTAGTGCATGCGGAATCTTCAGTTAACTTATTCGCCGCACGGGCTAATGGCGAGGTTTTAAAGTTTAATGAAAGTAGGTTGTTGGCGCTGCGGCTGTGTTTTAGTTCCAGACCGCAAGTATTATCTCTTCTCTCGCCTCAACACCCTGCTCACAGAGGTAGTCTGCAGTAGTGCGTCCGCCAAACGTGTTTCTTAATTATGGGTGGAAAGAAATTTAAAGCAGATATTCTGAAACGTGGCATCCAGTTGTTGTAATGAATAATGTTAAAGCAGCGTCCAGATAAGATCTGTAAGACAACAACCAACAATGTTTCATGTATAAGAAGAAGTTAGGAAATAGACGCTTTGATTAAAATTATGTCTTCGCTGATTTTTGTGTAAATACCTCGAAAAATATAAACCAATGTGCGTGAAATCAAGTTAGTATTCAGCTTTGTCGAAACCTCTTCTTTCAAAACTTTCTCGCCCCAGTAAGCATTTGATTGCAGATAGCTACACTCAATGCTCGCAGAACCATTTCATGTCTTCTTATACTGTGCTTGTTATTTCTATACGACCTTAAGCAGTACTGGAATGTATCGATGAATTTTACTAGTACTGCCCAATGTTAAATGTAAAGGAAAAATATTTATCACTTTTCTAAATGTTACGTGAAGAAGGGCGGAACGAGAAACAGACCAGAATTCTTCCGTAGAAAAGCTCCAAAAAGCGAATATAAAATAAACTAATTTGATACTTAAGTAGGTTTGAAAACTGCCTTTCTTAACTGTTAGTATTATTAAGACACACTTACCCCTTACGGGTTTCTAAATTTCTTAGATTTCTTCGTAGCAGCTTTACACTGAATCATATCACAATCCAGACGAATCCAGTTCACAGTGTGTCGCTGATATTCTCTCAAATCTTCACATAACCTTTTAGGTATCTTTTTAGCACATAATGTGTCATGAATGTAGCCTTAATGAAAAGAGGGAACCCACACACTTGTGAATGTTACAGAGAAACGAAGTTTTAAGTTCTTGTAACTTACATTTTACAAAATGGGATGCTCATAGAAATACTATTAAAATTTTTCCAATTAATTTCAAAGACTTGAAATATACTTTGAGTCGGAAGGTGACAACCGGCGATGAAGAAAATGATTTTTTGTGCCTTATTTTACGACACTGTAACTAAAACGAAATAAATAGCGTTCATGGCATGGTGAACAGTCAGTGATGAATTCAAAAGGATTTGGAAGGAAGCAGACGTGGACTAATGTAAGTGGGTCTACTATATTGGCATTGGCCTGGACGGACTTAGAAAACCACGGAAATTCTTGGTCAGAAAACTGGGTATCTCGAGAAAATCGAACTGCTTTCTATAAATAACCTGCAATTCATCATTAGTTCGGATTCTGCAGGCGTTTTGATCTTTTAAATGCGCAATTAACAGTTTACTAAATTTCGTTTTAATGTTTTAGTTTTGTATTTGCCTACCCTCTGTTTTAAAGTAATAGGTTGGTAGGTTGTGGATTGGATTAATCTGGCCAAAGATAAGGAACAGTGACGGACTGCGATGAAGATACTAACGAATCTTCGCATTTCATAAAAGACAGGGCATTTCTTTTGTACCTGATAGAGTATTGCCTTCTTAGGAAAGATTCCATGGAGCCCAGCAAGCAAGTGAGAAATATGAAAAGCGTACGGAATTTTATTTGGAATTCTGAAGGGCAGGGACTAGTTGGGAGACGTAGGTGTAATAGGGAGGATATCAGAGTGAATTGTAAAGAAATATCGGATGAGGTTATGGATTGGATTTAGTTTATCTCAGAATATAAACCGGTGACGGGTTCTTAAAACAAAAATAATAACTTTTAAAAATGTATGCAAGGAGAGGAAATTTCTGAGAAACTGGATAACTAGTACTTTCCCAAAAAATACTGTGCTCCGTGATCTTAGCTAATAGTCATAAAGAGACACATCTGTTTCAAATTCTAAAAGGTTCCTTAAAATAAACCGACATGAAAGAGAGTGTTAGTTCTTCGTTGTTTTAGTATTAAGCTAATGTGCTTAGTATTTGTCCAAAGTTTGTGGCTTGTCCTAAATAACTCAATAGATCTACTACTGACGTACTAGTTAAAACAATGAACTTACATTTCGTACTGTATTATATTATATTATATTATATTATATTATATTATATTATATTATTTGCCAGTTCTTTCAATCTCTCTTTAAAATAGTTGTGTTTATCACTGGCGTCAGAGCAGTTCAGCTTTCCAAAGAATCGAACTAAAACAGTTTAAGCTGCTACGGTTGAGTGTCAAGCAACATATACAGACAGAGTTGCATAAAGTATTAGACATGTTGGCGTTCCGACCGAGCTGTTAGACAACCTTTGTAGCTTGCCGACTTGGATATAACGTTCTACAAAAATCTCCCCATATTTCCCCTTAAAATAAAATTTGTTACGTGTCCATCATCATCAAGTCACTTTCCTGCTCTCCCTCCAACCCTTCCCCAGCCCCCCATCTTCCCCCAACCGGCGGAAATCGTAGAATCCTCGCTCCGCATTTCGTGGCCGGTAAATAACAATATCCTGCCTTGTGTGTTGTGGGTTGCGTGCAGGGCGACTGGCAGGCGCACCAGGTAATGGCCATAGGAAGGAAACCAACCAGTTCGCGTGCTGTTTCTGTGTACTCAATTGTCATGGCAACAGAAACGCACGGGTATTACATACCTTTTCCTACGCCTACACCCCCATTCGCCATCTAATGGCTTCTCGTAGACCGATGGCCGAGTTCAAGCACTGCGTCTTCTTCATCCTAATGCAGTGACACGCAACGTTGTCTGTTTATTGTATTTATATTGACTAGGCTATGGACTCGACAACCCAAGGACCGTGGTTCGATTCTCGGTAGGTACAAGAAACCTTTTTCTTCTCCAAACCGTCCAGACAAGTCCTATTGCCCACCCAACCTTCTATTCAATGGGTACTGGGGGCTCTTTCCCCGGGAGTAAAGCAGCTGGGACGTGAAGCTGACCACCCTCTTCTGCCTAGTACCGAGGTTAAGAAAGAGTGGAGCTATACCTCCACTCCCTGTAAACCTTCGTGGCTTGCCAAAGGACAGCTTTATATTTACTTTTACTTGTTAACGCCTAGTTACTTTGCTTTAATTTTAATAATTTGATTATAAGGGGATGGAATAAAGTTTTGGAGCGTCTGAATAAAGCGTATCGAGAAACATAGGTGAAACTTACATGGAGGATAAAAGAGTATGCTGAGAAAAATTGCACTAGTTGGATAAAATGAACGATATTTTGGACAAGTAGTCTGACACTAGTAAGAGAGCTAAGAAACGCATACAAAATTTCAATTTGAAGACCTGCAGGGAAGAGATCACATGAAGGTAAAAGAATCCCTGTACAGGCCTGGACAGGCCCTTAGGTTTCCAGGAAGTTGAGGCTTCCAGATTTCAAAACAGTCGGCAGATGAAGGTTGTCAGCCGTACGCTCCGGCCGGGGGAGAGACCACATGGAAGATCTAAACTAGCAGATAGTAATAAAAAGTAATTTAATGCAGTAGGGTTGAGTGTGTTGCCTTGATTAATCTGGCTGAATATTTGGCTTTGTGGCAGATTATTTTGAATACCACGATAATATTTAGGCTTCTATGTGAGGAGGAGAATTTTTTGACTCTGTAACTGACTGATTCTCAGGAGAACTTTGCTTGATTTACGTAGGGTCACAAAATATAACAGTACATCTGTAGAAATATCTGACATTGTGTAGACATGTGTTGTCCTCACAAGCGCAAGCCAATAAGATTGAAATAAAAATGATATAACCAACGATACCGGAGTTAGGACGGAAGTGCCTTATTTAGGACTCAACTGTCTAGACTAAAGGAAGGTTAACCAAATTCCTACAACCATAGGAAAATTTGTATCCGAAGGTAAACTTAGCCTTATATAGCGTGCTGCAGAGTAGGTACAGTTCTTTTGTGCGGAAACGGAAGTGAAATCAGCCCTTACACATTGTAATTTGACATGTTCACGATGTATAAAAAAACGGGGATCCGTGTAGAACTCGTGAATTCTACATTCATATTGTGGAATTCTGGTCTTGCAAACTTTCTGCTGTTGATGTCTTATTTAGACAATGCAAATTTTTAATCATTCCCGCGTGGTGGCCGCGAATAAGAATAGCCGTAACGTAACCCATGTCTTTTCGTAGGAGGCAACTAAAATGGGTACCCATTGCCGTAGGTATGGCCGGGTCACCCTGTCCCAGGGGATATAAATAGGGTGGGCTGGTCCTTCAGGTTAGGGTTTGGCGACAGGCTGACAACCTGTCACCGTAGAAAAAAAAAGAACCGTTAGGAAACCAACACTGTGGCCTCGGAAAGGACGGATTACTGGAAATGAATCATGGATAGGAAAGAATGGAAGAAAACTATTAAGGAGGCGAAGGTACTCTTGGGACTGTGGCTAACTAAGAAGAAGAAGAAGAAGAAGAAGAAGAAGAAGAAGAAGAAGAAGAAGAAGAAGAAGAAGAAGGAGGAGNGAAGAAGAAGAAGAAGAAGAAGAAGAAGAAGAAGAAGAAGAAGAAGAAGAAGGAGGAGGAGGAGGAGGAGGAGGAGGAGGAGGAGGAGGAGGAGGAGAAGGGGAAGGAGAAGGAGAAGGAGAAGGAGAAGAAGAAGAAGAAGAAGAAGAAGAAGGAGAAGAAGAAGAAATTTATAATTCGACAAGTAATTAGTGTTATTATTGTTAGTATTATCATCATCATCATCATCATCATCATCATCATTACCATCACTGATAAACTTTTAGTCACTCTCTCTCCCCCTGATGATCGTGGTATATATGCCATGTCGGAATGAAGGTGGCCCCCTCAGGACTTTGGGTCACATAGGTTAAAATTTGTGCGCTATTGTTGGTACTTTTTAGTGAATAATTCAATAAAAATGCACGGTGAAAAAAAAAGTGAAATTCTTAGTCACTCGTATTAGGCCTAAAGATTTTGTTGACTTCAAATATGATCACACGATGTTAACTTTCACGTAGGCTTTATAGAAAAAAACCTTAGTAGTTTTATATATATTTGTAATGTATCGATAAATGTAATGGGGGAGATCTGCATCCTATGGTACACGGAGCTTTCCATTTTATAGTCTTGTTAGTGGCCTGATGACGACTCATTTCCACGGCCGAGACTAGACACCAAGTTAACATACGTAATATAAATTCTTCGGTGTGTTTGACGAGAATAAACATACACTTGTGTTAAATGCGTAAGGTGTAACCTCAAGATTTCCCACCATCGCCATATTTGTATCTGCCGACTAACATTTCACGCAGAATTAGTAGCTCTGTTTGTGATATATTTTCATAAGAAATTTCTTGTGTAATTCCATTGCTTTTTAGTTGTGAACATCGAACTGCAAGAAGACTTCAAGCATGCGCTGTCTGTTTTACTTTCTGTAACAGATAAATGCTCATTTTTCAAATATATGTGAACACAGGGCTCACATAAATTCCGTCCCTTATATTAACTAGCGTTAATGTCTCTTCTACATAACAAGTTCTTGCGTCCGCCGTGCTTTTATTACTGACTGTAAGAAATTAGAGTTACGTGCCAAGGCGCTATCTAATGGAGTACAGTCAATACGAGATTTCCTTAAAATTGCTAAAAAAATTTCAAGAGTTAAGGTAGGAAAACACAATTACACACATTAACGGCGACAATTTTTTTTAATATCCGCCTCACACGCTGATAGTGGGACCTGTTTTATCCCAAAAGAAAACGAAGGCGTGTGTAATTCGTAGCTTCTTTGGTGTTTTATGTCCCGAAATTTTTGCTCTGTTTTTTAACCTATCTTTCCAGTTTTTAATTTTGCATCTATCAAAGAATGTTTGTACACAATCCCGCCATTTTTTTGTCGTCCTCTTAGTCTTTTTCCCTAAGGATTCTTATTAACTACTTGACTTACTTTTCTTTTACTATCCACTCTATTAACATAAGAAGTACAGCTCTACTCTTTCTTTAACCTCGACGCTAGATGGGGTGGGTGGTTAACGCCACGCCCCGGCTGTTTTACCCCCCTCCCCCCCGAGAAAGAGACCCAGTACCCAATGTATAGGTGGCTGGGTTGGCCTCAGGGCCAGTGTATGAAATATGCAGCAGTGTAAACTGTCATGCATAACACTGTACAGTAGCCTGTTATGTACTGGAAAGCGCTATGAGTGGACCACAACGAATTTTCCACTTTCGATTTCTCACTTTGTAATCATCATTCCAGTAGACATTGTGCCATCCCTTCACGTTTAGCAGGACCGTTAAATATAGATACCCTAACAACAAATGTTTCTAACGTTCTATAATGGACAAAGACCAGACCTCGCCAAATGTGATTCAGCCTAATACTGACAGCCGTTCACACAGCGGTCATTGTCAGGCAAACTGACTGTTTCGAGCAGCACTCCACATGACACTGCAAGTCTCGTTTGATAAATGTTAGGCAATATGTTGGACATATGACACATGTTCATGGAGCCCTCATGTTAGTTCTGAGCCCTCCTACTCTCCCGGGAGACCAAACTGACCTATATCGAGTGGGCTGTTCTAAACGAGGGGATAGAAACAAAATATTGACTTCCTGCAAAGTGACCACCCATCCCATCTCCCTCGTACGCTTGCAGCACTGTTTGACTTCTTGTCGGTTCCAAGACCCTTACTTGAATCCCTCATGTTTTCTAACTTCCGAGACCTTCTGCATTCTAGCCATCGATGCCTGATATGAAGTCTATAGTTAATGCAAGTTAAAGTTGTGCCCTGCCCAGTTATCTTCAAGTAAGAATTCACATAGACACAGAAGCCTTTTTTTAATCGATAGTAAGCAAGACTTTCCAGAAGAACTCAAAGTATGTCTTTCCCCGTTGCATAAATTTATAGTCCATATGTCTGTTAGGCCGATCCCAGTGCCGCGCCGTCTAAGGTGTAGGTCTGCGGCGGAGCGCTTGGTGGGATCGTGGGTTCGAATCCCACCGCGGGCATGGATGTTTGTCTGTTGTGAGTGTTTGTGTTATCAGGTGGAGGGCTCTGCGACAGGCCGATCCCCCGTCCAGAGGAGTCCTACCGACTGTGGCGTGTGTCTGAGTGTAATCAAATGAAAATAAACAACCTCGACACCTACTGTGAGTAGGTAGAAGAGGTCAGGACTACAAAAGGGGAAAAAAGTCTGTCAGTAGAGTTGGTTGTGTTCTCGTTAGTTTCTGCGAAAAGGTAATTATTTCAGTACAGATTTGGTACACAGATACCAACAAATATCCATAAAAACAATTAAAGGTAAAGGTAAAGGTAAACAAACCCCGTTACAGGCCTGGACAGGCCCTGAGGGTTCCAGGACGTTGAGGCTCCCAGATTTCAAGCAGTCGGCACTTGAAGGTGGTAAGGTTGTCAACCCTACGCACCGGCCGCCTTTACCCCCCACGAAATATTCCTGGTACTCATTTTTGTTAGAGGCTGAGTCGACCCCAGGGCCATAGTGCGACCGAAAGGATTATGTCAATGAAAAATTTCAATTACACCATCGGGAATCGAGCCCGCGACCTTCCGGTTTGTAGCGCAGTGCCTCAGCCAACTGCGCAACCGCGGCCCCTATAAAAACCATTATTTATTAAAAATAATAAATAAGCAATGTGTTTGACGGATATTTATTTATTTATTTTTAAACATACACAACGAGGTGAACCGCATTCATTTAATTGTGCACAGGCTTGCGTTAAATACATCGCTTATAACCTCAAAGAATTGCATAGCCCTATTTCTGTGATTGTTGACTTACAAGCAACATTTTGTAGCAGATATATATGGAATTGTATGATCTTTTCGCCTATTACATTTCGCTCGCCTAACTCCAGTGCTTCATTATTTATCGCTATGCAACCGAAAGCCAACGAATGCTAAACTGTTTCGATGTATTATTAAGGTCTATATAAAGTTACCTAAATAAATTTTATGTTTTATGTACCCTGAATTTTATCGTAAATCTAAATCAACCATCAAATGCACGGGATTTTTGGTAAGTGTAAGGTATATTTTCAACCCCCTACATATGTTTCGGCAAACAAATTGCCATCTTCAGGGATATGTATCAAAGAACTACAAATGCACTTTTAGTTCTCGGATAAATTCCCCCTGAAGATGGCAATCTATTTGCCGAAACATATGTAGAGGTTGAAAATATATCTTACACTTACCAGTTATCCCGTGCATTTCATGGCTGATTTAGAGTTGGAGTTACCTGACTAAATTTTGCACATTTTTCTAAACTTTGTTACCTTACATCATTTAAGGTACGTAAAGTTAGTGTCCTTAGTGTCAGTTCTACCTGATATGTTGGCGCATCTGCCGTTGTTACAGGTTGTAGGAAATTAAAACTTACGATGTTAGGTTGTCCTCCAGTGGCATAAAATGTTGTGAAGGTCTGTGAAATGTTTCAAAGATTTTAAATTTTGGGGCACGCATATATAGACTGGCAGCATGGTGATCTCAGAGGCCTACTTTGTCATTTTGTTGAGAAGAGTAGGGTAATGAGAAGAAAATTTATGATGAAGCTGGGACTACAAGTGATTTGGAACTAATTTCAAAGTCTCAATAAATAGACATAAGTTCTGAGTTCACTGTGCACTGGCAAGAGCTGTGTGGAGTACTTCTGCCTTACAGGTAGGAAGCTACCCTTGCATTCTTAATTTTTAAAAATGCCCACATGAGTGGCGAAAAACAAGGCCATTGAAATAACAAGTCATTTAAGATTTTTATACCTACGAACCGAATGGTAAGAATGAAATACACACACAAGGCTGTGGTTGAGAAACTTGAAAGGGGACTTGGGCCTAGGTTATACCAGAAGAAAATATTCAATTGGATCTTGAACAAAGGGGTACCTGAGGGTTGTGTTCTGGGTTCCTTTTGTTTGGAAGAGGGTCCAGTGGGAGAATTTTGTGAAGAATGTTATAAACTTTCATCTTCTATAGAAGGTGGAGCCTTTGTTGGCTCATCAACAGGGTCTCTTTTCATGGAGTTAGTTTAGTTTCTGTCTCCAAGAAGACATATCACATCTCAGTTACAAATGTCTTCAGTCGTATGATAATTCTGTGGATGACACATGCTGTTTATTCCGGAAACGTTCATAAATTCTCTGTAGAAATTTCCTTCGGACATACACTAGGACAGCATCATAACTTACATAAATCTGCCTGATTCATTATTCACAATGCTATCATAAGACGTATGTAAAAATTACGCAAGATAGTGGAGATAAATGCAGCTGACTATCAAAGAGAAAGCTAAGGTACGTAATGGGTTAGAGTAGTCACATTTCGCATTGACAGTACTGGGCACATATTTTCTCCACTAGCCCACGAACACATAAGCCATACGTGGTCGATAATTCTCATTTGGTTAATTTGTCTGTGTCTTAGAAAAATAATTATATTTTGCACGGGAATATGAAATAGAGGGTTTGAGCAATTGTTACTCCCTGTCACATACACAGAGGCGCAGACACACACACACACACACACACACACATATACACATACCTACACGCACGCAGACCAAACCCGAGCCTATACCAAACGGAGAATTTAAAGACTACTCTGCGCCAATCAGAAACAAATTTAAGTTTGACCGAAAGTTTTCATGTGATTGTCCGGCCCCCAGACTTACTGTTCGGAATGCGCTGATAGTTTGACGATGAAATGTGTGTGCGGACAGAAAAGACCTACTTACAAGCTTATGGGGTAACCGAAATATTCAGTGGTCTGTGTAGGCTATTCTTGTCCGTAGAACTGGATTTCTCAGATATGTCTAAACCGTATGTATTAGATTGCAAGACAATTCCACCCTTTCCTTATCAGTCTGCTACCTGTGGAATGTGGTAGCTAAGGAATGCCCCCCACACTTATGAGATGGTTCATTTGGTATGAGGTGCATGTACGAGTATACGATGTGTGTCGTACTGAGCCCGGCAGACGGGCGCCAGCAGGCTGGGGGGAGAAATTGCTGGTCAGGGAGGCGGTGAACATGGGCGCAGGACTCACGGTTATTGGTAGTCCTGCGACAAGAAACCTGACGGGAAGGAGGAGTCGAATTTTCTTCTCTTTTTATCTCGTTTGACGACTCTTGTGTTCAGCAATGACGCTGAATTGTTTCATCGCCGTGGATGGATGCGTGTGATAAACCGTCCAAATATTCTACAGCCTTAGAGTATCAGAAACACTGTGACACCGTAACTGCTGTTTAAATCCTCGTGGTTGCCATCTGTAAGGCCAGGTTTAATGTTAAAAAAATGATTTTTTCCCACCTAGTGAGGGGTTTCCCTGTGATATATGCACGGAAAATTTATAGGCCTATGTAATGCGCATTGTCTTTGTTCCTCCAAAGTCAATGACGTCGGGTATTTTTAATTTTCTGGTTCTTTGTAGACCTACAGTGGCTTGCAGAGCAGTTTTGACGTACCTTGTAATAAAATAGTGCAATTAGTGTAATCTCGCTTGTTTTATTGAGTACAGAACAGGGTTGTCTAAAAAATAAGGATGCTTGGCTGTAAAAATAAAACCAAAGATAACGTCGCTGTCAAGTAGTTAGAATTCTTGATTATTATTCGGTAAGTTTCTGTTTAAATGTCGACTCACAGGCAAACTATTCTGACTGAAGTGTTTCGTTGGTAACCTCATTTCCTGCAAGCAAATGCCGGAGTGTTATCGTATTAGACCAAGATCTATGTTTCCAGTCCTTTCCAATTTATTATTCACCAACATTTTCTCATTCGAAATTGTAATAAATTCCAGACACAGAAAACAGGGCTGTGGAGTCGGAGTTGGAGTCGGGAGGAATTTTAGGTGGAGTCTGAGTCGGAAGGAATTTTTAGGTGGATTCGGAGTCGGAGTCGGTAAAAATGTACCGACTCCGACTCCGACCTCAGTCTAAAATCTTAAGTAGAAACTCCAACTCCAGAGCCCTAATAGCTACAGTAACCATTAGACTTACACTTAAATATAGGTTATAAGTCAAAAAAGTAGCCTGATGATTCACGTGGTGGTGATGAAATGTCTTATAGGTCTACCATTATTAATGCGTATTGAGCTTTTATGAAGGAGTCGGAGTCGGAGCTTTTGTGTACCGACTGCACAGCCCTGACAGAAAATATCATTCAATAAACCAAGAATGAGCAAATAAATAAATAAATAAATAAATTAATTAATTAAATATTAAATAAATAATTAATAAATAAGAAATGGAATGTACTACAAGAACACTACAGGGAAAGCGCTGAGATTGGCAAACCAAAGTACGCTGTTGACAAAAAAATAGGTTAGAACCAATTTAAGGAAATAGAGTACCCTATCTAAGGCTTCATTTCGGAGAATGTTGGAAAATAAATTAAGGCAAACTTAAGGAACTACAGATGTTTTAATGCGTAAATTCACAGACCATGTATTCTACTGTCGTCACCCTAAATATTGGTTCATCCAACATTAAATTACTTTTTTGAAAAACTGAACAGTTAGCCATTCCCTGCAGTTGAGTCTTTTATGTCCCAAGTTCACTTCCTGCAGTACGATACTATTAACTGTTTAGGGCCAAAGTCATTCCCTGCAGTGTATCAATTCTTCGAATTATGACGCTTGGTCACTCCCTGAAACGGACTGCATAGTTTGAATAGTTTAAGGCGGTCACTCCATGCAATAGAGCATTTGAATTTTTCAGGTTTATACTCACTCCTAGCAACAAAAGAAGTCGAATAGATAGGCACACAGCTACTCCAGGCACTACACTACTTTGACTTGTTTAGGCACACCATCTCTCTCCGAAACAACAAAGTTTGAATGTTGACAGAGTGAAGCTGCTCCAAACGTCTTTTAAATGGGTGGGCTTGAATCTTGTCAGGAGTAACAGCCCCGTGTGAAGGACATCGTATTTAATCATGTCCTATTTCAGCGTGATTTCTTTGTGCAGATCCATCCATGACAAGATTAGCTGCTGTTACAAGTGGAAATATTCGGAATTATTGAGTCGGAAGCGAATTTAAAAGCTCTAAGTTTGAGGCTTTTAAGTCGGTTAAGTTTTTAAAGGATTTTCTCTAAAGATGCTGTCATTTGCTAAGAATGTATAGCGTCGTTGACGAGTGAATGAATGAATGAATAAATGAGCATGGAACAATGGTGGAATGATACTAGCAGAAGAAATCCGAAGTATTCGTGAAAAATCTGTTCCAGTTCACCTTTGTCCATTACAAATCCCACATGGACTGGCCTTGAATTTAACACAGGATTTGCCACCGCCTGAGGCCTGGCACGGTCTACGTCGGTTAAATCTCTTATTCTGACACTCTTGGGTACGAAACGATGTAGAAGGCTAATCTGCCAGGTTTGTAACTATATTTCGGGAGAATATACTGCAAGGGTATTTGTGCCGCGAAAATGGCGACATTATGTTCATTCAAAACGTATGTCCATCTTGAAGTTGGAGGCAGCCTGTCAATTCGAAACGTTGGAAAGTCTACCCATTTGTTAGTTTAGAACGTGATCGCAAAACACAGAGCACCACCGTCTGAATACTCACATTGTTGCGTGGGAACGTGTTGAATTAAACATTCGGACGTAAACAGAAGTTACAAGAAGAGGGAGACACTCGCTTAACGAGGAACTTCATGTTTTGTAATCTTCATCAGTCCTCAGCGCTGTCCAATGCAAGGTTACACAGGTGAGTCACGCAGCGCGCATGACAGAAACGAAGCGTACATAAACAATTTTATTTGAATAACTTGAAGTTAAGAGACCACTTCGAAGACATAGGCGTAGGTGTGAGAATATTAATAAAATTATCAAGAAAAACGTGTTGATCGTGTGGGTTGAATTTAACTGTTTCAGGCGTGTCTGCTATTCTTGGTTTAAAATTTAGTGGATATAAAATTCCTGTAAACGTAACTAATTTCTTGACAAGCTGACAGACTGGAAGCTTTTTAATAACAATTCTAATCATGCACTTAAAATAAGTCACTTAATTACACAGACCACAGATTGCAGGTGGTGTTACTTGTAGTTACTTGTACTGCAGTGTGGATTATCTGAGAATTGCCCTTAATCAACAGAAATACCATAGGGAACTTAAGGAAGATACTTTCACACTGGTTATAGCCTATGGTGTTAAAGAAACCTGTGCAAAGTCCATAAAGGCGTTTCTGTAAATTACTAAATTACTACTTATTAGTCTGAAGCTGAGAATTTAATGAAATAAATAGCTTCCGTTTAAGTCTGGAGAGTGTGGCCCTTTCCATTGTATTTCCTTTTAGCCCTGTTGACAGGAAGATCGTAGTGGAACTGAGACTCTGTTGCTAATTCTTACAAAACAAAGAGAAAGTTCGGACTTGATTTAGACTCCATCCAGACGTAAAAACCAGACTTCTTATCAGTCTGGAGTTGATAATTTCACCCTAAAGCCCGTGACAGGTTTTGTTGAGTGTGGCTGGCGACTTTATCTTCACAGGAATGCAGGTTCACTCGGAAAGGAAAGGCTCAGAGAGGAGGGAATACTGTTTCTCTCTCGTCTGTTGATAAGTGGCGCCAGTTACTCCGTGATCAGGTTCCACAACTGAAATAACTGGACTTCTACAGCTTCAGAACCTGAGTCCTCGCATCGCCCCGTAATCTTTGATTCTTCAGTGTTTTTTTGAAATTGTTAAGGCCTTGAATTTCTTGAGAACAATAACTGCCTCTGTTTTTTATATTGTGCATACCGCGTATTGTCGCTATTCAAATCTCGCAATATTCCGTCCAACAACAAAATTTTGTTGGACTGACTATCGTGTGAATTTAATCTATGTTGTTGGTTTTGCGCCTCGACTCCTCACTAAAACGTACACAGTTACAGATCTATCCCTGTTTGTGTGGAATATTTGGATAGATTCACGCTAGTTATTTTATCCATTTGATACATTTCCTACTCTTGTGTCAACGAGCGTAACAAATATTATCGAATTTACACAATTCCGTTAGAAAGTCAGGAAGTGTTTGATGTTTGGTGCAAAATATTTCAGAACAATGAAAATTACGACATGTGTTGTGTAATAATTTTACAATTTGTTTTGCTGGCGGTAAAGAAATTAGAGTCTTTTGAAAAAGAATTAGGTCTACAAATAAGAGATGCACTGGAAGGTATCTGTGCCTCGAAAGGATGAAACGGGTTGTCAGTTCAAGACCAGAAACTTTTTGATATAACGTACGTAATCTAATGTTCTAGAATAATGAACTCAACGAATTAGAGCTGTTTGAATAAGAATTAGAACTACAGGTGTGTCTGCACAGGAAAATTCCTGTCTCTGGAAAGGATAGAGTGTTTTGACAATTCGGGACTAGGAATTATTTGATTATTTGATTACGTAATGTAATATTGTTGGCTTAGTGAACTCAAATTTGCGATATACAAGACATTTAACATGTAGTGGAAGTAACTGAGCGTACTAAAATCTTAGGTGGGGTAAACTGTTGGAAGAATGAACTGGATATGAAAGTAAGGCAGTGAAGCTCATGTTATAGCAGGTCTGTGTGTGAGGGTCTGTTGCAGGAAAACATTCGGCGTGATTGACAAACACTACTTGTGCACCGCCTAACATATCCTTTATTAGTAAACACAACTACAACTAGAGTTAATGTAACCAAGTTGTAAAAGGGTTGTTGGTAACTAAGCGGAAACATGTATTTTTGGGTTATGCGTAATGGCGCATTTGGTTGAGGCACTGCATTACAAACCAGAAGATAGCGGGTTCAATTCCCGATGGTGTCACTGGAATTTTTCACTGACATAATCCTTCCGGTCCCACTGTGGCCCTGGGGTCGACTCAGCCTCTAACAGAAATGAGTACGAGGAATATTTTCTGGGGGATAAAGGCGGCCGGCGCGTAGGGCTGACAACCTTACCACCTTCATGTGCCGATTGTCTAGAACTCTAGGAGCGTCAACCTCCTGGAACCCTCCGGGCCTGTCCAGGCCTGTAATGGGATTGCTTTACCTTTCAGTCGACCCCAGTGGCCGCGCTGTCTAAGGCGTAGGTCTGCGGCCGAGGGCTTGCTGGGATCTTGGGTTCGAATCCCACCGGGGGCATGGATGTTTGTATCTTGTGAGTGTTTATACTGTCAGGTGGAGGTCTCTGCGACGGGCCGATCCCTAGTCCAGAGGAGTCCTACCGGCTGTGGTGTGTGTCTGAGTGTGATTAAGTGAAAATAAATAACCTCGACACCTACTGTGAGTAGGTAGAAGAGGGAAGGACTACGAAACGACATAATGTAATGTTAATTATTGTTGTGCTGTCCGACAAAGGTCACTAATGACCACGGTAGGCACACGTCAGAAGCATGCTGTTCAGTGTGACCTGTGCACAGCAGCATGTTGCTCATTGGAGGACAGTCATGGATTCGTACAGTCCGGTTATTTATCAGACAACCCTGCTAGTGTATATGCTAAAGATTTGTGTTTGATGGTGTACAGGTAGGTGACCCTTTGTGAGTACAGGTAAGACAACGGAATGCCAAACATCAAACTTACCCGGGATAACACTTAATATTGGGCCTGGTACCACACATAACTGTCGGGGGTTACTCTGACGTTCTTCGTCGGTCACGCACTACGCCTTATAGCCTGTTCAGGATTCAAAATTAACCCTTCTTATTGTTACCCCTACACATGTCTTACAGTCCTTGGACGGACCCCATGCTATGGCTCACGAGGTTAGTCACCGGGCTGTCGGTGAGGAAGGTCATGTTTAGTTCCAGGACGATCCATGTGGTATTTGTAAAGGACAGTGGCTATGCGACAGGTTTGTCTAGGAGTCCTTGTCTTCCTTTGTCTTATCATTCACCCAATACTCCGTATTCATATTTTATTTACCTACCATATATGCCTTTTTAATATCGACAACCGATGCGTCGTAAAATAAACCACTTACATCTCTTTTGCCTTGGACAGGGGTCGGCAGATCTGAAGGCCTACAAAGGACGATACAACGCTAAATAATTCAGATATCTATCCATACATGCAGTGAAATTTGAAGCCACAATGGCATTATTCCAGCGGCTTCAGCCCTCGTCAGTGTGACTGGCACTTAGTCAATTGTCGTTAAATAAGCTGAGAAGTAATGAGCAAACAAAAAACAATTATGTTCATTTGGCAGGGACGTGTGAAGTGCTTTAAATCTGAGGAAGGTGCTCTGGTGCACACTCTTATGTTGGCCCATATGTTTGGAGCAATAGCAAGTGGGAATGACTGTCGATTGTAATTCCAGCTGCGTGCGTCGTGTTACGTATGTCATGCTGCGTCAGATGTAGGTAATTATTCGTTACTTGGCTGACAGGATGGAGTTTTTTAAAATTACCATGAGCGTCACGACTGTACTTCTGCTGTTAGAAAGTTTTAAATGTCTAGCAATTATTCACGGTGACTGAAGACACATTGCATTATCAGCCTGATTGGCGTTCTCAAGGCTATACTCGAATGCCTCTTACTTGTGTGAGGGCACGGTAGCCTAAGTGAATGTAACAAGTAGGTTTAGCCCTTTAAAGACGAAGCGTATCTGTTTTGTATAAGGAGTCAGTGCGTACCGCGCAGTAAACATTCTCCACTTCGGTTATAAAAAATAATCTGTTAATGTTTTATAAGGCAAAAGTTACTGTTTGTTCTGAGATCCGTACAAAACACATAAACACAATGTGGGCACCACGTAGAATTTTTTAATGTTAAACCTGGTGGTACGTAAAGTTACTGCTAGGCTTTAAAAGGTTAAACAAGCTAGGGAGACAGAAACTTGTATTTCAGGCGAAATATTTCAGTTTGTGTTACTCTTACAATTCTGATCTCTCTTCCCACACGTGAGAACTCAGGTTTGTTGTTTGGTTATTGTGCGAGAAACTCAGTGGCTCATTGTATGACGTTTAAAGGGAAGGATAACTTTATGACTTATGATTTGGTAACTATTAATGAGAAGGATCTGGGGAGGAAGGTGTCGTGGTTTGTTGAGATAGGCCTGCTATTCGAATATTTGCTGGAGAAACTGAGAAATATGAAGAAAAATATCAGTTTGGCCCATGTCCGAGCCGAGAATTGAAAAAAGAAACTCCTGAATAAAAGTACGGGCATTACCAGAACACAGACATGTTTAATTTTAAATAAAAATGCAGCTTTTCGTGTCAGGGTCCAATGGATGTCTTTCTTTCAGAATCGGAACACTTATTCACCATAACCTATCTCAGAGTTTGTCTCCTATATACTTTTCATCTAAATAAGAAACCTATATTTTTCTTCAATTAATGTCACGACCTTCTACAGCATAAAATGTTGTTTTTTTAATTATTATAGCCTTTGCCAAGTACGTATTACGAATAGGGTCCCAACTGAAAATTGATTTTCAGCTGGTCAAGAAATTCTTTACTTTTAAGAACTCTATAGTTTATTAATGTGTTTACCAGCGCTTTAGGCTGGATACCAGTTTAAATCAGCTTACACCTTCACACCAAATTTCTCCAGGATATACTTCAACATTATCATTGTATGAAATGTTACGTTTCAAGTTTACTATACTGTCCAATTTTTTCAGCCTCTTCCAGGTATTACTGCTAATTTTGTACACGCGGTTTATTAAGTATTCCATACAAGAACACTAATCACCAACAAATGCACAAAGAGAGCTTTATCATCAGTCGTAACACATTGCTACATGTTTCGACCCTGATGGGTCATCTTCAGGGAGAA
>BLKM01012032.1:635940-664743 GCA_013340265.1 Coptotermes formosanus
CGGCCTGCAGGCCGGGACCGCAGAGAGAGTTCACGCCTCCAAAAACAACGCAGTACACATTCTCACACAACTATAAAGTGCAACCTTAGTGTAACGATAACAAAAAAGTTCTCCCTGAAGATGACCCAGCAGGGTCGAAACATGTAGGAGTGTGTTACGACTGATGATAAAACTCTCTTTGTGCTTTTGTTGGTGATAGTGTTTTTGTATGATATAGTGCACGGACATGGAACACATTAAAATTATTCCATAATTTTTTCCTTAAGAGTGACTGCAGGTAATGTTATAAATTATAATGAAGTTACATTGAAATTTTTACACTATTTGGTCGGAGATAATATAAAGTACGTTTAGAGAATGCCCCTTAATCTTTTCTTAATTTGTAATTGCCTTAATTTTATCGTCATTTTTGCTCACCGACCTGTACTTATTAGCGGCAGTTGTCAGGCTCGGACCCAGACAAATACAAGTTTATTATTTAGAAGTTTTCCAAGTCAATCCCTGCAGCTACTACTAATACTGAAAACAACTCTGCAGACAGCTGTGTATTAGGTGCCATATGTATTATTCTGAGGACGATATCGAACGTAAGTGCCGAGAGAGGATTAAGAATCCTACAATAGCAGGCAAGAACGAAAACCAGCAGACGCTAGCATGCCTTTAAACACACAACTCTGTAACAACTTACAATCCAAGCTCGTAAGTGTACATAACCCAGTTGGATATTTCTTCATGCATATGATCTTTCCCGTTAAGCCTAAACGGTACTCGCATAAGGCTGTGACATGTCTAATACGTCTTGTTAAAAAGTTACTTGCCTAACAATTGACCACTTTACCCTCAGATGTCTAAGTTTCGGTCAGTTGATGTTGGCATCGAGTGAGGAAGGGGCGTGATTGTGGCTGCAACCCTCATCAGTCTTCCACCTTTTGTATGTTAACATAGCGTTTGTCAAACGTCAAACCTGACGTCTCTACTTGACCGCAATCCCAACTGAGAAACGGTCCATTTTTCTAGTTCAGAGCTAATAAACTGTCAGAGAATGTCTTCCTTTTCAAGTTCGAACCAAGCTGTTATAGGTCACCGATAAATGGGCAGGTGTTTATCCCTCCTCCTGTCTAACACCAACCCTCGGGCACTTCTTTTCTGAAGTGTTCTTTACTAGGAAGTGCGACCCCCTTTGATCGGAGTAGATTTTTAAAAGGTGTATTTTATGCCGCTTGTCACCCTCTCAGATTGTGATCGCCGACTGCCAGGCAGAAGGTTTCCTTTCCCTTATATAAATTCTTTTGTTCGGAATGTGTTCATACATTAATGTGTAACGAAACATCTCCTAATCTTGATCAAGAACTTTGTCAGGGGCCGCCCTTTCTCGGAACATTTGTGATGCTTGTAAATCCATTTGGATTTGCAAATCATTCAGTACATCTCACCTTTCAGAAGACTGGAACGTCTTATGGGCGTGTACTCGAAACTAGGTAAAGATACAATCCTTGAATGACTTCTGTAGCATTGTCTCCTTTTTAGTTGGTGCATAAAATACGTAAAATGAAGGTCCTAAGTCCTGGGGTTTCCACAGCAGCGAAAATTTTAGCCTGATTTTCTGAGTTATACCATTATGCAAATTGGTAGGTACGTGGTGACATTTCGGACGAATATATTACCTTCACATACCCGACGGATGGAGACAGTGTGTTTCTCCGAAATTTCCATACCAAGATAGGCTGCTGACCTACACGCTGTGTCATGACACATAGCATCAGAATGTGACCTTTTGTGATGATTATAAACTTTTATAACTGGGGTAGAAGTTAATTTACTATCTCAGAAATGTCATGAAGGCGCCAACAGAAACATCTATGAGGATGAAATAGTGTCTTTTCAACGTCGCATTTCGATTGCTGCGGCTGAACGTATCGAAACAGGAAAAACAAAATATATAACAGTAATCAGTCACTGGGAAACGAGGACATCCACTTCCGAAACGTCTTTAAATATATTTAATTTATTAGTATGATGACTTAAACAAGGTAAGATGATCACACAGCATTGTCTGTCTTGATTTTAAGGTTTCGCCATGAAAGAAATACTGTTTCCTGGTTCTGGTTTTTTGCACGATGTACAAAGTGAGTTTACCGACGACATTTCGGAACTCTGTGCGTCCCATCTTTACCGGTCAAATGAACAAATTTTTTTGTCTGGAGGGTTTAGTGGTGGGCTGTTTTCCGCACTGTAATAAATTTAGGGTTACGTAAAAGAAGAATATTCCTTACGATCTCAACGACTGTTAAATCCTCAGCAAGTACCCTGCTTTAGGGAGTTAATTAATTATTCATTATCTGTGCTTGTTGAGTAAGTTTATGCCGATCCCAGTGGCCGCGCGGTCTAAGGCGTAGGTCTGCGGCCGAGCGCTTGCTGGGATCGTAGGTTCGAGTCCCACCGAGGGCATGGATGCTTGTCTCTTCTACGGTGTTTGTGTTGTCAAGTAGAGGTCTCTGCGACGGGCCGATCCCTCGTCCAGAGGAGTCCTACCGACTGTGGTGTGCTTGGCTGTGATCAAATGAAATCACAAAAACCCTCGACACCTGCTGTGAAGAAGTAGGTAGAAGAGGGAAGGAGAGTAACTTTATTCTTTTTGGCTTATAACGGTCAAAGTTTGAATGTACCGTCTTTTCTGCAAGTAGCCGATTTAGTTCAGGAACAAAATAATATTTTTTTAGCTTCTGATGCGCAGACCCTCTGTCACATGTTTGTGGAAAGAGACTATTTCCATCTTGGCTCTCCCCTGTTGTAGTAACTATATCGGTAACACAATTCTTACCATGTTTTTGAACCCGTGTTTATGCCTCTGAACCCTGCATTAAAGTCTCCATTCCGACTTGGTTCTCTCAGACCCAAGTCACAAGGACGAGGTCAGTCTTTGTGCAGTAATGATCGTCTGAACAATGCAAGTATAGAGACGACCTTAAAAGTGTCATCTTTTAAGTTCCTTTCTTCTTTCTTTATTTGTCCAGTGTCCTCAGACGCACAAATTGTGCGTTTTGGGTCAGGAAGGGTCACTATACTCTTATAAATGACACACTTGAAACTTGTCAACCACGCCTCAATTCGTTATGCATTCGTCACTTACTCCCACAATATCTTCTTTTATTATGCAGAAAACAAAGAAGAGTTTTATGCATTGCGTATCGAAGCTAAAAGCAGCGTGGTGCTTGTCAGTCTAAGTCACTTTCTGTGTACCGGAAACCTCACACAACTGCAGAACTCCCATGATCGACTGATTTCAATGTCACGCATCGTATACACGTGCATTACCACTTCGTGACCTCTGCTTTCAGTGACCTTATTTCCTTAGAGCCGTTGCAACTTCCTGCCTTCACTACAGGTGTAACATTGTACTTCGGTTTAATGTGGCATCATGCCGGCGGATTTATAAGCATGACATAGAAGTAGTAGCAAGCATATACTCGTATGTTCTTAGTGCTGTAGAATGTTTCCGTTTTCACAGGTTCTCAGTTCTCGGCCATACCAGTCACATCCATGAAAACTCAATTTCTCCCTCCGCCGTTTTGTAAATAGCCTGTAAATGCTGAGCTGTTGATATGCCAATCTGCAATTTCTAGTTATTGGGGATTACCTTACAAAACCAGTTTCGATTCCCTTTAAGGATCGCCGTGTCCTTCATTAGTGTGTGGGGCCCAATGAGACCCATCCATTAGATGTGACTTACCAGCTGTTCTTTCCATGAGATTACAGCGACCAGATCAGGAAGATGGCTTTTCACCGCCATTCACTGGACCTTCATTTTTACAACGCCGTAAATCTTCATGGCATGGTGTTTAATCACGGGCTGACGTATTTACTTTAGCCGATTGAACATGATATAAACATGAACAACATGTTATTAAGAGGAGAAATATACTGCAATGTATCTTAGAAAAATAAATAATGAAAAGTGAAATGGATTTACGTAGGATAATATCCAGTGGCGGGATTTTGTGAACACGGTGATGAATTTTCGATCTCCATTACAGGAAATAATTCTTGACCGCTCAAATAAGTATGGAGTTCTCAAAGACGACCTTTAACATTAGCTTATCTAGTTAAGTTGACCCAGGCGTGGATGGGAGGACAATATTAAAATGGATTTTCAAGAAGTGGGAGGGGGCATCGACTGGATTGAGCTGGCTCAGGATAGGGACATGTAGCGGGCTCTTGTGAATGCGGTAATGAACCTCTGGGTTCCATAAAATGCGGGGAATTTCTTGATTAGCTGAGAAACTGTTAGCTTCTCAAGAAGGCCTCTGCTCCGTGGAGTTAGTGAGTTATCTAGTTAAGCAGTAAAGTTTTCCAAAAACCCTATTCCAAGATTCCACCATTTGGCTGTGATCTTGAATCTGCACAAACACTCTGCTTCTGTCACTTCTGCATATTCATCTTCTCACTAAAGGCATGAAATCACTTAGAAAGCATGTGGTGCCCTTCCGAACAACACACTTGTTCCGCCCCAGTACAACAGCGACCGTGGCCATTTCACGGTCATTGCAGTGCGTCTCGAGTTCACTCTGTCGCGTCATATTTAAGACCAGAAATGGGTTCACAGGTGCTTCGTGTAGGAAAATGTGTGACCATGTTCAGGATGGAGATGGATTGTGTATCGGTTGGTTTTTACATATAGCGTAGTTTAGGGTGGAAGCGCTAAATAATAAAAGAACTCTTAGGGCTGATAATTACGGCGATGATTATGAGTTACGTTAACGCACATTTGGCACAAATAAATACAATTTAGTAGCCAATAAGGGTACTCAGTTATCGTGGTGTTGGAAGTCTATGAAAGGAACACTACAACATTTTATTTGCACCCACCTGTATTTGGCGCCGAGGTTAAAAATAGGTGTAACTATAATTCCATTTCCTTCATATGACGTCAGGGAGTGTATAAAGCAGTCCCATTACAGGCCTGAACAGGCCCAGAGGGTTCCAGGAAGTTGAGGCTCCCAGATTTCAAGACAGTCGGAACATGAAGGTGGTAAGGTTGTCAACCCTACGCACCGGCCGCCTTTATCCCCCAGAAAATATTCCTCGTACTCATTTCTGTTAGAGGCTGCGTCGACACACATGGTGTTAGCTTCATACGAAATTTAGAAGATAGCGTTAGGGTAAGTCGACTATACGCATCTGAGCTTTGTATTTGTTTTGGCATATTTCTTTGTTTTTACATTTTTAATTGTTGGCTGATGTGTTTATATTCCGACAGTGTTCAGCTACCGGTGTAGATCAGCTGTCTTTTAAACTCACAAGAATCTATACAATATCGGCTGTATGGCTGTGGAATATTTTTGACGACACGTGCTACTGATAAGCAAAACTCCCCACTTCTGGAGTTGCACACATTTTAAAACGTTGTATATCAACATTGCAAGTACTGCGGACACCTGACACTTAGTTCTGCTAGCCCCTCCACAAAATTATCTGAATTCGCCAACCTCCTAACCACAACTTTCCCTAAATTTAAAGTTCGACTATTTACTTGAAAGAAACCAGATTAAACTCTAAAAATCTTTATTAGGGAAATACAAAAATGTATTTTAGTAACAGAAGTTTTTTTAGCAATAATAGCAATATAACTGAAATTATAAAAGTCCTGAAGGAACAAACCTTTCTCTTTTTCCTACTGGGAAAAATCCACTCAATTGGCAGACCCCTTAGGCATAACCTCCGATTGATAAACATTAATTTGGTTGTTTTAATGTGAAATGCGGTTATTTTTCTTCTGTAAGGCAAAACTCAGCTTTCGACGGACCACAAAAAAATTACAAAATACCACATCCCACCCCCATTCAAATCAAAAGTAAGCCCCTAACACAATACAAACAATGATTAAATTCGAACACAGAATTGCAACTTTCGAGTTGGTACTGTTAGTTAAGCCGATCCCAGTGGCCGAGCGGTCTACGGCGTAGGTCTGTGGCCGAGCACTTGGTGGGATCGTGGGTTCGAATTCCACTGGGGGCATGGATGTTTTTCTCTTGTGAGTGTCTGTGTTGTCGGGTAGAGGTCTCTGCGACGGGCCGATCCCTCGTCCAAAGGAGTCCTACCGACTGTGGTGTGTGTCTGAGTGTGATCAAGTGAAAACAAACAACCTCGACACCTACTGTGAATAGGTAGAAGAAGTCAGGGCTACGCAACGAAACGAAACTGTTAGTTAACCTGCATCTTGTTGACATGTGGTTTCCTAATATCCTATACAAACACGTTTCATTAGGGATTATTTGTGGAACACGAAATGTATTATTCCAGCCGGAATCCTAACTCAGTTGTCATATTACTGTCGCTTTCTGAACCCAGATAAAGACCATTAGTTAGTGATCATACTAAATCACTGGCCATCACCTATCATCCAATAAGCTACAGGTCACCGCTTGTGTGGGTTACATTAGCTATTGATCATTGGTATCCTTTCGCATCGCTGGTCACCAACTTTCAATCAGATCATGACGCTACGCTTGTCTGGACTGGGGCTGCGTGCTGATACAGACATCATAATTTGTATCATGCGCTGCGCAGAAATATTATTTTTTTTAGGTTAGTCTGAAACCCTAATATTTTGCTACCAGAATTTGGATTTCACGTAAAAATCGGAAAATACGTGAACAAGATGTAGTTTCACTATGTTATTAATTGTAAGGTTTCTGTGTTTATTATTTCTGATACGTAGGCTGACAATAATGAAAGTAATGAAAATGAAATAATGAAAATAATGAAAATAATGACAATAATGAAAAACTTGAAATCGAAAGCTTGAAGGAAAAGAAAGTTTCAGAATCTATACCACACGTATTTTATCTACTATTCACGTTATTTTTCTGCCTTCCAATGGACGTGACGCAGTCGAATTCTGTCTACTTTAGATTCTGTTTAATGCATGTTCTAGGATCTTTAACATGTCAGTGAGGCTACAGCAAAGAGTGCCTACACTGATTGTGGCAGTGCTATTTCTGTGTGTGTTGTGAGTCTGTGCATATCTATGAAGTGTGTTTAATTAACGCAAACAATTAACATGTTTAACAGTTGGCTTGTCAAATACAGGTTTTTGCTCCAGACGCCTGGTTGCTGTCACCAATGTCGAAGAAGAAAGTGATAAGAATAGGATTATATCCGATATAAATTTTTACTCCTTCAAAGTGGATATTGCTCGAATGATGGTCTTCTGGGTTATTGCACCGTTTTAAGGTAACAAGTTTGTTCGACGTTTCGGCGGAACATGCTACCTCCATCTTCAGAGTGACTGAGATTTGTTCAGATGAATACTGGCTTCATCACTTCAACATCCACATGAACCAAATTCATTCACCTTTAAAATGGAGGCTGCACGTTCCTCTGAAACGTCGGAAGAAAGTCCTTTACCTTAAAAGGTGCAATAACCCAGAGAACGATCATATGGAGACTGTACCTGTTAATATGGGGGCTGGTGGTCTAATCCCGAAATGTCTTGCAGGTTCGTTACAAAATGTATTTTGTATAAATCTCAATGTACGAGATGGGATGTGGGCTACTTGAGGGAGATGCTAAATGTAAAGGAACATAATTGGACTATAGAAAAATCGGTAAAACTAGAAAGGACTTCCTCACGTGAGACAGGCGTAGATGTGAGTTGATAACAAGTTACGAAACATGGGCGGAGAGTAACGCTTCTGAAGCTTTCTCTCTGTTGTGTCCCTGTGAGTTTACACAGTTTCTTGGCGACAGTCTCTTCTGTTCTGTTCAATGGATTTAGATTAACGATCGATTATTATGTTTAGATGGTTAACTGTGTCTTCGGCTTCAGCTTGTACCTCATACAGGACACGCTGTATGCCACTTGTTATTTTTAAATCGTCAACTGTGTTTTCTGCCTCAACTCGTAGCTTACAAAGAACACTCTGTTCATTATAAAGGTTAACTGAATAAATATAAGTGGGTCTTCTTGTAAAGTACTTGTTATTTTTGTCCGATTTAAGCAAAACTTTAATTTGGTCAACAGATTTTTAATAAAAGTCTCTACGTTACAATTTTACCAAAATCTGTCCAAAGAGAACCGAGTTGTTTCATGCGGCCGGAAGGATGGACAAACGGAGAGACGTGAGAAAGCCAATAGTTGGTTTTTGCAATTGCTTTTAGGAAGGGTATTAAAAGTGCATATTAAGGAAGTAGGGTGAAAGGGTGTAACCCAAATAAAAATTACCCAGAATATAATCCCTTGGCGAACAGTGGTAAAAAGGGAATGAGATTTAAGGCTCCAAAACAGGCAGGGAATTTCTTGGCTATCAGCTAAGGATTGGGTTGCATGGAGTTAGTTAAATAATAACATCCAATGTAATTGTGTTGTAATGTGGAATGGATTTGTTATATCAGGAAGTTTTATCGTGCCAGGAAAGTTTGTGACGGCATTAACCTTGACGTAAATAACCGTCCCTTTGTTCACAGTAACGCTGGCGTCTAAACGAGTGAGACTGGTTAGGGGGAGACCCGGGGCGGTAGCCATGGCGCTCTTTGTGTCGCGTGCATGCGGTACCTAATGTCCTACAGGCGTGACAATCAGCCGCAATCACACAAATTACGGGCCAGTGCAACGAAACACATCCTACATAATATTTGATCACGCGATGTAATCAGTACCAAAGTCACCTTTATTTTTACACAACTGATCCCGACTCTAAAATTAAATACTTTACTATTCTTGAAAATGCATTGCTTTAAGTACACTTTTAGCAGATAGGAGTCTTGAACTTTCTGGGCACGTTTGCAAATTACGAAACGCGACTATTAGGTTCGTCATGTCTGTCTGTCCGTCCGTCCGTCCGTCCTTCCGAATGGAACAACTTGGCTCCCACTAGACTGCTTTTCATGAAATTTGGTATTTCAATATTTTTCGAAATTCTGCCGAGAAAATTCAAGTTTCATTAAAATTTGGCAAGAATAACTGGTATTTTACACGAGACGTAAGTACATTTGTGATATCTCGCTACATTCTTCTTACACTGAAACTTCTTTCGGACAAAAGTTGTAGAGAAAATCTAAACACACATTTTATGTTCAATTACTTTTTTTCCGAAAATCGTGCCGTCTATGAGATAATGTCGAAAAATATGATAGAGCAGGATAGTCAACAGATGACAATATAACACGGCGCATGCCCTTTGCTTGCTGCAAAACTAAGGCTACAAACACACACTCAGAATATGTAACTCTTATTGCTTTGCCACGGCAACAATTGTTACGCGAACGCGCCTCAGTATTACCTCATAGTAGTACAATGCCTCTGTTGCTATATTTTTAAGACCTGCAGTTCATTCTACCATTACGAGAAGATTAAAACCGTTTTTTAACATGCGTTCACGCAAAATAAAATGTTTCAATAAAAAATTCGTTTTGCATTTTTATAGTTACATACGATTTATTGAATCTGATAAGACAGAGCAGGGGAACGAATCTTAATTTACAAGTTACAGTGTCAATTTTATTTAACATGTACCTATTATTTTGTATCTTCAACATAAGAGGGCACAATATTCACGTGTAATTCAGCAGTTGATTCAGCTGTTACCGCGTTCGGTACTATATATATCGGGTAACTGTAGTTGCATCTACCGATGTCCCTGACGAAGCAAAATTAGACATGAGAGCGATTGCAAGACACGTCGCCGTGAAATATGGGTTTCTGGTCCACCCGTCTTACATCTAGACTTGGCACGAATACTCGGAACCGAAACATATTGTCTGAACTCACAACAGAAGTAGAGAAGTGACAGGTGTGCTGTTATTCCCAGAAAAGAGAACGCATTGATATGTTAGATATGATAACAAAACCAACATGTGCATATAAGTGTATGAAAGTATATTATACAAACCGTTTACCTCCTACATGTTTCGGCCACCCATGTGACCATCTTCAGGGAGGTGCATTACAAAGAACAGATACATCGAAATATTACAGAAAGTATTAGAACCAACGCACAGATATAAAATATTAAATTTTAAAAACAATACGTGGTTTAAAATATGTATTAGAGATTAAAATACAGCTAAAAATAATTGTGATTAATTCTGATGGGTAAGGATTATTCCGTGTGTGGTAAATCACAGTCTACCAGTATGTACAAATATGTTATCAGTTAGCTCCTACACACACCTATTTTTGCTTTCAGGATGGTGATTTTTTATTGCTTTAAATATTAACATTTTGAATAATGACTTTCTTTCATGGAATCCAGTTTGCTGCGGCCGCCAGGCAGTAAGAATAGGGTAAAGGCTATTCTTTACGTGAAATGTGAGGGATGTTAAATCACAAAGGTTCAAATAGGCGGACGTAGATGAGGGAGAAGTTTTGCAAAAATGTTGTGAAAGAACTTTAAGGAGAGGGAACATTAGAGATAATTTTCATTACATGACTGGATAATATTTAAATGGATCTTAAGAAAGCATGTCCTAATAATGTGGATTGGATTAAGCTGTCCCATGGTAGGTTCCAGCGTTGTGTTGTCATAAACACGGAAATGAATTTGCGTGTTGAACAAATGACGGGTAATTATTTGCCCAGATGAGTCATTGTCAGGTTTTAAAGGGCTACGCTAGATGCAGTCGATTAAGGTTAAATGTCACTGACACTGAGTCTCGACCGATTTAGTTGAGAGAGAAAATAATAGCATTTTAAGATTTGGGCTATTGTGTCAGAATGCAGTGCAAAATATTTTATCTGTGTGCAGTGGCTGGTGATTTATTGTATAACAAAGTATGTTAAGACTGCTTGATGACATTTAACGTAAATACACTAACAGCGCCAGTTGATTAAAAGGGTTTATTCTGTAGAAATTCTTAGGCGTCCCACGTCAATATCTTGCGTTTTAATATCCTTACTTTGAGTGGAAGCACTTGCTTATTCTAGTGAAGTCTACATGCTAAAAGTTGCTGACCGGTTACGGTATGTTGACAACCTGGAAGCTCAGTATTACATCGGTAACAATAGTTGTCTGTCGCGAGAAGTGTAGTGCTGATCGCAGGTTCGATAAGTACTGACAGTCTGACGTTCCGTTCTGTCGAGTCATGTGTATGATAATGGTCATCAGAATGCTGCTGCTGCTGCTGCTGCTGCTGCCGTGGAGATCTGTATCAAGAATTGCAGCTACCTTTGGAAAAGGAGCCACTTCTTGTACCACTGCTGTACAGGACTGTGGGAATGTTCAGAGACAGTAACGAAATTCTGTTTTGTTCCATGCTAGGTGACAGGACTTTTTGTTCTTGCGGAGAGGATGGGGTTATGTTTGAGTTATTCTAGGTCAGGTAGTCTGTCCAGATAAACTGTCTAGTCGTTATTAACATTTACTTTACAAAGTTTGACGCAAGTTATTTTCGAGTTGCTCCAAGAGACAAGAGATATTTCTGAGCCTACTTTTGACAAAATAACCTAAATTCTTATTGGATTTTAAACTAGTAAACACAAAAATAATTCAAAGAAACTTATTCAAAATAAGCGTATTATTCTTGTAGGAAAAATTCTTCAATGTATAGAATCAGTTATGCGACGTTGCTTTGCACACCCCCCCCCCTTTTTTTTTTTTTGCTTCAGTCACATAAAAATCACATTTCTTCCGCTAGTCTATACTGTCAGTGGTAAATTTTTTCAGTGGATAGTTCTTCATACGGAATGTTAACCAAAGCCATAAATCCTCTTGATTTTTCAGTGTTATCTTTTGACTGCATGGGGCACAGTCTTTCGTGAGAAGCTAGCTGTTCTCTAGGTGGTCAAGAATCTCCCCTCATTGATGGAATCCGAACGTTCATTAGTGTATATATACGAAATATCACTGCTCCTCAGTGGACGCATTAGAAATAAATGTACTTTGCAAATCAAAGTTTTGTTTTATAATGGAATGTATCAAGATCAATATTTGAGAACAGTAAATAACATGTTAGCAAACACACTGAAATTATTTGTGTGGTAGAAACGTGGCTTTTTGATAAGGACATTTCTGAGAAATATCAACGTGATTAATGGAATTTGTCAGCTCTGAAAGGAAGTTAGGAGGACAAGAGGAAGGAAGGAAGGAAGGAAGGAAGGAAGGAAGGAAGGAAGGAAGGAAGGAAGAAAGGAAGAAAGGAAGAAAGGAAGAAAGAAAGAAAGAAAGAAAGAAAGAAAGAAGGAAGGAAAGAAAGAATGAAATAAATAAAGAAAGAAAGCTAAAATAATGAGGAAAGAGAGGAACATAGTGGATTGGAAGAGAGAATAGGTAAGAAATTAAGAACATAAGTGAAAAAGGAACAAAGAATTAAGCCAGAGAGGGAGAAGGAAAAGAACATTCAGTAACAAAATTCATTAAATTTGTCCCTAAAGTTACTGTATGATATTTTCTTAGTTTTGGATGGAAAAGACAGTCTCCGTTTCTGGAGACGGGCTGCGAAAATGTCGCGATGCATCTGAAAAAGCGCGCGCTATCAATTTAACGAGATTGGGCACGGGATTAATAACAATTCACGGTAAAATTTCTACTTTATGAAACTTTAAATGAACCTCCTAATTGGAATCATGTTTGAAATGGCGAAGGCAACGGAGTTGAAAATGGACCAGATTCAATTCAGATTTTGATAATCAACATTTCTGTTTTAATATCATTTATAAATGATAATCAAGCAAGTGACCAAGGCCCTGATATACTAAAGAATAACCCACCTTTTTATCTTCGAGCCGAGACCCTGTTTACGTAATTGGTCAGCCGAATATAAAATTGTTTTCTATTTAATGTACCAAACTGTACATCGAATCTCCTAGAGATAGAGGTGGGCGTGGCGTCCCGCCAGCCGGCCTTCCTGATACAAAGGGAATCAAGACGAAAAACGTCCCAGACGCTTTTACCAAAAGTAGCTATAAAAGACAACACGCAGTATGAGATGAGAGGCCCAATTTCTCGGGCTCCTGTCTATTTTATTATTATTGTTATTATAAATGTTGCAGCACCATTCCTAGTGCTGTTATCAGGACGACAGATGGCAGCTAAGTTAGCCGTCTCCTCTGGTAGCAGTGTTACATGACGTCTTAATTTGCTGCGCGGAAAGTAAAGTGCTTTCTCATCGCACCTTTTACTTCAATGACTACAGTAGCTGGGGCTGTGCTGACAGCGCAGAAACATACGTCACGGTTATTGCTACTCACAAAAAGTAGTTCGTGGTTAAACCAGATCCCAAAGTCAGCTTTTCCATAAGGCAATAATGCTCATTCTTTTTGACAACACTTTGTCACAAACGTAACGTGTTTCGTATTTATAAATCATGCTAAATAATGTTATGTGTTTATTCATCTAATTTATGTTCGTGTAAACTGTTGAGTTGATACAGTGTCAGACTCATTAGTGATTAGGCTATAGGCTTGACGATGGTGGAATCATGGTTTCGATTCCCGACGGGGGCAGAAGAGTGTCACTTTTTCCAACGCACTGCACCTTCAAGAGTGTTGCCATATATGTACGTTTTACAATAGACCCTCTTCACAGCCGCGTGTCTTGCTAGTTAGATTTTTGTTGTAACCGGTCTGGCCGATGTAGTTCATGTCAACTTCTTTTACCTACTGCTGTGGCCAGCGTTGTATATGAACGCTGCTTCTCCACATGTAAAACTCTGAATGCCGCGCCAGAAGGTTGCCACGTTCTAACTTCCAGTCCGAGTGTCATACAAGTACGTATTTATGTTTATGTAGTTTTACTGCTTTTAATAAATTGAAAACACTATAAATGCTAAATATGTAACACTTTTTTAAAAGCTTGTGGCCTGAATGTTACCAAGCACAAAACCAGTATTTCCTGCCCACAGCCGGCAAATGCCCGAGTGCATTCTTCCACAGGTCCCGAGAACTTGTTCTCTAGTTGTAAAGCAGGCAGCACTTTAAGCTGACAATTTATCTCCATATAGTGCCGACTTTAACAATATGTGGAGCTATACCACCAGTCTTCCATAAGCCTTCATGACATGCACAGTGACAACTTCACTTGACCAAAAATTCATCGCTTTTACCTACCTTGTCTGTTTCGTGTTTTTTTTCAATTTCTTGAACACCGTTCTTAATTATTTTCTTGCCTCTTTTCTTTACTTATTTCCATTTTTCAGTGCAGGTTTAGATAAGGAAATATTTTTGAGGCCGTTTTTGTGTACGTAAAGGAAACTTCATAAAACGGGATTCAAATCTTGCATGTGTAAGACTGAACAAGCACTGCCTGTGACTTGAGGCACTTCATTCACATATAAATGTCTACAGACAGACAGACAGACAGGCAGGCAGGCAGGCAGGCAGGCAGACTTACTGACTGACTGACAGATTGACAAACGCACATATCCATTAAAGCAACCCACTGATTCTCTGACCCAAAGCTCCAGGTTCCTATAATCCGATTCCAGTATAATTCTGTCACACTGTTAAGAGGCGGGGGTCTGGACACTTTGCAAAGAAAATGCGACGTATGATACGATGACGTGAAGACGCTGGTTTTTGACGTGTTTAGCCGCAGAAACAGTGGACGGTGACGAATTTTTGTAGAAATTCAAGGTAACTGACTCCCTAGAGGAGAGTCCTGTACAAACTGATAGTCGCTTAGCTAATTAAGAGATTCACGGTATGCAATCTGAAGGTCATTCACCGTGTTCTCAAGGAATTGCTAATGGGCCCTCCCCTGACCCAGAGAAATACAATCCACATCCTCACATCCAAGTTTTCTAAGGTCCATTTTAATATTATCATCCCAGACACTCCTGAATATAACGGAATGTGTGATGTATCTATTAATGTCAAGCATGGTAGGTATAAAGGTATTTGTTGCCGTTTTTTATTTCAATATGTCAAAATAAAGAGGCGTGTGTTTGGAAGATGAAATGAAAGGCGCAATGGCGGCAACAAGAAGGGGAATTCGGTACGCCTAGAAGAGCACCGCGCAGTCTCTTCAAGACTAGCGAGTCTCAGAAAAATTTAGGAGGGCGTTCCTACTTAACACCCGAACACAAAATGGAACTGTATTCAAGAATTTTCAGATTGGGAGGTGTGCGTATCCCAACCACGTCCAGAGTGTGCAGGAATATCGTTTAATGCTTTTGTGCTTTAACAAGCCTATGTGTGTTCTTTAACAGGAGAAGAAATACGTCACGAGAATGGTTTCAGCGTTCTCTAAAGTGACAATATGACGTTTCGATAGGCCTACGTAGATCACAGTAAATGAATCGAAGGAAAACCACGAATATCAATCGTTTTATTGTGAATGGTCATGTTACAAAACTGACAGATATTATAAAAATGTAGAATTTGTGAACAAATCGGTATAAATTTGTCATAGACGAGAAGACCTGCCGCCGCAGTGGTGCGAAAGCAGTTTATTTAGAAGCTCCATGACTTCCTGAAAATCTAAATGTCATTTTACGTGCCAATGCTTTGAGATAAAGCATTGAACCCATTGTCGTTTTCAGAACATGCTCTTTAAACACAAGTGGGGTGAAAGTGTGCCGCCTGAGAAGACGATTGTGAGGACTGCTAATACCAGTGTAAAAAGAACTTAAGATACGTTTATTCAAATGATGATGATGATGATGATGATGATGATGATAATAATAATAATAATAATACGTACGTAATAATAATTATTATTACAGTAATAATGTCAAATCTGTAAGATATTTAAAATTGATAATAACATAATTTTATTTCGAAAAGCACCCAAGCATATGAAAATTTGCACTCGAGTGGAGCATGCTAGGCTATGACGTAAATTGAATTTCATTGTAGGGTTATAAATCCACGCTATGTACTGTACATATGGCTGTAACAGTGTAAGATAATAAGAGTGTACAAGTTATGAATTCAATCCGGAATCCAGTGCTAGACTTTGATAATAAACACCTGAATTATTAGGTGTTTTACTCCATTAGAGAAAAAGATCACGCAGTGTAGGCCTAGTAATGTAAAGCATATGGCCCTATCAAATATGTATTGTGACTGATAAGTTCGGCCAGCAGTATTATGCATGCGCAGTACTTGGTGATGGTTACCTGTTCATATTTTCTGGTCTCGACTACTAATGTAACCTGAAGCTAGCAGGAAGAGACGTATACGAATTAATTTAGATGCTTTTACCGTGCGGTTACACGGGCACAAATAGCCACAACTTTTTGTCAATTTATTTTTCATAAATAATTACTTTTTTAAATCGACACGGAAAGTGTACTAGCATTAAGTAAATTTGCACGCATTTTAAAACTTTACTAGGAGAGAAAATCGCCAAATAGTTGATCACTAACAACTCAGTTGACTGATGTTTCTAAAAAAACCGTTGGAAACATGGGATTACGCTCTTCCCTCTGTTGTAATATGCATGATTTTATCATTTACTTTTTGTTTCACTGAACAAAAATGACAATTCTGTCGTGTGTACCTGTTCAATGATAATATCGTACAAGGCTTTCGATTTTCTCATGAATGCTGAATAATCAATATTTCATAAATTGTGAAAGGAAAACATTAAAATTACACGTAGCGTATTTATATTATGTCAGGAAATATTTACAAAAACAAAGTGTGAACCTTATGTGTATTTATGTAGTAATTCAATGTTTACGAAGGACACACCTGTGAAATACAAAATACCGTCACTAGCGACATAAATCTCATAAAAAGAGAAAGTTTCGCCGCATCTGCCATTGGTCGTGATGTGTACAGAGATATATTTTTGTCACGAATTCCCACTTCCAATACTGCGTTACTTTCCAATCAATTCTTTTCCTGTCAAAGTTAAACAACTACGTATTTCACCTACTTATCACAGACACCTGAATTATGTTCCCGTTGCTTTTATTTTGTGCACAAGATCAAAAAGTTTGTGAATATTCACATATCTGAGTGAGATTATATGCGTGTATTTTAAAAACTTCCTGAACATTGTTTATATTTACCATACCACAAACACTGGACAAAGGCCAGCGTAATTGTGGTGTAAAGAAACTTCAGGATGGACAGAGGCAGTCTGTACTTGTTTTGCGTCGTGACATGGGAACAGGGCCCCCTAATCCGGGACAATTACTGCAGTGCAGGCGTTCAGCAGTTAACTTTGGTAATTGGCTATTTTGCAACCACATGAGCAGGCAACCTGCTGCTTGTGGGTGAAATAACACAGTAGCCTTCAGGACACGGCTCTGTTATTAGAGCCCCCGCTCTAATGCGTTCAGCTAAGTTGCAATGACGTGTTAGCACAGTCATTACAGTCCCCTGTTCGGGTCTTCCTAACCACACCCTCACAGTGCACACACCATGATACTCGCAGCAGCTAATTCGGATTTAGGGCCTTAAGCTTTCCTCATACCTAAACTATTTGAAACAGGAATGGCATTGATATGTTAATGGGCTAAGGTCAGGTGGCTTAACCAACATTGTCTTTGCAGCAAAAACATTAGAGGAAATTTGACCTTTGTTTTGTGGCTTATTTAGAGAGGGGTTAAGATTTCCAGTCCTCCTTCCCCGTTCCCCAAAAAATGTACGCACAAGAGAAAGAGTTCGTGACGTAATTTAATTAAAGAAAAATGCTTGGTAATGAAGATGGTATCATTTAGGCAGATAACGAGATCATGGCTAGTTCTCTAAATATGTAAAATACAGTGTAGTTTATTAAATCATTTTTAAAAATGCTTCTGAAATTAAATCCTGCACAGTCTAACATAACCGCCGTCTGTTGGATGCAAGTGTTCTGAAAGTCCGCTTAAAATAGTGGCTGCATATTCCTGTACAAATGTTGGACGTTCAATAATGGTTAATTTGGTAAAAATTAATTTTTAACGCTTTATTAAGTCAATTTGCAGCAGAAGTGTTCTAATTCGTATGGGGCCTAATTTGTATCAGGGCGAGGTTTTAGAGAAAGTAGGCGGTATAAAAAATTCGTAAATGTGGGCTGCATTGAATAACATATATTTTCTAAATAATTTGGTTTTTGCTGATAAAGAAATCATTATCCAGGAATTACAGAAGCTTCTGTTGAAACCATCTTTAGTGTAAAAAAGAATCTTCAAGAAATGTGTACTAAAATAATACCAGTAAATTTAACAATCTGATGGCTGCTCAAGTAGAAGTTTCACCCTTTGCAAAACTTGCCTTTATGTTCAGTAATATAAGTTACATTTTTCATCCACTTGGAATGTGATATTTCTTACGAACGGACTATAATATGAAACTAAATTAAACAAATGTACAGGCATACTGATGTTCCGGATGATAAATAGAATGCTGGAGAATAAAGAAGACGAGAGACAAATTTGACAGTTTACGAATTAATGGTAATGCTACCATTTTTGTATGGGAGTCCACTTCACAGAAACACGCTCTGTGTCCAGTAAAATACCAGTCGTTTTACGCTCTTTAGGGAAGTTAACTGCTGTTTGTCCACGACATGTAAATAGGCTGCAGTCTGTGGACAAAATGTAAGACTTCTGAATATTAAACTTGGCCATACATAGAATAACCACTGGTGTTTAAATGATTAAGAAGTGTAGAGGCGTGGGTGGAGAGAATGAAATAACAACATATGAGATAGAGGGAAGAGTAGATAGGCATACGAAAAACAATTAGCTCTCTTAATCCGAATGCAAGTTGAATTTGTCTGATTCAAGATAAGATGTTGTGACGAGATCTTGAAAACGCGGCAGTGAAATTTCGGTTTTCATAAAAGACCGAGGATGCTTCATATTCGTCAGAAGCTGGCCTCCCTACGAATTCATTATACCCCATTATCTGAACTGCGTAGAACTATTTCTGTGTCATATAGCTGCAACACATTACAAAAACAATGAACTTACAAGCACGCCTGAATTTGATATGCTCGTATAGAAACGCGTAGCGTTATGCACAGAATGTTCCTATAGTTGTGTTGACGAGCGCTGCAGATTTATCCAGTATAAAGCCTGCACCCGCCGGATGATGCACCATCAGGTTTTACTTAAAAAATACTGCATTCTGCCCCTATGACATATGGTATTTCTGTGACACCTAAGCTCTCAGAACAAACAGCGATTATTTTCCTGCACTGATTGGTTCATATAAAACAAATGGAGCGTGTTTACTCGGCGGTACGTGCTAAATCTTTAATGTAAATCAGATTAATGTTTTTGTCTAAATATTTACTATTATTTGTTCCGCTCTAAGCATGTAAGTCGTGAAGCTCATCAAAAAACCTAAAGATGAAGGAAACTAAGTTGAATGAAATGACTGTAAATGCATTATTACTGTTACTTTCAGTGGTTACAGGTTGTTTTGTGGTAAAATTTTACACGGTCATACAGACGACTGCATGTGTACCAGGGGAGAGAGAGAACGCATAGACATGCTGTCCACACCCAGTACAGTGTTGGTGATACCAAGACCGTGAAATTTACCTAAGCGACGTTTGAGGTAAAACAAATCGTGTGGTGCCGATTGTTCCTCGTGTTTAGACTACACTCTTGGTCTATTATCTGGTACGTGTGTCTGTTATTCCAGCAGCAGTAGCTTCTGGAAGCCGTCTAGTGTTGTGTTTGGGTATGCCGCACTCTCTCCCCGTCGTCTCCTGCAGACGCGGCATCTTTATTTGAGAAACCTCTCTCTCCTACACCGCGCAACTCAAGTGGCCGTCTTTAAACACTGCAAAGCTGCTGCTGCTTCTTGAGGGGGTAAATTTCTGGAAGGGTGGGTGGCCCTTATTGACCAAGGATACAACAGGGGAGGACTGCGACTGAAGGGAGGAAAACCGCCCTTTATTTAAACCTTACGCATTTCTTATCCTTGTTTTCCCAAGTTTCACAGTCCCTTTCACAAAAACTGTGGAACACAGCAACACACATAACAGTCAATTGAAAGAAACGACATTTTTGAGCGCGGAATTTGCCAAAATGCTTTAGGTAGTAATTATATCTTTGTGTAATGATTTTTGCGGGCTTCAGAGGTTTACTCTTCTCCAAGCATTATTAGGGTAATAATATGGAAAACAATGTGATGGGCGGAACATGTAGCACAGATTGAAGCGACGAGCAATTCTTACAAAATTAGTAATAAAACTTTAAAAAAAGACGGAACTTTGAATACGAAAATGTATGTGGGACGACAACGTTACAACTTATCTTAAAATGACAGAATGTGAGAGAATAGGCAGGATTTGTGTGGCTCAAGCTAGGAAGAAATGGCGGTCTCTAGTGAACGTGCTAACTTGTATTCAATAGAAGTCAGGGAATTTATTCACTAGTTAGTTGAGGCAAGTCTTTCTGACGTTAGTACACCCTATTTGATGTAATGTTAGATATTTTGTAAATTTTCATTTCAGAAAGTCAGTCTCATTCCATTAAAATTATTTCGTTAAATATAACCAAGTTTAAAATAATCATACAGAATGTATAATGTTCAAGATATACGAACAGTAGACTTAGATATTTCATGTCGAGGTGAGCGGGACTGATGTTGCCTCGAATTACCGAAAAGATCGGACTGCATAAATCGCTACAACTGCTTCTTGCTTGAGCATCCAACGTTAGGCTACGTTAAAATACACAATTAAATCACATAATAACACACAGGCATACGCAAAGGAAGGGGACAAAAGGGAATAAAGTAATGCTTGAAGGACACATGTGGACACAAAGACATGCTCTTCGGCTGAATTCAGTACCGAACACAGAAACGGTCTTGTCTACAGCGCATCGGCTCGGACGAAATGGAACGTCGAAAAGTCGAGACTCGGAGAATCGAGAGTGCCCTCTATTTGTATAAGACAGCTAAAAGTAATTTATAAAATAAACCATTTATGTAGATATTTCATGAAGTAGGCGTATGGTTTCTGGTTAGTATCACGTAAGGGTTTTCATCAAAAGAATACGGACCAAAATGAAGTTTGCCTGACGAAATTTATTGTATAATATAAAGACAGTTTAATAGAACTCTATAATTTGTCTTGGAGATAAAACAGGCAGACGGACAGACATCTTAATTATTAAAATAAATGCTGTCTGTATACCTCTACAGTACCTGCTGGAACAGACCGTGTTGAACCCGGTGATACAGAGGCACAGTCCTACACTTCTACCTAGTGGTGACCATCAGACGTGTTTCCTTATCCTGTCTGTCTACCACTGCAGTTCTATCTATACATATCGGTAAGGTGGTGACACTTTATGGAGAGACAGAGGAAAATCACGAAGAATTGTCAGAATCAACATAATCACTAGAAGTCGAAATTATAACGAGGCTCCTACTAGCATTCTGAAGCAACCTGACTAAACTGGAAGTTATTGGATGCTAGGTATTCGATGTCTAGCGTGATTCGTTTTTTTTGTAACTATTCACTTAACACTTTTCCAAATCAAATACTCAAGTATGTCATTTGAGGTCTTTATAGCGTTGTTGACAGAGATCAAGTGCTTCTGCGGAATGACGACATGCTAATTGGTAATTGGTTACCAACGTTTCGGAACAGATTGTTACCTCCATTTGGGGGTAGTCGAAGAAGTGTGCTTAAATACCTGAATTTTAAGCACGTTCATCAAATTAACCTTTTAAAGCCTAGCGGTAACTTTACATACGGCCAGGTTTAACATTAAAAAATTCTACGTGGTGCCCACATTGCGTTTATGTGTTTTGTACATATCTCAGAACAAACAGCAACTTTTGCCTTATAAAACATTAAGAGACTGGTTTTTATAGCCGAAGTGGAGAGTGTTTTACAGCGCGGTACGCACTGAGTCCTTATATAAAACAGATACGCTTCGTCTTTAAAGGGTTAATGGCGTCCGACCACTTGCGTAATTGAGTGCCAACTTTCTTTACATAGTGGCGTTATAGAATATGATAAGACAGAACAACAGAGCAAAAGTGTGTTTTACCACCTTGTTGCTGGGTTTTTTTATTTTGCTGTGTATAATTTTGACGTGACCCATTTGTAACTCGGCATTCATCCAAACTCTAATTCAGCTGCTGCCATGTGCATTTAAACGTAGGTTAGTGGCCTATCTTCATTTTCATGTCGTATTTTCTGACTAAGCAACATTCCACAGTTTAGTTTCAGGGGTCGAGAATAGGTGCAGCTGTCAAATAGGGGTTAGGTCACACAACATATACTTGGAACATGAAAGGAATATTCCATACGTGAGTGGTGTTATGCACTCACAAGCACAAAAGTGACGAGCCATGCTAACACAAGCACAACCACAAGCAAGACAAAAAAAATACTTTTTTTATCAGTAGCAATGCGTTGTGTTTTTCTATATTGCCGGACTCAACAAAAAAAATCGCTCATGAAAGAACAATCTGTTGTAACCAACCGATACACAGTTTCACAGGAGACACAAAAAACTTGACCGATCCTCAATAGGCCAACACTGAAAAATGTCGTGTTTTTATGAAAATATCAGATCAAGCAATTTGTTTCTGGGCTCAATATTTTGACAGCAAGTGTGTTTGTAAACCAACTGTCTAGTAATGCGGGAAACTCAGTTTTATGAATTCTGTGACTTACGACAAATTGCCGGGGGCCGCGGTGGCGCAGTTGGTTGAGGCGCTGCGCTACAAACCAGCAGGTCGCGGGTTCGATTCCCGATGGTGTCAGTGGATTTTTTCATTGGCATAATCCTGTCGGTCGCACTATGGCCCTGGGGTCGACTCAGCCTCTAACAGAAATGAGTACCAGGAATATTTCCTGGGGGGTAAACGCGGCCGGTGCGTAGGGCTGACAACCTTACCACCTTCATGTGCCGACTGTCTAGAAATCTGGGAGCCTCGACCTCCTGGAACCCTGTGGGCCTGTCCAGGCCTGTAATGGGACTGCTTTACCTTTTTTTTACCTTTTTTTTTACGACAAACTGCCTTTCCATGAGCGATGTAATGTTAAATATATGCATTATTTTATGGAAGTCCTGAATACTCGACATCAGAGAGCAGCAAAAATAATTCCTATGTTGCGAGGTCTGAGGTTCATAACAACAGTGCTGCTGAAGCCTTGAAGTCCCCAAGGATGTTACACCGTGTCAAATGGTAGCTATCAACGTTTTGAGGGTCGTATGGCCTTAATCTTCATCATCAAGCAGTCAAAGAAAAGTTCTTAAACCATGTTACAGGATCGAAGCGACATAACATCCCAGAAGACCTGGATCCTCATTTCGCATATTATACCAAGAATCCAGATAAGGCTCAGAAAATGCATTTGTAAAATAACCGAGCATGATTTTCCTCTCGCGTCAGTGACTAGTTATGGCGGGTGGAGTTTCTTCAGTGTTTCAGCAAGTCTTAGCATGGCAATTTGTAGGTAATTTAAAACAGACTTAGAACACAACTACTTTTACCGAGTTATTTGGATGTCATTTGTAGGCTTCCTGAATTTGGGCGTCGAATATGTAAGAAAACAACCAGTCAACCTTGTGCCTTAGAAAGACTAAGATCAGATCATAATACAGCCTTTTCTTCTACCACGATGCGAAATATTTCTGCCTAAAATTTCGTTTATTGGTTATATCCAACATTTCGGTCCCAAAATATTAATATTGGGCTATTGAAAAGCTACTGAGTTATAGTAAATTAAATACTAACAGTCAAGAAGTGTTGTGGCTTGTCAGAATTAGGTGTTTAATTCGTTAATGGCTGCCATTTGTACTCCAAATGATTACGTCTAGGCTATAGCTCGCCCTATTGTAAATTACTAAGTCTAACTTCACTTTTCTTCCAAGAGGTGAAAATTTCTGCTTCGTTGCAGTGCTTCTCTTTTCATTTTCCTGAAAATTTATACAGATTTATGTTTTAGTCCAAAGTTACCTGATTGAAAAATCATCATATTCGTGTTATTGAAAGCAGTTAATTAAAACTGCAGCTTGTTCTAAAGAAGTATTGCTCTTTTGACTTTAACAAAAAAACTTGAGTGAATTTGTAGTTCATTAGGAGGATGGACAAATGAAATTTGTTAATAAAAATCATGTTTGCGAAGAAGACACTCTATGTCAATGAAGATCTGTTAGAAAAATCAAATTAACTGATTAATCAATCGACTTCTCTTTGAAGACTTTTCCACTCCCACAGTCAATAAATTCCTATTCTTATACACGTAGAACCCGAAAACAGAGGCTACTAGTGTCTTCAGAGGAACTCACCACCGATTAATATCCCGAGCTAACTGAATCCAATCTACGTCGTCAGGCAAACGATTTTAAGGTTTGTTTCAATATCGTCCCTCCATTTACACCTAAGCCGCTTGTCTGCAGCCATCGTGCGAATATTGTGTAACGTGGTAGTTCATTAGGATGACTGATTATCCAAACCAGTTCTCAGCCTGGAGGACTGTCTCATGTCGGCTGTTCACGAGTGCTTATTCGTAGCTACCCTTCGTACCTGTGGGTCCTCTGTTCCTTCTAAAATCAGAATTTTAATGAAACTAACTAATTAATTAATTTAAATATGAAAAGACATAACGGCAATATTAGTGACAATACCATTATTAATAGCGAAATGTGCGTTCATGAACACGGTTATGCGTATTCTCACAGACCTGCCATAATTTCTTTCCTTAACAGAGTCCTAAGTCTCCAGTGAAGCACCTTAGCTTAGACTTCTCTGAAAAGTGTTGGGCAGTCAGACTTTGAAATGGACGAGGGACGTCGTTCTGAAAGCACATCCTACTTTGAGAAGGGAGGCTTGAAGCAAATCTGCTTCAAATCAATTGTAATTCAAACGATTGTACATTATCTTCTCCCACTTCGATGTGGTTCCGGGTTTTAAACTGTAAAAGAGTTAGAAGCAGGGGAAGGGGGAAATAGCGGAAAATTAAGAGGGAAATATAAAAAAATATGAACAAGTGAGAGGGCTGGCAGCTTGAAAGTGTCGCTGTTTGGGGTGGATGATCCTGTGCCGGACAATACCCAAGTCGCGTGCCGTGTTCAACCAAGCGGAGACCAGAGCAGCGGGACTCCGCGCGCGCGTGCCTCACTCTCCGCAACCTTCCGGCCCAGTGTACTGGATGGACATCAGACCGACTTCGTTAATAAGGCAATTGTCCGAAATCGCTGGACCGGGGAATATTATGTAGGATCCTGCTATTGAACACTCAGTTCACGTGGAGGGGCACACTTACTCTTTCGGACATGATGCTCTCACCTGACGCAGCCCTGTTTGTTTCTGTGGTCTTACATCCTTTTATCGCACGGTTGAACCAGCTGAATGAAACGCAGCATAAATGTGACCTAGTAGAGAAGAAATAAAGCCACAAAGGACCATTATGTCAGACAAATAGTGGGTTAGTGTCACTTAAAATTCATCCGGACCGCCCTTCATAACCTATTCTAACGAGAAATAGTATTGACTGTCAGTGTCGTCATTGATTTAGTATGAAAACACAGAAAAGACAAATCTATAATCTGCGTAAATATAAACAATAATTTCCGGTGGACAATGGAGAGGCATGAATTCGATAAATCTTTTTCTGTTCTTACACTTAAGAAGTATTGCATTAAGTTCTCGCCTCTTTTCCAAAACAAAAGATACTATAATATTGTGAAACAAAATTGTGCCTTTGTTTAATATACTCATGAATCGCGTTGTGTCAGAGTATTAAGAGAGAGGAACGTACAGGTCTGTTGGTAGCACTGGGAACAATGTCATGGGGAAAATATTTGTAGCCAGAAAACGTGATTTGGAAGAAATAGTTTGTCTTACGCAACTATAAGGATCTAAATGTATGCACATAACCTCCTGTGGGCAGGGTAATCCAGGTGAGGTTAAAATAATCTAAACCTGTATTGCAAATGAATGAAATCAAGTGTAAACAAAATTCTGGTAAGAATGTGTGCCGAGGCCGTTCAGTTGGAAGACCAGGGAGCGTTTGAGACAGTAACATTTCACTGGATGTTACAGAAGGACTCGCAGTGTCTGACGGTACAAATTGTGCTGCTCCATCTCAGGAGTGCTTTTGAAGTGTAGTTGTGATAATAATCGTGCTGAAAGTTAGGGTTCTGTTACTAAAACTGAAACAGTCCGGCCTACTTTGTGTTTTTCATTTCTAAATGATTGATGAAATTTTCACAGTAGGTAGGCAGTCGTCCTCTTTGTAGAGAAGGAACTGAAAAATGACAAGAAGAATAACATAAAATTTGCAGTGAAAGTAAAGACAGTCAAAGGAGTGTGGTGAAGTTGTAGGATTTGAAAAAATGGAAACTTAAGGAACTCGCAGATTTTTCAACCGCATTCCTCATACTGAGTTCTCAAGAACCTATCTGTCTTTGGAAGTCTGTCACTTGTTTTCGAGTGCTCCGTGGTGGCCTACTCCGTACATTCAGAGCAAACACGATATGTTTAAACTTTAAAAATATCGCAAGGTATCTAGAGATTTGTTTTGTTCTTGATTGATTAATGCCAAGGAAGAAGTTTTCATGATGTATTAATTAGTGGAACTAATGGTAAAAATAATATCTTCTGAATTTTAAAATATGTATCCAGCATTCGCCAATATGCTTTGACCCATAGTATTTCAAATGATTCATTGTGCCTTTAGGCCTGTAGTACCAAGAAATCAACTACTTAGTATTTAATTGCATTAGCCGTTACAATGCGGAGTATTGAATTTGTTGTGGAGCCCAGATATTTTGAAATCTTAATTTAATATTGATAGGGTAAGTAAATCGAGGTAGACGAAGTAAACCGAAGATGCATCCTGGTTCCTGCAGCAGAACTCTAATGAGCTGGAGAATCAGTAAGTGAAGTTATGTAGACAGCAGCGCAGTGGTACAGTTGGTATTTTACTATTAGGAGAACAATTAGATGGAAGAGAGAGAAAGTAACAGGAGGCTGGAGAAAAATGCACTGAGGTGAGCTTCAGAGTTTGTACACTTCAGATGCTATGAGGATAAGTAATACTTGAAAATGTCAGGGAGACAAGAACAATAAATTTAGCAATATGTTTGGAAAATCTGGACTAAGAGTCATTTGGTGAACACACGAGTAGTGGTACTGCGTGACAGGATAACACTAAAATGATCGCTCAGGAGTGGCAGGAATGTGACTGCTTCAACTGGCTGCGTGAAGGTTCCAGTGGCAATCTGTTCTGAAAGTGGTAATACACCTTCGTATTTCTTTGTATAGATGAGCAGCTATTAACCTCAAAAGGACTCTGCTTCACTGACCTGCCGACAAAAAAAGCAGTTAGCGTAAACCAACCAGCTAGCCATCATATTCCATGAAACATCTATTTCCTTCAGCGAAGAAATTCGTTGATTTTACGTGCCAGTTCCAGGAATTTTTTATGAACAGAGGACTAATTTATATGTCTAAGGTTTACTTTAATACCATTCTGTAGTCTACACCTATGACTTCCAATGTGTCACACCAACAAAGGTCATATTCAGTTTGGCCCTTGACAGAGTCATTCTACAGTACAACACATACTTTCCCTTGTACGTTTGACCCTCGACCTACCCCACTGATGTGACTGGGAGGGTACAGAAGGCCATACCTTGCTCTTATATCGACGAAGATCGATGCTTTGTTGCCGGAAAAGCGAGGAAGATCGAGGGTAGGAAGGCGGAGGATGGTAACGTGAAACTGCAGGAGGGCATCCCCCAGCAGTCCGTTGCATGTCCGCACAAGTACTCCCAGAGGCAGTTCATAGCACTTTAAGGTCTCAGCGCGATACTACTGCTATAATAGTGAATTACTGGGTGCGTCAAATATGGTTTCACTTCATATATGCTCACGAAATAACTAGAACTTGAATTTCTCATAGCTAAAGCGGAAAATCACAACGACTAGGATTATGTTTTGGGTAATATTTTAAACAGGAATTTAAAAATCTATATTTCACACATTTATACATTTGGGTGACCAAATCAAGGGGGATAAGATGGGCTGGGCAGGCAGCAATAATGGTATTAATGAGAAATTCTTACAAATTTGTAGTCGAAAAAGTGGCTGCAAGAGACGAGTTGCATACCTGTGCGTAGATGGGAGGACAATATTAGAATGAAACTTCAGTAAAATGTGAGAGTGTCTCATTGATGGGGGTGCTTGTGTTGGACTCGTGAGCACGTTACTCAGCGACCTGTCCGAGTTTCTAACAGAGCGTCTCCAGAATTCAAATCAGAAGCCTTATTACTTGAGCGACATTTTTCCGTAATTATGCGCTTTAGCAAAACTGCGAAAAGCAACTATTAGCTTCCTCATGTCTGTCTGTCGACCTGTCCGCATGAAACAACTCTGCTTACACTAGAAGGATTTTTATGAAATTTGGTATTTGAGGATTTCTCGAAAATCTGTCGAGAGAATTCAAGTTTCTTTAAAATCTGACAAGCGTAAAGGGTATGTTACATGAAGGCCTATATATATTTGTGATACCTCGCTTAAGTGTTATTAGAATGAGAAATGTTTCAGATAAAACTTATGGAGAGAATCAAAATACACATTTTTTTCAACAACTTTTATTTCCGACAGTCGTGTCGTTGACGAGATAATTCAGAAAAATATGGTGGAGCCAGGGAGGCCACAGATGACCAAATAGTACGGCACATAAAAGATGTGATTTGCATGCCGTATAACTAAAGCACTTGTACAAACACACACTCGTAATACAAAAACACTAATCACCAACAAATGCAGAAAGAGAGTTTTATCATCAATCGTAACACACTCCTACATGTTTCGACCCTGCTGGATCATCTTCAGGGAGAACTTTTTTGTTATCGTTACACTAAAGTTGCACTTCATAGTTCAGTGAGAATGTGCTGTTGACTGTGTACTGTGTACTGGAGGCGTGAACTCTCTGG